>CM063504.1:92842424-92857424 GCA_032207245.1 Pardosa pseudoannulata | reverse complement strand
TGAAAAAATTATATTTAATAATATAAAAAGTTAATATTTAAATTGAAGATTCATCTGTTATGAGTGTTGCACATCGGCTTCATATGAAAGAGATAAATAAGCAGGAAATTATTATATTTCTTGCGTTAGTAAAAACAATGGGAAAATTTGTTGTAAGGTGTACTTCTAATTAGATAAAATATGAAACTTAAATATTGAAGAATTCTCGTATTAAAAATTAAGTTTAAAATAGCTAAACATTTAATAAGTAGCACGATATTACTCTTTGGTATCACAGTGTTGTAAATGTGCAATATATGCAATAAATAATGCCATTTTCACAGTAAGCTTAAAAAAATAATAATACTGATTGATGTTATTATGAAACACTGCAATCAATTCTATTTGACAGTAGAATCCGTATCAGAAGTTGATACTAAATTTATTTTTCCTATCATTAATTTATCGTTTGATTGCATGCAATTGACTTATTGAAATAAACTTCGGATTTGTTAAATTTAGAAAATGTCAGAAGTAGATTTATTGCAAAGGAAGTTTCAAATTTTTTACGCAATGATAATTTTTATGCAAAGTAATTTACGAGACTTCAGAAAAATAGTATTAACTGTTTTGGTATACTTTGTTTTGAAAAATGTATGGAAAGATTTTCCAAATAAGGAACTAATTAATTTTGTGATCTTAAAAACGAGTATATTTTAGGAACAGTAATGATTTATGTATTTTTTATTTTACTAATGAAAGATAATTATTTGGAAGTTTCTACTGGGATTAAACAATAAGTGAAATTAGTTTTCTTTCTCTCAGCTAAGGTAGCAGAATGGAACACCATTTTGTTAGATCTGATGCTTCGGGGGTATAGCATAGGGTTTTTCTATACTTAATCCATTAGATAGAAAGATGTCTTCATAGACTTTAGAAACAGTATACAGTTCCCTGTGAACCCAGGACATCCATCCACAGCATTACGTTTACACGAGATTCTGGTAAAGTCATTACACAGATACACACACCTATATAGGATGGAATGTGGGAACATAATGTATGATACAAATTAAGCTCTTAATATCATAGTCGTAAAACTAAACTCATTTATTAAAAAAATTAATAGACACATCATACTGGCATTTTGAATCCTTTTGAATGAAAATATAGATGTTCTTACGCAAATAATTGAGAAATGAAATAATAACTTTCCCCTGACAGATCTCCCTAAATCTCCACCCATTTCGTTAGTGAGAACGTCGGACACCGAGATTACAGTAAAATGGAATCAAGTTGTCAACAGAGATGATCCGTTAACAGGTAACCCGAATTCAGGTGATGACTTACATTGATCTCCAGTTATAAAATGTGCACCTTACCATTAAATTCAGGCATTTCTTTTACTGCACTAATTAAGCTTAGAAATTCGTGTACATACATGATCATTCCACATTTATTATTTTCATGATCCTAAATAACTTTAAAAAGTAGTTTATTTGGAAAAAAGTCTAGTAAAACTCTAAATTTTAACACTATATTTAGAAAGATTTTGGTAAAAGGTGAGAAATGAGGCTAATGAATTAATATCTCTTTTATTTAATCCTTAGAAGGTGTTTTGGAAAATATTTTATGCAAACATCTTATAATATGGGAATGATATTAACTTTAAATGACTGGAATATGGAATAATTACAAATTAATATAATTTATACATTTATACTAAAAACGTAAATGGTAATATTCCTAAATTACTCTAGAGAAAAAAATAATAGTATTATAAATAATTTTACTATTTAAGTTTAAAAAAATTAGACACTATAAATATGCACAGGTTTCAAATAATTTAAAAATCTCAATAGGTATTTTATAATTAACTATGACTATAACGTAATCTAATAAGGTAGAGGCTTATATATATATATATATATATATATATATATATATATATATATATATATATATATATATATATATATATATATATATATATATATATATATATTACTAACAGTTAAAAAAACATTTTTACTATTACATATAAAAAGTACACTAATGCCTGATTTTAAACTTTTAAATGTTCATCGATGTATGTTGTATTTATTTAAAACAATTTTTTTAAAGTAAATAAACATAATTTTTGATCATTTTGATTAGGTTACACTTTACACTACCAAAGAGGAAACGGCCACTGGTTGCACGTTCCTCTAGTAGCTGCTGATCAGTCAAGTTATACACTGACATCCCTACAGGCTGATACGCTGTATCATTTATACTTAACAGCAAATAATAAGCATGGTAGAGGACAAGCCAGTGATGTTCTTGCTGTTAAAACACAAGAGAAAGGTAAGCATATCTAACTTGAAGAAGCAACTAAAAAGGAATATTTTTTACAGTTTCTTAATATACATGGTAAAAATTTATAACTTTGTGAGACGAAATAAATATTTTTCACTTCTATTCAAATCAAATGAAGTAAGTAGTATTTATCTAGAGATTTATATTTATACAATTATGAACTATTTTACCGTTAAAAGTAATTGTTTAAAATCACAAAAGTATTCCATATAACAAATTATACATTCACATCAATTACTATTAAAAATTCGTTTATTTGGGTTTTGATACTTCATTAATTATTAATTTTAATGTCGATAAATATTAATATAAACAAATATTTTTATTTGTGCTTTAAGTTTACCGTAAAAATATATTTAAAATAAATAAAATAAACAAAATCATTGCTGTTTTAATGCTACTAATATCCAATAACATCAATATTTCACTTATAATATTGTCTCTTTATAAATTAAATATGTATTGATTGAGTTAAATGTATTCTGTTTAAATGATGTATTTTTTCCTAGGTGCAAGAGATTTTCCTATGTACTTGGATTTATCCTTACTTATACCTGCAGCAGCAGCCTTACTTGCTGTAGTAGTTGTCATCGTAGTAGTTATAGTCTACGTCATTAAGTCTAGATCACGAGAAGATTTAGTGAAAGATCAGATAAAAGGTAATAATACAAGCGATCTCTTTTTTAGTTAATGACATATTATAAGCAAAATATTAAAAATATATTTATTAAATTCGTAATAATTTACAGAGTTTTGAAAAGTTTTCAGTATGTGAGCTATTTTATAGTGATATTTATTAGAAAGAAAATGTTTTTTAGGGAATATATTAAAGTAGAATTAACAAGACTGTGTATTCATAATCTATATAGGAATTTGAATGCATATCAAATAATTAATTGTTTTTTGTTCATTTTTAATATTTAAATGATGATGTTAAACTTAACTTTTTGAAGGGGAATCGATTTTTTTTGACTGATAATTCACAGACAATTAATTTTCTTGGTTAGTTTTTGAAAATTTTACACCGTTCAAGGAAAAAGATATAAAAAACTGTAGATAATAAACCAAAAAGCTTTCGTAATGCTGTGTTTATATATGCATTAGGAAATTTTCTATTCTGAAGTTAACTATCATTTAATTAGACTTAGTAAACCAAAAATCAGGAAACTGTTCTATAGACAATAGACACTCATTAAAAGAGGGACTAAAGAGTGAATTATTATTAGAAAGTTAAGATTCTATCATTGTTACATTTACTTCTCATTCTTTTCTGATTATTCGCTATGCTCTAAAAGTAATTCTGAAGGTAATATATTGTATAACTGGTTTTAAACCAATTACTTTAACCATTGAACTCCTTATATCATTATTTACGTAGGTATACATTTTTCATCATTTATCCACATTATGCGTTATTTATGATATTTCCACATTATGCGTTTTTTATAATATTTGGTTCATGTATAAAATCTCGGATTTGAAAAAAAATGTCTTTTTTTATGAAGATGCGATACATTTTCAAATATATAAACCTTTTTAAATATATGCATATCTGAACTGCGTAATATAAAATTGAGGTTTCAGAAGTTCAGTATTACCATTAGTATTATAAATATTTAGTTCAGAGTTCCTCTGTTCATAGAAATCAATAAGTAATATCCAACAAAGCTGTAAAAAAAGCGTAAATTAAAATTATACTCTTCTTCTTCACACATTCAAAAGGATTTTACCTATAGTATCAATTTTACTGCACGCAAAATATCCTTGCAAAGAAACAACATTTACAGGTAAAGGAAAAAATGTATATATTTTTACTGCGGGTATATTATAAAATAATATTACAGTATAACAGTATTTGTATGGAAAATGAATTTAGTGCATAAAATTTATCATTTTTTAAAACTTTTTTAACTGTTGTATCACAGGATATAGAGCCAACGGTAATTCGAATGGAAAACAAAATAGAACGAAAATAATTCTCTGTAGATAAAAATATTCCTTACTTCGTTTGAAAACTATTTTTAAATATTTCTGAGGCTTTAATTATTAGTATTAAGTTAAAGCTCATTAACTATATGAGGATAATAATGAAGATGTTACTTTTCATTAGATAAATTTTTTGAGGGAAACTACTGTTAGAGAAATTCAGACTTTAACTTAACATTTTGAAATTAAAATAGCTTTACTACAATACCTTAGAGAATGATGCATGAGTATACGTAATATTTATGCCATTCATAAAAAAATGAGGTGAAAAGGTCTACTCAGTATTTGAATTATTAATCGTGATCATTATCAAAGTTTAAATTAAACATCATCAAAAAATACCATTGTAAATGTTACAATGATAATGAATAAGAACTGAGCATATATATATATATATATACATATAATCAGTTTATAAAATTATCTATTACTTTTATGACTAATTTTTTATGCATATATTATTGTATCTTTGTTAGAAAAAATATAAATGTTGCTTTGAGTAATAACAGAAAGATAAAAGAAACAATAGAAATTTACGAAAAAGGTTCATTAAGAATCATAACCCAATCATAACGCTTACAATAACAGTTTTGATTATTTTCTCTTGCTTTAACCAAACTTATGTAAATGAAGGAATAATCAATTATTTTATTATTTTATTATATAATTATTCATTTTAAAAGTTGAAACTGATTTCAATATGTTTGTTTAACACTTGATTTCTCGTTATATAGCTCTAGCTGGTCAACAGCAATACATATATGCTGCTGGCACCTCTCAGCGCTACGACAGCGTGGATAAAGGTCGGCCTTATAGTCAAGGTGAACCTGGCACACCTGCGGTCAGCCTTGCTTCCTATGCATCTATACCTTCCAGAATCGACCAAGACGATCTGTATGGAGGTCCGATTGAAGTTAAGGGGCCTTATGGACAGGTAACGAACATTTATAAAAAAATTAGAGAGATAAAAAAATTTGAAAAAATATTAATAACGTATTTCATACTGCTTCTCAAACACTATATTAACAGATATTTTATATTTTTTCAAAAATAGTAATTAATGTTAAAGATAATTTATTTTATTAATTAATAATATAATCTTTATTACTTATTTTCTGGAATATTTTATTCTTTATTACTTATTTTAGGAAACATTATAACTTATGTCAATTATTTGAGATACTTTAACTTTTATATTCATACAATAATATTTGTCACCTCAGTAGTTCCTTCTTTTTATTATTAGTTATGTATTCTCTGTTTGACCTTAGGAACAGCAATATGAAAACTATTACTTGTAATTCTTAGAAATCTTTTTATTTTTACAACAACCTTTCTACTATTGTAGACACACTCTTGCATCTATGTGATTACTTATGTATCTGTCAATACTTAATGTTCAAACATCTATACGTATAGAAAGGTGCTAACCAGTGTAACGTATACAGCATATGGGCAAATATCTCCTTTGCTATACATACTCCCCTGTTTGTGTAGATCATTCATTAAAATTATACAATTAATTTGTACAACTAATCACATTGCTTAGTAGAATGTGTTATCTTGATTTATTTACTATTTATTGATATTCAGAATATGTCTATTTTTATTTTTTGTTATATTTTTATAAGAATGTAATGAGGTAGTTGATTACTGCACGTGTGGAGCATGCATAAGAAGAAAGTCTTTTAATATTTTCTTTTAGTTACGATATCAAGTTTTGCTGCCCGTGAAAAAACAATTTTAAAGCACAGAAAAAAGATTGGTAAGAATATTTTCAATGACTTTTTGGCCGAAAAAGCGTTTCTGATACATTTTGCGAACTATCATACGCGGGAAGGAATGTAGCCAGAATATCGATTTGTTAATGTCACGTGATCAAGAGCACGATAATATTGAGTCATTACGCGGAGCTGTGTTTTAGGGTTTCATTTTATTACAATGTATCTCTATCATAGCCCTAACGTATTTTAAAAGGCAATAATTGTATCTGTGGGATTTCCTCAGTAATTGCTTCAAAAAACACTATGATATATCAAAATTTCCAAGCAATTTAAAGACCTGTCTCGAATACCCATGTTTATCAACTATATTTAAAGACATGTAAAATCATATACTTATTCCTCAATATGAATTTATTTAAATTTCCTTTAAGCCCAAATTTAGCTTTATGTTTCAAATTTCATATTTTATGCTCAAATGTTTATTTTACATATAGTTACTATTATAAAAACTAGCATTTTTGAGCTTAACAAAATTAAGATGCATAATAGTCATATTGGTTTTATACTAATAATAATTGTCACATTAACAAATGTAAAAATATACCATTTTTTCTTACAAATTCAATTTTATATTGTGCTGTTCAAAACTTTATATTTTAAAATTTTAATATATCTTTCAAAGATAAAAACTATTTTTTGATTGTAAACGTAATAATACATTTCCTTTCAGATGATAACATTATATCTCATATCAAGAATCTGAAAAATATTTTACATATTAAACAACAGCTTTGTATATAAGACAAAATAATTTGATTCATTTTTATCTTTAAATAATTATATTTTTATTTAATGTATATACATGTTATAAAGTTTAAGATAATAAATGTATTAAATAATTATAATGATTATTATTAAAAGTTCTATATCATATGAGAACATTTATAAAAAGTTTAAAGAAGTAATACATTTTTCAAAAGAATACTGAAATATCGATTTAATTTATAAACGTAAGATCATTCTCGATACATGTTTTCTGTACCAGATGTAAATTTTAAAGGTTATTGATCAAAAATATATATCCAAAAAGATCTTATATAAACCAAATAATAATTTAGAAGAAAAACAAAAAACAAGCCGAAATATTGTATTGTAAACGTAAGATAAATACCTACATGTTCTTTATACCAGATGTAAATTTTAAATATTATTTATCAACCAAAATATTATATCCACAAAAGATCTTATATAAACAAAATAATAATTAAGAAGAAAAACAAGCCGAAATATTATTTGTACTGTAAACGTAGATAAATCTCGATACATACCAGATAGTAAAAGTATGAGATCTTTATACCAGATGTAAATTTTAGAAGTTATTTATCAACCAAAATATTATATCCACAAAAGATCTTATATAAACAAAATAATAATTAAGAAGAAAAACAAGCCGAAATATTATTTGTACTGTAAACGTAAGATAAATCTCGATACATACCAGATAGTAAAAGTACGAGATATTTATATCAGATGTAAATTTTGAAGGTTATTTATCAACCAAAATATTATATCCACAAAAGAGTTTATATAAACCAAATAATAATTAAGGAGAAAAATAAGCCGAAATATTGTTTGATCTGTAAACGTAAGGTATATCTATATACACGTTCTGTATACAAGATATAAATTTTAAAGCTTATTGATCAACCAAAATATCATATTCACAAAAGAACTTATATAAACCAAATAATAATTAAGAAGAAAAAAAAATATTACATGCAGATATACCATTTATAAATAGCATTAAATGATGAAAACTATGAGTATAGATAATTATAATTGCTCCTTCCACTTTTTGTTTAGTATCTAATACATATTTTTAATGAACTTCTTGAAAAAACCAGTTTTCATAAAAAATGTTGTACTTTAATTTAAATTCATTTCTAATATATTTTAATATCTTTTATGTTTTATGAAATAGATTTATTTATACTTATTAGAAGAATGCATATAAAAGTTGAATATTTAAAAAAATATTAAGGTTTAAGATCCCTTATCCTTTGAAATAAAGATACTCAGTTTTTAAAAATATATAATGCGTGCTACCTGATTCTATAATAATTATTTAACCATATTTTATTTTTTTCTGTTATACTGACTGTGTATGTAACACTTTAAATTTTAACCAAGCTTATGTCTTTATCATTTTAGTGCAGCTAATTAAAAAAGCTTCAAAATTTTCAAGAATTGTTTCTATATAAAGTAACTTGTGTGTATCTCTAAAGAAGAAAATCATGCTAAATGTATTACAGTTTGTGTCTCCAAATCCCATAAATTTATAGTTTTTTTCATTCATGTTTCTACTTTTCTGTAATCCTCTGCTATTTGATTTTTCTGCTATTTGATTTTTGGTTGTTCTTATTTTCTCTTAGAGTTACCGAGAAAGGCCTTCTTCTTTTCCACGGCCAGCTTCCAAAAGGCCTCAGAGCCAGATTCGGGCTCACCAGCAACAGCATGTTCAACAACAACAGCAACAACATCAACAACAAATGCAGCAGCAACAGCAGCAGCAACTCCAACAGCAGCAACAACAACAACAACAAACACCGCAGCAGCAGCAACCGCAACAACTAAACCAACAACCTCAAGTGCATCCCCCACCACCTCCTCCTCCTCCCCCTCCACCACCACCACCACCACAGTAATAGCAATGGAATGGTACAAAAAGGATAAATTAACCCCAGAGTGGAAAAAAGTAGGGTTTTTGTTGGATTTTCATTGGAGGGCTGATGGATAGGTGTTAAAACGATTGCTGGGTGTCAAACAATTCGTACTTTGCTTTGATCACTTCTATTCACGAGCGAGAAATGCGGTGAATATCTAGAAATCGTTTAAAAAGGATTTTATTGAATTACTTTCTGTCGCGTCATTTTCTGTTACATCATTGCAAAAGGTTTCCTGCCAACAGTACCGCTAGAAATCAAAATGTACTTGAAATATTTTTTGGTACAGCTTATTATGTTGTAATATGCATAATTGTACAAAAAGATACAAAGGATGTTATTACAAATGCCTAAATAATGTCAACTGTATCACGACTTATCGAAAAATTAGGCTTAAAAATCAAACTTTAAAAATACAAATAAATCTGGTTTATCATAAACCAAATTTCATAGAAGCAACTCTATATTTTTCACTCATAGTCTTCTAAGTTCTTAAGGCAAAACATTATATTTAAAAGATTTAAACCTAGCAATCTAACATATTTTTAACTTCAGTTAATAATATAGCATTTAATTTTAATGTTCAAGTAAAAAACTAGATATATTTATTATAGCTGCATTGAAACTATTTTATTTTTAAGAAGTTTCACTAGATTAAACAATGTTTGTTTTTGTATTCAGACTGATTAATTTCAACGATGGGAAGTATTATAAATCTGAAATATGAAAAAGGACCTTTCAGAGTTTTGAACCGTATGGAGCATATTAATGTTTAGTTAACAATAATGATGTAATTCAGAATGTTCATTAAGCAAACATTTTTTGAGACTTCTAAATGCTTACAGACAGTGTTACATACTTTTACAAGTAAACTGCAAGGATTTTTAAACTGTATTTGCACTTATGCCTGAAAGAGTCACCTTGAGAAAAGAAAATTGAGGTACTAATTTAGTTATGAGATCAGTTGCAAGATTTCAATTTGAAGTAAATATTTCATGTAGTTTTGAAATTCCTATTCGATATTAGTCTCAAATTAAGCATGAAACATGCAGTGTAGATTCTGAATGTGTTTTATTGTTGTAGAAAGGTTTTGCTTTCCTCTATTTTATTTGATAAATTATTTCTTTAATATTTTGGATTGAAATCACTCTTGATTAATACATCTCTTTTAAATATTGAATTTCAAATAAAATATTTTGTTTCATCGATCATTTCATTCATAACAGTACAGGAAATGCAACAAAAAGACAGGTAGCTTGAATTTCACTGTAAAAGTTTAACGCACAAAAATAAGTAAGATGCATTTTATTTAGTTAGAACCACGTACATTTTTAAGCCGATAAAGTTAATAATTTAGAAAATTATACTAAAAAAGCATCAAACCTTTTGCAACTATTTAATCATTTATCTTAGTTTATACTTTTCTGAGCTATAACTATGATTTTTGCATTTTTTCTGATAAAAATTAAAGATTTGTGGACCAAAATGTTGTACTTTTTTTCAAAACAGTTTATACCGTTGACTTTAAAGCCTTCTTATTGATTGTATCTTTAAATTTTAATACACGACGTTTACAAATTGATCCAGATTTTGAATGTACTTTAAAGTCACACCTTCACATTTCTCTCTTTCAGATAGCTTTATTTATTGGATTTGAATGAGCTCCCAAAATTATCTTACTCTGTTTATTTATAGTAATTAAAATGTAGAAAGTATAGTACTAGAGATAAAAAGGTTTAGTTAAATGTATGTTTTGAAATCCTTAGATGCATTGCTTATTGGGTTTAACACGTTTCAGCGTTTTACCTTTTCTATGTACAGTCGCAAACTGCTGTTGGTACAGAATCTGATCTGTCATTTACTGCCAAAACCGCTATGCTGTTAGATCACTTTGTGATTTTTTAAATGGAAAATAGGAGAGAAAAGTTCAAATAACCATTGTTGTTTTTTAAATTTAGTTTCATATGCATATTCGTTAAATATATATATAATCTGCTTGGTGGTTTTCAGTATCGTGAATTTATGCATAGCTGAAAATATTTATTACAGTATTGTATATACATTTTACTGACGCTTCGGGAGAAAAGTACAGACCACAAACTGTAGAATCTGCTATTTTTTCTTCCGTTCTGTATGTGTTCATAAATGTAGTGCACTGATAATATACAATTTGCAATTGAGGATACATTTGTAATGAACAACTGTGTTTTCAGGTTGAATTATTTTTTTAATAGATTAATAAATCTTAGTTTAATCGAATAATGAAATTTTAAGAATATGGTGTTCTTTAAAGTTAAATTTAGTGTAGGTTTTCATACTAGTCTATTTCTAGTCTATAACTTAAACATTTTTATTTTTATAACAGCATTTTTATATTTATTATTTCAAAAATTTGTACACATAATTTTTAACAAAATGTATACTAAATGTACATTTATAAATGAAAAATAAATCATTAATTTCAAAATTATTTAAGAAATGATATTTTAAGTGTTGTTTTAACTATGTTAAATAAACAGAAATAAAATTAAAATTATTTTGATATTTTATTTAAACCCTATTTCTCTTTTAGGTGTACGTTTTTTACGTTAAAATCTCAAGAAGTTGATTTTATGCATTAACCCTTTAAAGTTCACTTACATAAACACTTTGTAATTTAATGAAATTAGTTTACAAATATTACCTATGAACCTTATAAATGCAAAATGTATTAATTTTTTTACAATCCTTAGAGGGGTTTGCATTAGAGGACACCATAGGAATGATTGAGGGGGGTTAACTGATAAACCCATCTCCTTGTACAATGTGAACATAATACTTTTTAAAACTTTAATTATATTGAGAGAACAATAAATAACTGTTCTTAAAAAGTGTAATAAATAAATATTTCAACAATAAGTGTTGTTTGAATAGATATTTTTGTCATAAGTAAAAAAAAATGAATTACTAACTTTCCAGGTACAGCAAGTTTAAATACATATATTTCAAAAGTAAAAAATAAATTAAATGTAGTACTATCATTTATTGTAAATTTTAAATGCCAAAAACATAAAAAACCAAAAAATCCATTCATATTTCTCAAAAAAAAAGAGAGAAAAAATGTTTAGTAGGAGGTTTTCCTGCGATGCCACTGTCCGCTAAAGGGTTAAGTGAATAAAATACTAGGAAAAGACAAATTATAATTTATAACGTTTTACCCTTTTTACATTAATTTATTACAATTTTAAAATAAACTTTCAAATGCAGTTTATGTTATAATTCATTCAAAAAAAGGATGTAATGCAGATTTATTTAGGTTTAAAGATATATAGATATAATTATTGACAAAAAAAGCATATCAAATGTATTAAGAAAAAAATTTACGATTTTTCCCCTTAAAAAATTCTTAATCCTAAAGTGCTTTAAGAAAAATTATTTCAAACCTGAAAACATTTTGTTGTTTTAGAAGTTTCGTGCCTTTATTTGAAACTGAATGCGTGTTTATTTTATTCCTAATAGATAAATTCAAAAGGTTTGAGATTAACACGTAGTACTAACAGTTGTATAAAATTCTGTTTCATAATCACATCTGATAGAATGTACAGGGTAGAATTTTTGTTAGATGCTTAATAACTTCATTTGTAAGAGAGTCATGTAAATAAGACATATCGTTGTTAATTATGAGCAAGTCTATGTTGATGATGTTAATTTTGTAAATGAATACGTGATGCTGATATTTGTATCTTTTCGACTTGAAAACATGGTTGAATTTGATAGTTCGCTAGTACACATTTGTGTGTTTGCCTGATAAAAATGCGCAGTAAGTTTAAGAGCAAAAATATTGAAACCCAATATTATTTCCAGATGAAATGATACAGGATGAAAGTGTAAATTGTATTTGAAGTTGAATCATGAAATATCATCTCATTAACTTTTTAATAAATTTCAGTTAAAGAGACTTTAAAACTATTGATATTTCAAAATATGAGCAATCGATAAGTATTAATTTTTTTAACTGTTATATCCTACATTTAGGCTATTCTAAGACAGCTAAACCGCAGTTACTATTTGAAGATAGCCTTTCTTTGGTCATCAATCTGTAATTTACATTTTTCTTTAGATGAGTAATAAATTATTTCATTACTTTTACTGTGTATTAGAGGAATGAAACAATTTTAGGTTTAGGTTTTATGTTTTTATTGGAGTTATCAGTCATTAATCTGGTACGTGTAAAATTTGTAAATAAGCTGTGATTATCTATTAATTTGTACAAGTGAATTTTATGTTTGTCTCTGTATAACAATGCAGTAAATTCGTATGCTATGCTATTAAACAGTAAAAATGACCAACATATAGTACTGTGCATTTTTACCACTTATAAAATAACCTTTGATCTGAATGTGGAATTTACTGGATACGCACGTGTTTCTAACTTCTTTTCTACTTAATTCATATGAACTAAAATAATCTTTGTAAGAAAATTTGTTAAAAGGGTTCCATACTGTCCCCACCCTTCCTTTGCAAAAAGAGACGTATCTGTTAATTCTTATCCCCTGTTGATTGCTATTTTATATTCAAGTTCCAAGTTTTTAATGTAATGATTACATATACAATGTAGCTATAATTTGTCCGTCAATAAATGTTTATGAATGAATTTTTGGGGTGTGATTTTTAGACTGCATTCAAGAATATATTTTATTACAGAATTAAATATTTGTATGGAACATGAAGCATTCAAACAAATGCGTACACTTACATTTTATTTTATACTAGCACGTGTGCCCGTGCTTCGCTACGATGAACTTAATATATTACTTTTAAACAAAGATTTTTTTCATGCATAACTCTATAAATTCGTTACAGTTCAGTTCGAGTCATTGGCATATTTATATATTTCTATTATAAGCGTATTATAACAATATTCAGTTTTTATAATCGAATTTGTGTCTTATATTAAATTTACTCAAACTTTTTTTTATGGTAAAATAAAGTTTAACCCTAAATTACATTACTGTATTACTACAGTACGTTGATTAGCTATGTTAATAGATCTTGCCATATTACGTGGTAGAATAGGAAGCAGAGGTTTTGACAGCAACCGTGCTAATTTTGTTGGTATTAATAAATGTTGTCCAAACCACATGGTTTTGTATGAAACAGAAACACACATTCATATTGACAACCATATGAATATAAAGATAAATATATAAAATGATAGGTTTTTATTTGTCCATGAGAGTCACTGAAATTTGTACTTTTTGTTGTTAGAATATTGTTGATAAATATTTCACTGTAACGTAAAAATTAACCAAGAATTGAATTTAAAATTAGTTCCTATATAAAAAGGATATAATTTGCGTCACATAGAAATGAAAGTTAATCACTTTATATCTAAATTTCCAGGTCAAATCAAATGGATACTACGCAGACGATGTTTAAATAATATAAAATAAGATATGAATAATTCAGATATTTAAAGTAATGACGTCATAATGATAGAAAAATATCATTTTCACCTATTTATTATGTGATAAATTGAAAATTTTAATCTCCTGCTTTTAACAGAGGAAAACTGCTCTTAAAACAATTACTTTGGATGACGCTTGGAATAATGACATGAAATGCTCGAAAAAGTTGGAAGGAATGGATTTCGAACGTTAAAAATTTACAAAAACCTTCCCAGGGATATACCTAAGAATTTCCCAAATTTTCACGGCGATTGGATGCATGGGTTTTGAGTCTATCGAGTACATACATACAGACAGACACAAATTCATTTTTATGTATATAGATTTATACTCCACATTTAAAAAAATAAATTTTTCTTTTTTATTTATATGGTCATGAAACATATATTATTTTAAGTAGTGATTAAGTTCATCCTGAAAAATGAACTAAACATTCTTTTATATTTAGCAGTACTATTATGCATTCAAAGAGGGAGTTTTATGATTTATTCAAAAATAAATTTGGCTATAATATAAAATATTTATGGGGAACATAAACTTATGCCTATACTTGAATTTTATTTATATTTTTTCCAAATTTAAAAGACATTACAGTCATTTTTATCAAAACGTATCTAAATTAAACTTTATATAACTTTTAAAGCTAAATTTATCCAGTTTACCCTAAACCATAAATGAAACCTTTATTTTGAAATAACATTACATATTCATTAACAAAATAGAGTACTCTAGTAATTATAGCAATTGAGAAACGCAGGAGCTCTACAACTCAGCATTGTTCAT
>CM063504.1:92834924-92837424 GCA_032207245.1 Pardosa pseudoannulata | reverse complement strand
TGATTTTTTACAAACGTATTAAAATACATATATTTTGAGACATATTTCGTTCAAGTCAAATAAAAAATCGAAAATAGTCTTGTACAATTTTTGATGATAAGTAAGCTATTTTAATTATTTAAAATTTTTTTCCAGAAATTAAAAAATGTTCTCCATGGTATCTATAAAATTAAATAGAAACATCTTATTTATATTTCTGTAATTTTCAGTGGCAACTTTACTTGCTTAGTGCCGCCATCTACCGACAATGTTATAAAATAAACGGAAAATTTCCGGATGCCATTCTACAACTGGAATTGTTGGGAAGGAATAGAGCATGCGCTGTGAGTTTCTCTCCTGTGTTAATCAATAAAAGAATGAGTTATATGGAGTCATTCATAATTATTCGCTCTTTTTGTTGAATAATCTTTTGTATAATTTTTTAAATTGCTGTATTGAAATTAATAATTAAAGATATAGTCATATGTATTCCAAAGAATTCATGGTAAATGAATATTTCAATTTATATTCTTACTTAAATGTTATTTTATAATTACGATGTTTCAAGTATTTTAAAGTAAAATAAATATATTTTTATGGCTTACCTTAAGTTAAGTATTACTGGAAAAGGTGTTTATTAAAAATATTGGTAAACTTTGATTTTTCTTATAGCATCGAATCTGTAGTGGCAACGTTCTCTATGCCTCAAAAAATCAATATGGTTTTATGATAATGCTTTTGCGAGTGGAATTGGAGCTCCACCTATTCTTGAATTTTATTTGCCTGCTATTCGCTTGTGAGATGATTATGTTAATTTATAACGCGTACGTTATATTTATTAAATAATAAAGATAGAAAACCAATGAAAACACTTGGGTGTATTAAAACTAATAATGTACAATATAAGTAATAATGAATAGTATTTTACCTATAAATTTTAGAATAAAGTCGAAAAACATTTAGCAGCAAAAATATTTTTAGAAGGTCATTTGCAATATTTACTGCATTAGTTAAAATAAATAAAAGTAATATATAAAAGGAGTAGTATGTCTTATCAATTGAAATGCATAGCTAGATGTATTTTATTTTGAGTAAGATAGCCGTATAGATAGCTATGCACTTTTATTTAAATTTTTTTCAAATTATTTTAGCTTAAAAAATTTCATGAACTTTTAAAATGTTTTTATTGCTTAATAATTTAACAGTTAGGGTTTAGAATCTACAAAAACAGTAGTGTCATGAATAGATGTCAGAAATATATCATGTCAGAAATAATAGATTCCGTTTTTGAATTTCTTGTAAAAATCCCTTTAAACCAAAAAATTAAATAAAGAATTGACTATTATTAAGAAACAATTCTAAACTCAATTCCTAAAAAATACACACTTCCATGGGAAGGAAATCATATAAAATCTGAGTAAATTTAAAAATTCTACGTGCATTAGCCTGTTAGGATTGTAATAGATTACATGTTAGTTTTTAATTGGTCTTTATTTTATCATCCCTGTGGCGTTGGGGTAGCTCTTCGCTCTCCCACGACACGGGTCCGAGGTTCGATCCCCGGGCCGGGCAAGGTTGACTCAGCTGTTCATCCCTTCAGTGGGTAGATGAACTGAGGACTAAGCTTTCTTGGGAACTAAACACTGGAGGTTCCGCGTAAGACTGACCACCTAACCGGGACATATGCTTCGCACCCCAGGGACCTTAGTCAAGTACACGGAGATTGTTACCGTAGGCCCTGGCCACCTAGGAGCTGTTCCGCCGAGGAGTTTAGTTTAGTTTAGAATTTTATCTTGGATGCGTTAATAAATGTAGCATGCGATATTATTTGTATTAAGAATTAATTTTAAAGTAATTAAGTTAGAGATATTTTAGACAATGATATATAGATACAAAATAGTTCTCCTATAATTGGGAAGTATTTGTGATACTAGTTTCAAATTATTTGAATTAAAAATTTTAACGATATTTGATAAATGTTCAAGTGCTCTTGAATCTGTTTGAATATCCGTTTTATCCTAAGCTCATTAATTAAAAACGAACTGATAAGGATGAAAGATCCCAGATAATATTTCGTTCATAGATATATTGCCCTATATCCATAAGTGAAAGGGTGATCAAATAAGTATGGCCTTAATGTTAGACTCAATTGTCGGAATATTATAGAGCTTTTGTAGTAGACCAGGATCAGCCTTAAGCAGAAGATTCCGGTCTAATGTGAGCAAGAAAACTTTGATAGTATAGTTTATCCTACAAAACATTCAATATATTATATACTACTATGAAAGAGATTCCAACAGAGGTTGAAGGAACGCTTTGGAGATGAAAAACGATGACACAGATATAAAAATAGCGATAAAAGTTTTAATTTTGTCTGCTCTTCTATATATTAGAAGGAAAAGTGTTATTGGATATAATACTTCTTTAAGTAAATACAGAGGTAATATAACAGATTCATTCTTTATCTGAACGGTATACATTCAAAAGTATTACACATACAAATATGAGTCATACACAAAAA
>CM063504.1:92802424-92829924 GCA_032207245.1 Pardosa pseudoannulata | reverse complement strand
TGTATTACCTCTAAAATCATCACCACTTTATGCTTAAATTTTTTGACGTTAATTCCTAAATTATTGGAGGGAAGTCTAAAATGTTATTAAAAGATAATTGCATAAAATAATAAAACTTTTGTGTACGAGATATATTTTTTGTACATTAAATAAAACAACTTTGTAAAGAATAGTTTCTATATATTCTTCTTACAACTTTAGTTTTTATTACATTATATGTTTAAGGCGAAGAGATAAATATCTTAAATAACTTAATTTAGAGTCTTAAATATCATTAAAAAATGATTTTTATAGGAGAGAAGTAATGTAAAGTCATTTTATTATATGTAGAGTCATTTTATTATATGCATTTTATTATATGTTTTATTATACGTAGTTTATATTTGCTTTAATCATGTCATTAGTATAAACATTTTATTACGCTCCTACGTATCATAATTCAATCAAGAGATATCAAAAATTATTTATCTGTTCAATAAAGCCATAACAAATATACAAAGTGAAATAAATTACCAGTAATATAAAATTGAATTTTGTTAGCATTTTTTTAAAAAAAGGCTTAAATGATTAACAGTAGTTGCTGTAATATAAATTAGAGTAGCTCCTTATTTTATTTTAAATTGAGTAATTTAAATTTTCTTAATTTAATATTAAGATGATATTCTTGTTATTGAACTACATGCTAGCATAACTATATGCATTCTTTAATTTGGAAATTTTATTAAGGTTGAGGCTTTCTCTAATTTCTTATATAAAGCACTGAGCGTTGTCTAGTGAGTGTGTGTTATAGCGTTTCATGTAGAAATCCTATATATAAACCTAAATGTATTGATAAAGCATATGTTGATAAACATATATTGAACATTAGTTGAAAATAAAAACAAAATTGAAATTTGAAATACATTTAGGTACAAATAAGCAATTGAGTTAAATATATGTAGATGAAATTGGGAAATGTTGTGAGAAAGGAAAATAATAAGAATGAACTTGATTGGAAAAAAAGCTATGCCCAATTAAGACATTTATATTCTAATTTTTTATCAGAATTATTAATTTAAAATTTATTTTTTAAAACGAAATGTTTATTTTTTTAATATTGCTTTCAATTTCCCCACAGACTTTTAATTTTTTTCTCGCAACACAAAACTTATTTTTTTCTTTCATTTATTTTAAAATTTCCAATATAAATATTTTTTTATATTGCTTAAGTATAAAAAAAATATAGTTGTTTAGTTTCTTTAAATTTTTGAAATATTTACTGTAAATGCATTTTATATTTAAACTTTGATTTTGACATTGTTCTGCAGGATTAAGTAACTATTAAATTTTCTTAACATCATTCCTATAAAGTAGTTTTATATTCAGTCCAATTTTTTCAGATATACCTAAAATTCAAAGATTCCAGTTTCCTTCTAAATTAGAAGTCAATGAGAAGACAAGTGTTACTTGTATGTTAAGACGTGGACAACCTCCTTATACATTCAAGTGGTATAAAGATGGAAAAGAAATTACTTCTGGAAATATCGTAACTGTTCAAAGCACTAAACTGCTCTCGAATCTTGTTGTAGACCCTGTTACACGAGATGCTGCTGGAAATTACACTTGTGTAGTTAGTAGCTCTGCTGGTACAGACTCTTTCTCATCTGAATTAACTGTAACATGTGAGTATATTTAATTCTATTTTTTAATAGTTATTTAAAAATGGTGCTAAATTTTTCACTTATAAACAAGGGGAAATATTTCAGTTAAGGATATAATGTTAAATAATAGGAAGTTTAGTATTTTAAAATTATTTAGATTACATGTTTAATTTAAGACTTTCAAACATCTTATACACAAGACGGCTTGAAAAAGTGTAATAAACATTTTTTTCCTTCCTGGCAAACAGACAGATATCTTTATGACAAAAATAGCTGAGAAGCTGTTACTTCTTTAATACCACCAGAAGAGCACGTGCAGTGTAAAGAATGCTACACATGCGAGTAACTTTATCCGTATTGGGTCCTCGTAATTTAGAAGGAGGGACGAAGCTGAAGACCCCCCAGGTTTGCCCTACTCCTTTCAGAGGTATCTTTTCAACTTCGAGAACATTGGAATAACGAACCTGTTTCACTTGCTCCATCCACCATTAATGATCCCGGTGGATCTTTGGCTGGTTTGAGCGTCGAACTATCCTTTACAACCATGTTGTTATGAGATCGACACCTCTGCCTCATAAGCTACAACGACCCTATATACTGCTGTAAAAAACATTAAAATTAGTTTTTTTAGCATCCTGCCAGGTTATGCATAAGAATAGATAAATTTTAGACTGGTATATTTTCCTGCAATTAAAAGCAAATATCTCGTTTTCTTAAACAGTTATAGAAACTTTACAAAACTTATTTAATAATTTCATTTCTGGAATTGAATTAAATAAAAAATGTAATGTATATAAAGATGTATGAGATTTACCTGTAAAAATATTTAAATATTTAAATCTATTTAATTCTAAAAATAAAATAAATGAGCGTTAATTATTTAAGAAACAATGAGTCAAAAATGCAATTGAGAATACCAAAGTTTATATTCTTTTATTATATTCTACAGAAAAACTTAATTTTAAAATTTTAAATACATTAGTATAAATATTTAAGTTCAAGTAATTTTTATATACCTTTCAGATTATTGTATACGAGTGGTAAAGAGTTTTTAATCCCAAATAGTTATATTTTTAAAATGTAATTTCTATCAAAGACACAAGCATAATATATATATATATATATATATATATATATATATATATATATATATATATATATATATATATATATATATATATATATATATATATAACATATATACATATGCATATACATATAAAAACCTTGTTAGTTCACATTTTTCTTTTGCTACCTAGAGGGTATCATACACAGTGATATAAAAAACAGCCCTTACTCGTCACTATATATAATTCTACTCCGGTTTACTCGTCACTCTAAAAAAAAGGTCAAAAGCAATTTTCTTCTCCATTTTATAGGGTAGAGAGTTTTGTATGATTTAAGCTCTACACCTTCATTTTAAGAAAACTAAGCTTTTAAGGGGAATTTTTTTACCATTACTGCTACTGAAAACACCTCAAATTCTTTACTGTTATTAAGCCTTTTTGCTTACCCATTTGGGGGATTTGAGATCTTGAAATCTCGATGCTAATCAATCTAAACACACTTCTTGCTGGGACTCGACTATGTGGAATGTAGACGTTTTCCTTGGTCGCTCCTGATTTTAATGTCATATTATAGCGAGTAAGCCCCACTATAAGTGCTATTATTATATTACCTTTTTACCATGCCAAGGAAATGAAAACCTTATTATATTTTAAAGAAAAAAAGGGTCTTAATTGCTCTTTTTGAAAATTGAAATGTTTTGAAAAATAGCTTTTTCTAATGAACACTATATCAAACGGTATTCTCTAAGGGAAACAAGTCATTGAAAAAGGTGACTGTAAAGAAAAATATCGGAAACAATAAAAGTCCTAAAAAAAGTTCGACTGTACTTATTTATTCAAGTTACAACAGGAGAATAATTCAAAGCCTTAAGTACTTCAAGAAAATTTACTTATTCCAGTTATCAACTCTTTCATCAATCAACACTTTTGGATTATTTTAATGTACCACAGTAAAAGAAAGCAAAATGTGGTTACTATAAAAATACTATTTTTTAAAAAGTTTTCTTCTCATCTATTTGCATCTATTGATTTCTAAAGATCTTGCTTCTCTTACCGAATCCTACAAAAATTGAGAAAAATATTTTAATATTTTTTTTTCAAAATTTCCTACTCCGTCTAAATTGGCGAAAATGTTGGGTCCCTTGAGTGACCACTTAGCGTAATTTTACTGTATATATATATATATATATATATATATATATATATATATATATATATATATATATATATATATATATATATATATATATATATATATATATATATATATATATATATATATATATATATATATATATATATATATATATATTGTATGTGTGTGATAAATTTTATGATGATGAATTATTGAGATGGAGCAATCTCTGAAAAAGGGTATATATAAATTTGTTACTGACATTTGACATTTCGGAATACATTTGGGGAGAAAATAAAGAGGAAAAATATTTGAAAAAATATTACCAGATGTGTCTTACTTCATGTTTTCAAATATGTAAATCATCAGTTTTCTTGTACTTGAATCAATTATATGCTGAAAATTTAAGGCAAACTATTTTATACTTCTTGCTTTTTATTGAAACGACATTAAAAATGCTTTTATTATTTAAATAACTTTATAGCTTCTCCTTCTTGGATAATTGAACCAGTTGATGTCGAAGGATTTGTTGGAAATCAAGTAAAAATGATATGTTCAGCATCAGGTTCACCAAGTCCAAGAATTGTTTGGATAAAAAAAGGTAACGTAGAAGGGTATTTCTAATAAAATAAAACTGTACAGCAATTAATAAGTATTATTATAGAAGTGTTTTTTAAGAAAATTATTGTTTATCCTAAGAATTTTTCACTGACGAAAAACACCAGATTGTCTTTGATATGAGAAATAACATAATTAACAGCAATATTTAAGATTTCAAAAAGAATAACTAAACTAACATTTTATATTACCTTTAAAATAAACTATAGGTGCGAAAACAAATAGAATTTATGGTTGTGGGAATAGCATTGCTTAAGTAATTTATTGATTCATTTTATTAAGACTTAAAATAGCTGTACAAGTAGAAAGTAAAAAAAAAATATTTAAGAGATTTCTTAATCATATTCATTTTATTATCGTCTGTAATAATATTTAAAGATTATTTATTACGAAACAGTAATTCATGTAATAAATTAGAACAGTAATCTTTATATTTAAAATATGATTTATAGTAAAATTTTCTTATAGCACCGTGCTAAACCTCCTGCAAATTGAAAAAAATATTTCGCATAAAAAAAGGACATTAAAATTTTTATATCTGAGAAAATAATTTAAAGAGATTTTAACTTCATCTTACTTTTTGAATCTGGTATACATAATTAAGATTAGAATGTGTAAAATTGTACAAGAAATCATCTCTATTTTGGTAAACAAAGGTTGTAAACTTATAACAATCTTTCTTAAAGAAGTGGTAGATTTAATATTCAAATTACTTTTTTATGATTTTATAGTAAGTGTTGGTTTTCTTTCGTTTGATAGTGATATACTCAATCAAAACTTGTTTTTTAGACGCTTCACCTACCACCTGGAGTGAATCAAATTACCTTAGAAATGGAACGATTGTTTTCAATCCTATGACAGAAGAGCACGATGGTGAATATACTTGCATCGCAGACAACGGCATTGGTGAAACTTTGGAAAAGACAATATTAGTTGTTGTTCATGGTACTTAATATTACATAATTTAAATAATCTTTCTTTTGGATACATTTTTTTTGTTACTTATATATAATGATATATTTTAGTACCGGGGTTGATGGATAAATGGATACGGTAAGTTTGTGACTGTTTAAAACACAAATGGAAGACAATTTCAAACTGTTGGTACTTAAATGAACAGCCGAATTAACTTTTTACGTTAAAAATATCTTCTGGGGAAAATCGAATGATATATTTATTTATTTTTTTGTGACTATAATTCAATAGTGACTTGCCTTCAGCAAGATTGAAAAATAATAGTGCCACAAACAGGAAGTTTGTGGATATTTTCTGGGTTTTTATGAAGGTATTTAGTTTATATTATATTTCATATTAAATATAAAAATGATTTAAGCTGAGTTGTTACGACACTTTTTAAAAGAGCAGATTATTTCTGAATAATAATAATAATAAAAACCCAAGGTTGTATAACTTTTCAAGATTTTCATCTAGAACCTTTTTTAAATCTGAAATACTTTTGTTAATAAATAAGCAAATCTGTTTCATATCGTACCACAAATCAATGATTTACTGTGCGTAAATATTAAAAAATAATTTATTAGAAATTTTCATACATATACATGAAGATATTTAATAAATTTTATATATATATATATATATATATATATATATATATATATATATATATATATATATATATATATATATATATATACAGTATATTCTTACGGTAGTTTGTAGAATTTTTAATATTAGCTGTGTACCATATATTATTAATTTTAAAACATATTTTACTTTTAAATTATGTACTAAAATCAGTTCATCAATCCAAAAATTGTAAAAATATAGCTCATACATAAATAAATTAAATATGTTTGTTTAGATTTCAGTATTTAATTTATTTGCATATGAATGTTCAGTTTTTCATCTAAGTATATAATATTACTTTTAAAGATCTACATGATATTTTTTTCGATTGTAATTTCAATTAAAAACTTATTGAATTATTCTTACTTTGAAGGAGAATTTTTTGCTCGCCATATGTTTAGTTTTTTTTTACCATTATATATACTATCTACGTTATACTATCACATCATGATTATTTTTATTATTATACAACAAATTGATTAAAAGTACTTGGATGAACCTTTTGACAAGAAGAAAAACACTCATTAAAATTAATGTCCCATTTATTAGATTAATGATATTGCAGCGTTAATGCACTTTATTAGACTGTTTACTTTAGATTCAAAAGGTATCAAAATCTAGAGCAGAGTTATTGAAACAAGAGCTTTAAGTTACGAGGCAACTTAAAAAAAATGAAAAGATGTATCACAAATTATCAGTTTCAGAGAGATTGTAAATTCTATTCTAAGAATGAATCCTTTGTATGCTGCAATCACAGTTATTTGTAAGGAAAATGTATTAAAGTAATCGTAAGAATGTCTTAACACTAAAACGTATCCCAAAATAATACCAAGGTTGACAAAACAGCTTCTAATGTAATCTGTCTAAACAACATATATCGAACATAAAATAAGTATTTTTAAAAAATATAATTTATGAATATTAGTTTTTATTGTAAAATATAAGTTAGGGTATTTCTTAATATAACATAATACTTATATTACATGAAAAATATATAATATTTTATAATCACATGTAATATTTACAGAAATTTTATAACAGATGAAGATTCATGGTTTATGTGTTTCTATTAAATATTTCGATAAACAGGGATATATTACAACACAAAAGAATAAACTATTATCTTTGACTTCACTGCCATAACTAAATATAGAAGTTTATAAGCGACATAAAGATGGCGTAACAGTAATCACTGTAATATAATTTAAATCCAGGTTCTGTTTGTACAATTTCCACATCGCTATATAAAGTTTTGATATTGTCTTTCGATATATTAAGTACTTACATGCAATTATATCTACTGAGTGATTGTATGATACTTTTCTTTGAAAAAATTATCAAATAATTTAGATGAAAGTTATGTGAGTTTTTTTGTCAGTTTATTACAGAAAATAATGAAAACCGGATATGATGTGTTATATTTCTACTAAATTACATTCAAATTTGTAGATTTTTCTAAACCAATTGAATAATTACTTTGCTTTTCAACAATAATAACAAAGGTTAATACTTTATGTCTTATGAGATCTGCTATACATACTCACAAAAGAATTTACTGTTCTTTTTTATAACACAGTATTTTTGTAATTGAGGCACTAAGTGTTACGTTAATAAGATGAAAAATAAATTTTATGAGATTTATATTATACTTCTGATTTCTGCGTATATGTGGCGCTAGTGTACACTTTTGTATTATCAGGCATGATAGAATGTTAACACTCCGCTTCAGTCATAATTAGAAAAGACGCGTTTTATGTACATTTGATGTTCTAAACGAAGTTTTGCAAGTTTTAAATCGGTATATAAGAAATGAAACAACCCTTAAGTAATATTTACAAACACCTTTAAAAAGCAAATATGAAGTACATTGGATTAATCAAAGATAAACGAGAGAATATTTGGCGTATGACGGATGGATTTCTACAGATCAGCTTTCTCATGCAACTATTAACCGCTTCTCCAGTCTTTAGTCAAGGTAAGTTTTAATTTTTTGAGTATTTATTACATAGTTATATTTAAGTAATGTATTCAACTTTATGCGATAAGTATTTTAATTTCTCGTCTGCTTAAAATCATACTGTAACTGCTATTTAAAATATAAACTTACCAAAAGTTCAGTTCTTCAATTGCTTATTTATGATATAAGCATACGATAAATTTGATAAATTGTAAATCATATTTTTAGCACATAATCTGAAACTATTTCAAACTTATGTTTATGTAATAACGAACTAAAATAAATTTAACACAATGAGTTAGTAATAAATAGCCAGGAGAAAACCATTGTGCCAGAATATAATAAATGTATAAAAAACAAACACCATGTGATATTAAGGCATATTAATCCAAAATTAATAGCAAAAATCTATTTTGTAGCCAATTCAAATATTCTGAAATGGAGAAAACAGGGTTTAGTAATCAGGACAGAGCTAACTATAATTATAAATTGCAAAGAGATTTAATATATAATGATGATAAAGTCCATATTTTAATGAAAACTTAACAAATTTGGTTATACTACGAATTTCATAATTCTCTAGTTTCACCAGAACAGAACTAACTATAATTATAAATTACAAAGAGATTTAATATATAATGATTATAAAGTTAATATTTTAATGAAAACTTAACAAATTCGGTTATACTATGAATTTTATCTTTCTCTAGTTTCATCAGGACAGAATTAACTATAATTATAAATTGCAATGAGATTTAATATATAATGATGATAAAGTGCACATTTTAATGAAAACTTAAAAAATTGGGTTATACTATGAATTCAATATTTCTCTAGTTTCACCAGAACATAACTAACTATAATTTAATTTACAAAGAGATTTAATATATAATGATGATAAAGTTCATATTTTAATGAAAACTTAAAAAATTTGGGTTATACTATGAATTCAATCATTGTCTAGTTTCATCAGGACAGAACTAACTATAATTATAAATTGCAAAGAGGTTTAATATATAATGATGATGAAGTTCATATTTTAATGAAAACTTAACAAATTGGGTTATACTATGAATTTCATAATTCTCTAGTTTCATCAGGACAGAACTAACTATAATTATAAATTGCAAAGAGATTTAATATATAATAATGATAAAGTTCATATTTTAATGAAAACTTAAAAAATTGGGTAATACTATGAATTCAGTCATTCTCTAAGTAAAGAAATAAGAAAAATTCCCTATAAAATATCATATATACATTATGTAAAACTAAAATTGGTTTCTTTTAACAAAAAATTAAAGAATTTTATATGTTAATAAATAAATAAATTCTTTTACGAAAAGTGAACGTACAATTATATCATATGCTAATACATTTACTTTGAAACTTGACATAGAGATTATTTTAGACAAAAATTGAAAGTTAACTAAACTTTGCTGAAATTTTGATGCTGGAAAAATTGTTTGTCAAAAACTATTATCGGTTGTATAGAAGGAATAAAAAGACAAACTTTCTTTTCTAGTGCACTTAATAACATACATTATTTGTTCTTTTTTTCAGAATTACCGAAAATACAGCATTTCCAGTTTCCAGAAGTAGTTAAAATAGGAGACAAAATTAACATACTTTGCAGCATTACTAAAGGTCAAGCACCTTTTAAATTTGAATGGCGGAAGAACTCTGACATTTTAAAAACCAAAGACAATATTCAAGTCATTGAAAATACTGAATTTTCAAAATTAATCATAAGCCCTGTTACTGATAAATCATCTGGAAATTATACCTGCTCAGTAAGAAGTAAATATGGGTCAGACAGTTTTTCTACTTTTCTCAATGTTAGAGGTGAGTATTTCTCATGACTTGCTTTATAAGAGCTCAAAACATAAAAATTAATAAAGTAAATTTTATCAAATAGTTTATCAAATGTGACATGTATTTACGCCTTAAACATGTAAGTTCTTCAACTGTACAACCTATTCCATCTCTAATAAACATACATTTCCAAACTATTAAAGTTTTACTTTATCATTTATAATTTAAAATAAAAAGATAATTATCTAATTTTATACGAAATAAATAATTTCTAGAATGATTATGTAAGAATCCTAGCATATTGTATTTATAGCATTTATAGTATTTTATATAGTATTTATAGTATTTATATAATATAGTATTTGTAGTATTTATATAGTATAATATTTATAGTATTTATATAATATAGTATTTCTATTATTTATATAGTATAATTTTTATAGTATTTATAGTATTTATGTAGTATATTATTTACAGTTTGTATAATCTTCTAATTCATTGTAAAAATTTTCCTAAACGAGCTCATAAATGTTTTGTACCCTAAGTTTTAATATAAGAAGTAAGTTGTAATGTAATATAAGAAGTTAACACTGTATAATAACACTGCATAAATTTGAAATAACAAAACGCCATTTGCATAAGTATTTTTCTTTGTAATCTTTATATTAACTTGAGGAAGTTTTATTATTTAGTTATTACTGCAGGGGATAATTATGTTACCTATGAAAATTACGTTGCTGAAGATTATATTAACTAACTCTTATACTATGACATTCGGTGTACGGATGAATTTTAAATAAATTTATGTTCAGTATATTTTATAGCTTTAGGATATAAAATGTGCAAAATCATTACTCATACAAATACGAATATTTACAATAATTTAGTAATTTGACCATTATAGATGAATATTCAATTTTAAAGTCAATTATCAAATTCCAGCTTCTCCAACATGGACAGTAGAACCTCAAGATCTTAATACTGTTGAAGGTAATACGGCTTCAATTTACTGCTTTGCTGATGGATCTCCTAGTCCTGAAATAACATGGAGAAAAAGTGGTTTGTGTTCATTTATATTTATATACTAGCAGATAGAATTATTTGCATGAAATATAATTTATAAAAAAAATCAAAAGTTTTAAAATTAATAAAAAATGTTTTGTGTTAAATAAATTATTAAATAAAAATTTGTTTAATAATATTTTTAGATGTAAGTATCATAGATTTTAACATATATTCTTCCATTTGAGTCAACAAATCTAACATTTTAAAAAATCATTGTGATTTAAATTGAAATAATTTTTTATAAGATTTCGGATTTTTGAATGATGATAGACATGTTTTCTTTCAAGAATATTTTGCTATAAAAAGGTCAGATCTGAAACCAAGCAAAGCTTAATTTAAAATAGATTTGGATTATGCGTTGATTGATATTTATAAAAAATAAAAAAAACCTATATGTACTTCAAAGTAAATATGATGAAGAATTTATTATGAAAGACATGCAAGATAGAAATTAAAGTAAATTATAATACAGATAAAATTTTTTTGACAGATGTTTCAGGAAAAGAAAGTCTTAATCAACTCATAGTTATGAAGAATGGAACTCTAGTCTTCGCTTTTGTGAAAAAGGAAGACGAAGGAACTTATTTATGTGAAGCCAAAAATGGAGTTGGATCCTCTTTAACCAAAACAGTTACATTAATCGTTAACGGTATTACACCTGAATTCTAATTTGAATTATACTTAAATTAGAAAATAAAATTGTTTTTAAAGTAAAATGCTCATAAATTATCATTTTTATAGTAACTATAGTGCATGAACACTATTTTTAAATGTACTTATGTACGATTTTTTTCTTTTAATTTAGAACTATTATTTGTGTCACTTTTATTCCTCAAGAAACCCAAATTAATGCTTTTTATGCACATATTATGTTTTGATGGTGAAATTTAAAATACGTCATGCTAATTTTTATAACTTAATATGCAATTTCGATTTGTTTTGTTGTCATAGTGCTAGCCAGCCAATCTTTCAGTTTAAATCATTCTAACCATAACAATTATTTGAGTAGTTGCTATTTCTTTACGCTTTGTATTTTTGTAGCCAATATAATTACTCATCTTCTTTCTTATAATTATCCCGTCTGCTGTAAAATTATTCTAGAATACGTGAATTTGCACCATTTGTAGTTTTATTTCACGGAATATATATCAATTCTCTTTATGTTAACTATAATCCATACGTACTTATATGCATACATATTTATCTGTTTTTAAAAGTATTGCGTTAAAATTAGCAATATTCATTTTATCTCTCTGTATTACACATGTAATAATTATGGGTGTGGGATGCTTGCGTACAAATGTATATTTCATGGTATTACTTCCAATGTATGATCGATATATATCAATATATATATGATTGATATGAAATTCTGATTCATATTATTAATGCAATAGTATGAAAACTGGTACTATATTATTTCTACTTTTATATTTTCATATATATAAGAGATATATTTACCATTAATTGCTGATATTTAAAAACAAATTTATGTCAATAAGAAAGGAGAAACATATCTTGTCCTTGTTTTAGTAAAAATACAATGGAAATTTATGCTTTGGTTTTATTGATACCTTGTGATATTATTTTAATAGTTTATTGCTGAACTGATTTAAAAAATTTACACATTTTCTATATTTTTTATTTCATACATTTTAAGACTTGAAATATTTCAACTAATGAAATGATATGAATGATAATGAATGATAGCTTGATATTTTTGTAGAATTTATCCATAAAAAATGCTGTAAGATTTCCCAGAAAAATGTTTTGAAACGTAGAATGTATGCGTAGAATATCAGGAAACATGAAACATTTTTCTATCATGGTGGTGTTATCGTGCTTAAATTACAATAAAATAAGAAATATATTTTTTGAAAAATTCGAAAGTTTTATGTGTTAGATACTTAATTGATTCTAATTACTTAATTTTAGAGTTCATTTAAAATTTATTTATTAGACTTAACATTATTCGATTACTAGGTATTTTCAGGAAGAATGGTAATAAAGTTCAAATATACTGTTTGTTTTCGAATGGTTACAAAGATTGTAGAGAACAATGTGATTCGAACTTGTCTACTTACATACTGAAACTTAGTGTCTTTCTTGTTCCAACTTCATTTGATTGATTGTTTTATTACATATGTTTATTTAACATTCAAATACTTTAATAATAATATTTTTATTTTTTATTTCATGTAGGTTTAATACATACTTTTGTCATATTTAAATAATAATTAGATTTTATTGAAAGATTTTATATGTTATAAAAGTATTCCTATATTTGAATATTTTTACGATAAAAATATTTTGAAAAAGTTGTTTACCATACTCATGTTAACTGATTTATCTACATACGCAGTGAAATCATTCTAAAGCAAAAATATGCAACAATGACTGATTCATAAATTTTTATTGCAATATTTTAAATTAAAAAGGGTTAAAGCTGAAAATACTTAATAAATGTTTATTTAATCAATTATTGTTCTTAACATACTCGTAAAATTTCATAAAATCTTTAAGATATTTTCAAAGAGTTTTATATTTGAAAAGTACAAGGATTTTTGCATTGCTGACATCAAAATGAATTTTTGAAAGATCAATACAATACGTAATCATGAAGTGTATGTGCCACTATTCATTGAAATTACTGTGAATTAATGTAAATACCATTCATACGAATGTTACAGAATACGAATGTTGAAGATGATGGTTTTTGTTTTAAAACCTGCCTGCATGTGGCGCTAGTTGTTCCGTCGGAAATATAGAACTTAGTAATGAACGCCATTTAACTGTAATCCGGACGCTGTGTATAGTAAGCACCGTATTCCTGCCAAAAGGATGCTGTCGTCTGGTTGTTTACAAAAAGTTTTAGCTACAATATCTACGTAATTTTTTTATTCAAAACTTCATATTGACGTTTATAAAAATAGCTGTAATGAGTGACATTTAAGTAAAAAAAGTACGATTCTAGATTTGTTTGATGCTCTGAGTCGAGTATAAAAGTTGTGAACATGAATGTTATTTCTGCGTGGATAGTAGTGATTTTTCTATGGAGTTTCATCTCTTCTATTACAGCAGGTATGTATAAATTTTATTTAAACTTTCTTGATTATTCTAAAGTTTTAATGTATTAATTGTTAAAAATTTATTATTGACATACATGTATATTCATATATATATATGTATATATATATATATATATATATATATATATATATATATATATATATATATATATATATATATATATATATATATATATATATATATATATATATATATATATATATATATATATATATATTATATATATATATATATATATATATATATATATATATATATATATATATATATATATATATATATAGTCTTATAATAAGATTAAACACTTGTGGTATAATGTATCTACCCCCCTTTTAAAATCTGTTTATATTCATAGTAAATACAGCATATCTATCAGTCTATCTGTCTATTCATATCTATGTCTATAAACATGTGTGTAATTTACTTCACTGATAAAATTATAAAACTTATTTATATAGTTTTAAAATGAACTATATAGTTTTAAGAATGTAATTTCACTGAAGTTTAAACTTTTAATTTAAGTGTTAATCGGAAAATTTTTTTTAAATTTTTAATTTCAAATTTATTGTTATCCTCTTGTTTCAAATTTAATGTTTTTATTCAAACTGAGCTGTTGAATAATATTTGCATAGAATCTTGCCTCTGTGTTAAGTATAGTTTTCATTCATAATATATATAAATATGAATATATATATATATATATATATATTATATATATATATATTATATATATATACAGACACACACACACATATATATATATGTATATATATATATGTATATATATACATATATATATATATATATATATATATACATACATATATATATATACATACATATATATATATATATATATATATATATATATATATTATATATATATATATATATATATATATATAAATAAGTGTAGAAACTAATGCGCAAGTAATAAAAATAATTTGCTGATATAAGATAGCTTGAAATTATTTTATGTACAAAATTTAAAAATATTTTACCATTAAACTTTCAACCAATTTTATTTTTGTTAAATTTTGGGTATTATATAATGATTCAAGGGTAACAACTTGTATAAATCGTCATATCACTAAGGAAAGCATATTATATATGTATACTACAGTAAACAATGCACTTTTTTTTAATTTTCTTTTAATTCCTATCCCTAAATATTTATTGTACATTTAGTAATCAGTTCGTTTAAAAGTATAAATTTTTTGTCTCTTGGTTTATTTGGAAAAAAGTTTTGCAGCTATAATTAATATAGACTTTGACATTCAGTTATGTGAACTTTAATAATTCATATCTTAAACAGAATCGCCAGTCGTTCAACCTTTCCAGTTCCCTGATCAAGTGGAAATCGGAAAAACTGCCAGTGTTATGTGTGCTGTTGTTTCTGGAAAACAGCCATTTATCTTTAAATGGTACAAAGATGGAAGTATAATTGAAGGTGACAGCATCAACACTCAACGCAAGACATCAAACCTCGTTATTGACCCTGTGGAAAAATCATCCGGTGGTAATTATACATGCGTTGTGAGCAATGCCGCTGGAAAAGGATCTTACTCAGCGATTTTACTAATTAAAGGTATTATTATATAAAAATAAGAAACATAAGTAAACAAAAATTATAACAAATCAGATTAAAATGAAACCTTTACATTAATACTATCAACTAGTAAAATCTCAAGTGGAATTTCTTATATAGGCAGTTTTTTTACAACTCCTCTTTTAATTTTTAACTTTCTCTATGTACATTTTGATTTATCTTACATATATATAGTTAAACTAAGAGTTAATTTAATAATGTAGTTTTGTAATCTATTTTTAAAATAATACATATATTTTAAAATTGTTATTTTGTAAACACAAGTGGTATTCTTAATGATTATATAAGTTTCGATTGGAACAATAATTATTAGCAAAATTTTGGGAGTGTATGAAAAATGATAAATTATTATCTTTCTATGCTACTTGTAGTAAAATAATTCAATTACAAAAAAAATTTAAAAGGAAAAAGTCCTAAAAACATAAGAAATAACAATTTTACTAGTATTTGTTTTGTATATTTATTTATAGACAAAATTGCTTTCTTTTATATTTTTACATAAATATTTATAGCTCCTCCAACATGGATGAAAGAGCCAGAAGATGTTGAAGTTGTTGAAGGGGAGATGGTGAAAGTCGACTGTGTAGCTGTAGGTTATCCACCTCCAATAATGAAATGGAAGAAACTTGGTAAGTACTGAACAAGTTGATATTATCATAACTTAAATTTGAGTTCTCCTGTTGTTATTATTCAGAATAAATAATATACAAATACACAGGTTCCATTGGACATTTGGTGAAAACTTAAAGGATAAAAAACTTTGTTGCATTGTATTTGAAAATAAGTATTTCGAAACTGTAAAGATTTTTATTGATATAGCAAACATTTTAATCTTAATTCTGTTATTTATAGTTTTCAAACCGACATTTTATTTAGTTAAATTCATTTATCAATAATTTAATAAATATTGACTGTCCTTAACATTATAAGTGTCCTACTAGATGTCCACTTGACATCCAAAATATAATTTGGACATTAATCGGACATTGTGGACATTGACAAGATGTCCAATAGGATTATTAAAGATAGATTATGTATATTTTATAATTGTAAGAAAAATATTTTGTACTAATTTAAGTGATATTTGATTATCTTCTTTATCTCAATCAGTTATCTATATTAGATAACATTTTTAGAGCATATACTGTATTACTATTTTGTAAAACACTATTAGTTAATTTTTCATGAAAAGAAAATTAATGGTTAAAACTTTCGTAAATTGAAACATTAAAAGAACTTCTATTTGGTTATCCATAACGACATTAGTATCCTCCCCATGTAATTATTAGATGTGCTATTTCAGAATTACAGTGAGAAGAATTAAAATATAATAATTAAAATATCTCAATATAATATTGGCAAAATATTGATGTAGCACATCTTAATAAGTTTCTGAGAGATAATATAAGTGATACACATTCTTTTACATAAAATCCGTGAGGAGTATTGCAAAGATTTTATTTTATTTATTTATAAATGGGAAAAAACAAATAAATGACATAACTACATTAACAAATTTAGAAATGTTCTTAAAAATACGGCATGCAAAAATGTGTTATAAATGATGATCTTCGCTTTATTTCAATGGAAGGAAAAATCTGGACAGTCAAAATTTATTTGGTGACGACATTTCTTTAGTACAAGGCTTAGTGGGATGTGTAACTATGTTTTAATCAAGTTTAAAGGAATAATTTTACGACTATATCTCTTTCCTGAAATTTATGAATAGAATTAAAGAAAAGAAATGTACTATTTTAATAATTTTTAAATGTTATTTAAGAATTAAAGTATATGAGATTATAAATTTTGTTAAGTTTTAATATTATTAGTATGCCTGCTGCACGTATTAAAATTCAAAACCGCTTAGTCAACTGAATATATAATAAGCTAGTTTTTGGAACTACATTACTCTGACGCTTTTCTTTTTTATTAGGTTTGGAACAAGAAGACGATGATCTATTTAATTACATTGGAAACAAGAAAAATGGAACTTTAACATTTAATCCAGTTTACAAATCAAATGAAGGACAATATAAATGCATTGCTGAAAATGGGGCAGGATTACCTTTAGAGAAACTTATTACAGTAATAGTTCACGGTATACATTTCATATTTTTGCATATAGACATAGGGTTGAATTTATAATTTGATATCTCATTCAGAAGTATTACATTTTGCCTCTTGAAATGCATTTTTTTTAAATTTAAGTAGTAAAATAAGTACACTTTGTAGCGAAATATTATACTTGCGAAATGGGATCTATTATTAAAATCATGAAAACCAAAATGTTATTTACTTACTGGATTTACTTATTGGATGGACTTAATAGAAAATATATTCATAGTGAAAGAAATTATAAAAGCGTTTTATAATTAAAGAATGTGGAAATAAACTCAGAATTATTAAGATTGTATTTTAAATGTTTAATCCTCACATATGTTACATATATTATTTCTATACATAAATATATATGTATGGAATATTAATAATTATTAATAAAATTGTTGAAAAATTTTTATACTGTAAATATGAATAGCATTGTTAAAATACTGAATAAGCATTAATATATATATGCCACATTTTTTAGTGCCATTTTATAAATCCTCGTGAAATTGGTAATGTATGAAGTACGATTATTAAGTTTTCCTCACTTAGTATCTCAAATAATACTATTTAGCTATAAGCGGATTAGAACAAATCTCAGCATACTTGAACAAATAAAAAGTTATCTTGAGATATATTACGGTGAATGATTAACTTTCGGATTCTTTTAATCTGAAAGGATGTAGTTTTGTTTCTGTAGCAACTATTAAAATAAAACATTCAGTACAAAAACATTACACGCAGATGAAAGATATGATGTAAGATATGTTTTTCATACGTCCGACTTGTGGGGAAGACAAAAATTTAAAATTTTGTTTGTGGAATCTCTTTGAAATCTTAAATATAACCACAGAACCTCATATGTTAATAAAATTTTAGTTTCTCCACCGTTAAACAGTGATTTCCGAAGCGTGATGTTTTGAGTTGATATTTTTGGGCTACTATACTAAATTTATGCATCAAGAGGACTGGTTGAACTGTGATATGCTGATTAAAGCAATTATGAACTCGACATACATAGATGGTAGAAATTGAATCTTAATCTCTGAACACCGTACTGAAAGAACTTTTTAATTGTTCGGAAGTTCTATGATTGAAATGTTTTAAGTAAAATATTTAGAAATGATATAAAATGCCAAAATGCATAATTTTAATAGGAAATATCTTAAAAAAAATTAGATTGTTTATGATGTGTATTTTTAAATGATACTATATATATAAAATTCTTATATATATAACTATAGATATATTATACATAAGTATTTATTGTAGAATATTTACATGTATGCACGTAAGTGTATGAATATATGTATATATTTATATATTACATTTTAAAGTAATAATTGACATAAATCGGTATGATTAATATATTTGGAAAATTTCTGAATGTATTTTGTTGGGAAGGGCTCTATATAAACATGAGATGATATTTATATTTAAAACGTTTATATCAATGATCGTATGACCAAATTTCATATCAATTATACTTTTATAAAAATATCTGTACAAAATGGAAGAATTGTGGTATAACAATGGTAAAAAAATGGCAGAATAATGCATTTTAAGAGGATATTATTTTTTGTGTTAAGGGACTGTTTTTTAAATACCCATTTACTCATAAGTAATATCTGGAATTGCATTTTCATGAAATATAATTTAATACGATATAAGGTTTTTCTTTTTATGAAACTTACACTCATATAGAAAGCTTTTAGAAAAAGCACTAGTTAATTATTATGTATATGGTAAAAGTACAAATATTCGTTATTAATATTTCTATTTCAGAGTATCATTCTTTTAATTATTCCTTTATCCTGTTTCGTTCAATAAATACCGTTTTACGTCTTGTTTTGAAATACGATTAGTAGTGACAATAGAATAATAAAGTTTATTTTAATAAGGGATTTTGCAATTTTTTCATGCTGGTGTGATGCTATATGCCTGGTATAAAACTATTGATTTCAATGTTTTGGATGGATATCTTGAAATCATTAAATATCTGTAAATTTAGGTTTCTCATGTTGGTCTAAAATAGTTATGAGCATTGGTTGTACATTTACCTATGTTGCATGAGCTGAAATACTTTTTTAAATAGCAGTTTGTATAATTCCATCTTATTTGTAAGTTCGAATACGTTATGCTTCGAATTATTTCGTGTTTCAATTTTTGTGGCTTGAATATAGATTGAAAATCTCTGAAATTTACTGAACTCAGAAGTCGCTAGATACTGCAGATAGGCAGCATTTTAAATACAAATTATCTTCTCTGACTATTAACTGAAATTATGTAAATACTTTTGTTTAAAATAAATTCAATTATGTATAATGATAAAAAATTAATCGAATTTGAAGGCTATTTTATCCTACTGCTATTTTTATGACTAATATACGGACGACTTAAAAAGTTATAAAGCTGTTATAATAATACATATTTCATTTGTTAAAATATTTAATTTCAGTTTTTCCCTGCATGTGGCGCTAGTAGTTCAAGTAAGATCATACTTCACAGAAACGCTATACCAGACACGCCATGATATAGCGCTATATTACTCTTCTCTATTATTTTGAGATGTTTGGTAACTGAATAACAAAAGTCAAAAGAACGGACAGTCTTTTTTTCGAAGTTGCCACGTTTTTTAAAGTGAATTGCAGAGATTATATCTATTTATTTACCACTAATGTTTTTCACAAGATATAAACATTGCATGGAGAGAATATCAGCTCATATTATGGATTGTTCAGTCTTATTTTCAACATTTTTCTTGATCTGTGCATTACTGTCTACAGACGGAGTATCTTCAGCAGGTAAGAAAATTTTTGTACTTGATATCACTGATAACCATAATTATATAAATCAAATAAAATCTGATTATTAAATTCATAATAATGTTATATTTTAACTTATGAGTGTCATACATTTCTATGAAATTATGTATATACACACACATACACACACACACACACACACATATATATATATATATATTATATATTATATATATATATATATATATATATATAATATATATATATTTATTTATTTATTTATGTGTGTGTGAGAGTCAAAAAAATATTTTTCCTTTGGAAAGTTTTATTAGTTCTCTATTAATTACTTATTTTTTCTAATTATTCTTGTAACATTTGAAGTACAGGATCCATGAATGATCAAAATGTCAATATTAGTTATATTTTTATACATAAATGATATTTTACAACTTTATTTTCAATTTATTTTTTAGATGCTCCATCGATTCAACCATTTTATTTTCCCGACAACATTCAAATTGGTAAAACTATCAGCGTCACATGTTCAATAATGTCAGGTAGTGCACCATTTGATTTTAAGTGGTACAAAAATGGTAACATACTTCCTTCAGAAAGTACGATGAACACCCATAAAAAGATTTCTAGTTTAGTGATTGATCCTATACTAAAAACATCTGGTGGTAATTACACGTGTGTTGTTCAAAACAAATTTGGAAATGATTCATTTTCTGCTGTTTTGAATGTCAGAGGTAAGTTTTCATTTTCAAATATTATTCTTGTTATATTTAACATGTATAATTAAAGATAAAAATGTTTTCTGTTTGTCTGATGGATATATAGTCAATTTCAAAGCATGCTAGTTAAGATTTAATCAGTAATTAGAAGACGTAAATAATAAATTTTAATCTGAAAATTTTTCTTGCTTAAAATTCTTAATCAAAATATGACAGTCTGGTAAAATTATATTTAAATCATTATATTTTAAATATTAAAATTAAAAGAACAAAAATTTAGTAGAAATATTTTTCAAAATATTCATAGGATAAATCTCTTTTAAGGAAACTAAATAAAAATATAATCTTTATAACTTTTCAAATTGATAGTTTAAGAAAATATTTAATAATGACAGAAAAATAAGTAAAATTGAACTTTTAATATCAGATGTTAATTAAATCACTAGGATTGAATCCTTCTGTAACAAGTTTACAAACGAAACAGTAGTCTTATTGCATTATAAGTACTACATACATTATTAAATTTATCTAGAGATTGTCAAATAGACATTGCTTATTTCTAGAACCAATCAAAGAACCATTAAGTAAGTGATGTAAAATAAATTGACAGAGAAACTAGTACTTTTAAATAAAGTTACAGCCTTGATATTATACTGCTCTAATAATGCCCTGTTATATTTTTTCACCTTATTTTGGAATACTTTTGTAATTACCCTATTAAACTTCGTAACTTCCCTATTAAGATATTCTTTGAAAATACTTTTCTTATCGTGATACATGCTTAGGAACTTCAGAAAAATAAAGAAATACTATTTTAAAATATAGAAATAAACATGGTAGTCTTTTTATACAATATGCTGTTGTCTTTGTCATTTGAATTTTTTTTGCAATATTAAATTCGTATGTCGAATAATTGTAAAATGTCGTTTTGTCATAAAGAAATATAACTTATATGTCATCTAAAACGTACAATACAATGTTTTTGTTATGAAGTAGGAAGATCAGTTTTTTGTAAAGCGCAGGACCATTTATATCTGGTGTTCATATTTTAGCTCCACCAACATGGAAAACAGAACCTGAGGATCAATCTGTGACAGAAGGTCAGAAAATTAGTATGCAATGTATGGCTAATGGTTCTCCAGCACCTGACATATTTTGGGAAAAACTAAGTAATTTCTTTTATTTATATTGTTATTAATATATAGAAATTTAATTAACTATTTGTATCAGGTTATAATAAGAGTGTTAAGTTTAAAAATTAATTGACTACTTTCAGATGTTGTATTTTATTTAAATTCTAATTAGTTTTTTGCAACTATTTAAGAAAATTGATAAATGTTTTGTGGTCTCAAAATACAGTAATTGGAAAATAATCAAAGTTTTGATATAAAAATGCAATTATCTAGTAAGGAATAATTGTATATTTTCTTAAAACATTTGAAACTCATATTTTCTTATAATAACATTTTGCAAGATGTTTAATTGTACAATAACTTTATATCAGAATGAGTCAATAACTATTAAAATTTTTAATTAATCAGTAATATGAACATTTTGAAAGAACTTTGAATATAAATAAAGCCTGCAGTTTCTATAGATATAAAGTACTTTAGATATAATATTCTTACATGGGGAGTTTAATTTAAAAATTTTAAATACATTTTTTCTTTGCTGGTCTTAGATTTAAATTTTCTTTTAAATTTATAATACTTTTACTTATTTTTTAATTATATTTTAAGTGTTTAAAAACTTATAGGTATACATACAATATATAAGAAAGTAATTATGATGTATTTGTGTTCCCTTTGCAGGTGATCTGTCTGATGATGAATATGTATCTAATTTTATTCAGGGTACAAAGAATGGAACTCTTCTCTTTAATCCAGTGTTAAAAATGCATGAAGGAAAGTACTCTTGTACAGCTGATAATAAAGCTGGATTACCATTGAAGAAAACTATTTTCATTACAGTGCATGGTAGGAATTATTTTATCAATAAAGTTTTAACTTCAATTAAAAATGATCATGTAATCAAAGTTACAGGGTAAATGAACTATACAATACATTACAAATATAAATTCAGTGATATCTGTTATTTCGTTATTTTTTCGGTGTATTATTACGGCGGAACATTAATGAATAAAAAGAAAATAGCGCATATAAATGAAGTATATTGTGCTTAAAAATTCATTGGTATGAAATTTAAAAAAATATTTGCAATGGATAAAATTAATCCGAAAGCGATTCAGTTCAATACATAATATCAACTGCAGCTGTTAATAAAAATAACTTCAATTTGTGTTGACAAATTGTACCACCGTTTCTGACTGAAAAGCTTCTTTGTTCTACACTTACACAAGAGTAAACGGGAAATCTACATACCTACTAGAAACGCTACAACTTCTCGTAAATAGCATGATTTACAATATTTGCTCGATTAGTTTTAGTACCCTTATTTAAATTATATTTCTACTGATTACGTTAGATAAAATGTTTTTAATAAAGGAGTACTAATGTTTTATTTGCGATTATTTTTAGCATTTAAAATTAGAGAGTTACAGTGACGTTTTACTGTAATAAAGGGAAATCAAAGCATTTTTAGAAAATTATATTACTTTCATTATGACTACAACTATATTTTACATATCAGATTGGACACTGATTTTATTCCCTTTGTATGGGTTTTATGAAATATCTTAAAGTGTTTTGATGAAAAAAAACTTTTTGAATTTCTTAAATATAACGCAACAATCATTTTTGAAGAAAAAAAGCTTTCTTCTATGTAACCCGAAAGCATCATGAACTCTTAAAAAATTTTTCTCTAACTTATTAGATATTACAATGTTGTTCTTTTTTCATATTTGCCAGTATATATTTGTATGATATTTAAAAAACAACTGAAGTAGCAGTTTTTTCTTTTCTACATGAAAGAATTTTATAAAATTTTCTAAATGTTGTATGTTATTACGAATTCCAAAGAAACTATGTTTGATATAAAGTTATTAAGGTAATTCTAAGTCATTGACTATGTATATAATATATAATTAACTATGTTTTGAGTGAAAGAAAGGGATTTAAAAAACCCTTTTTCCTGTATTTGTTCTAACAAAACATGACACTATGTACTTTTAAGTGGTTTATAGTCAAATACTCTTTGTAAAACCAATTAATAAATACTCAGAAATATTTTCTCAAACTTCTACTTTGAATATTTGGTCATATTTTTGGAGAAAAGAATGCGATCTATTAGAGAAAACAGTTATTGTAGCCACACTATTTAAATTAGAACCCATTTTTACATACACTGATATTTAAATCTGTTAGATCATATTGAAATTCCATTTGTAATGTAATTTGATTTCGTTTGAATTGTACTGAATAAAGTAAAATACTGTTGGCATCAATAATCTTTGACTGTTATTTTCAAGTCAATCTGATTGAAATAATGTTAAACAATATTTGATAGTAATTTATTTCACTTTTTACCGACATGTGGCGCTGCTATGTCATACTAGAATCACTATTCTAGCATTGTACTTTCTAAACACCATCTAGCAACGCTAAATCTACACTCAGTTGGATATGGCTCTCTGAAAGCAAGCTATGGAGTGAATGCAGATTTGTTAAGCTAGCATTTTTTGTTTAAATGAGAGGAATTTTTTTGAACTTGTGTCTATTTTTCCCCCAAAAATGTATCTATTTAATTACCTCCTGAAGCTCATTATTTCTACCTGGATTCTCTCCGGAAATGTAGCATCAACTAAAGGTAAGTTATAATTGCGTTTTATTGGCCTTTTAGTAAATAAATGTACATCAGTATCAATGTAATTTATATAACTATAATAATTTATAAAGAGATGAATACTTGAACAATAATTGTAATTACATATGTCACAGATTTTGTTAAATCAAAAAACAATGTATTATATATCAGTATTATAACAAAGTGTTTCAAAAGTTTTTATTTCCTATTCCATAAATTCATTCTTCTTGCGTAAAGTATAACTAACTTTATTATTTTTTTTATATTTTAACTTGAAATCCAGTGGTTACGCTCTTTTTAACAAAGAACATAGAAATGCACTTTACAATAGAATCATAAATAAATACTACAAGAATTTCAAAATAGTTTAAATAAGGTGCTTTGAAATTTTTTGGTAGGATTACAAAGAAAAATCTCTATAATAAAAATGTCCATTTTGGAAACTTTTTTTTAATAATATAAGTATGATAAAACATGATAAATAAAAATCTTGTGAACAGCATTAATGAATTAAATTTAGTTATGTAATTTTGATTTTAAGTGTACACTTTACAAATGATCATGTATATAACACTAGATTTTTCATAACAATTTTTATGTATATTTTGTAGATTATAATTTTGGTTTTTCATATAAATATTTTAACAGATTATTTTAAATTTTAAAAGAGAATTTTTCATTAGTATGGATAAATAGTGAAATTACAAATATTTTAATTTTCCAGAATCTCCTCGAATTCAACCATTTCAATTTCCACAACATATTCAGATTGGTGACAAAACAAGTGTTACGTGTATGATTATGAGAGGAGAACCTCCAGTACTATACAAGTGGTATAAAAATAATAAAATAGTTAAAGCCTCAGCTTTTATTAGTGTCGAAACACACGAAAAGTTTTCTACTCTTGTGTTTGATCCCGTGGAAGAATCTTCTGTTGGCAATTATACTTGTGTTGTCAGTTCACAACATGGAAAGGATAATTATTCAGCCTATCTGACAGTGAGATGTAAGTACAAAATTCATGTTTTATAATCTGTTTGAAAATATTGCTTCATGGGTCCGATTGCTTTGCATGTTTAGATGTTTAAGACTGGTTTAAATTATTTTACGTTTATAACATTGATGCATTTAAACTCTATCTTCTGATTGCCTTGCATGTTCAGATGTTTAAGACTGGTTTAAATTATTTTACGCTTATAACACTCATGCATTAAAACTCTTTTCTTTATCATGATAATACAAATTAACATATCCGTTTTCAGTAAAAGGTTTTTACAATCTAGTCATGAAGTTTTTGTGCAATTTAGAACAATTTTTAAGTGACTGAAATAAATATCATAGTTTAACTTTGTAGCTAGAATTCTCAGTAAAGGAAAAAATTAAGTCATGAATTAAACTTTATATTTGAAACGAAAAAAAATATTCTATTGCAACGTTATAATGAATATGATATAACTGTGTGGGATTTTTACAAAACTCCCACACAGTTATGAAAAATTAAATTTTAGGTATACCGTGCTCTTTCAAAAAGTCATGTTTTAATCAACTAAAATAAAATCCTAGTTTTACGTATGTTTCTTCAAAAATGAAATTTATTTCATCAAACAAGAAAAGTGCAGGAAATGTAAATAAATGGATAGAAATTTCCAATTTTAGGTACAATACATACGTTATATAACTTTACAGATGCTAATAAACCCATTTAAAGAAGTTTTTAATTAAGTTTAAAAATTATATGGATTTTAATATATCATTTATTATCACTGTTCTACAAGAAATTGACTATTCTGGATACGTGTAAAATTTGTGATGCATACATTCGATATTAGAAGTGCATTCATAACTATTTTACTATTCTTTTTAGCTCCACCCCTGTGGATCAAAGAGCCAGAAAATACTGAAACAGTCGAAGGAGAACATATAACTGTATCATGCTCAGCTAGTGGATATCCAACACCACACATAGTTTTTAAAAAAGGTAGATGATAAATGTATTTGTAGTATTACACACATACATACATGTATATATATATATATATATATATATATATATATATATATATACATATATATACATATTTATATATACATACATATATATATATATATATATATATACATATACATATATATATATATATATATATATATATATATATATATATATATATATATATATATATATATATATAATATATATATATATATATATATATATATATATATATATATATATATTTATATATATATATATATATATATATATATATATATATATAACGTAATTTATAATAGTAATTGCTTTACGGTTAAATTTAGAAAAGTTTACTGTTACCATGAACAATAAAGTGACTCTGAAAATTCCTTTTATTATAGAAAAGTTTCTTGAAATTAAATATTTTAGTATTTTCCTGAATAAATACGTAACAAGCTATTAGTTACAAGATTTTATACCTGTGTTCTGTTCATATATGTACTAAGTCAACTAGATGTCAAATGAATTATTATTCTTAAAATATTTTCCGGAATCGGTTTTACTCTCTGAACCTTCCT
>CM063504.1:92774924-92797424 GCA_032207245.1 Pardosa pseudoannulata | reverse complement strand
AGTGTACTTTATACAATTTTAAGAAGATACTTTATATTATAAAGACATTAATAATTATTTAATAGCACTATGTTTGATATTCACAGACCAAGTTTTTTATTTGTCAGATATTAAATATAATAATAAATTAATTAATGTTATTTAAAAATGCTCTAAATGCAAATGAATAGGAAGTTAAAATATATCAAATCTGTTTTATAGTTTATTCAAAAAAAATTTAATTTTTTTAAGTAACTAATAATATATTGAATGAGTATTAAAAATTAGCTAAAAACATTTTGAAAATTTTATTGGTAAGAATTCATTCTTTTTGAACGTATTGCAAAAATAACCCTATAATATTATGTAAAGTCTTTTTATTTTTAACAGTTTTTCTTTTTTTTTATTTATAAGAAAGTTAAAGTCATTCTATTATTTTATAAACTTATTTATATACAAAAAAAAAAACAAAAAAAAACTAAACTATACTTTAACTGAGTATAGACTTACTTTTTGTATTTATTGAAATTAATGTAGGGAACATAAAGAAAATTTAATAAAGTCAAATGTTAAAATACTATCAATATTTTTAATACTTAGATATACTGTAATACATATATTACATATATCAGCATGTTAAATATGATTTTAATCTAACGACACTGTACTAACAGAAATGAAGTGATGAAAGAATTAATTTTTAAACGTTAATATTAACTTATTCATATTATTTCAGATACTCATAATTCAAAAGAACGTATTCAAGAAAGTTTAGTGAACAATGGAATTTTGTTATTTTCTACAGTTTTCAAAACCGATGATGGTTCGTACATGTGTGAAGCAGACAATGGAATTGGAGATTCGTTGAAAAAAATTGTTCAACTAGTTGTTTATGGTAGGATGGAGAAAAAAGTGTTTTATAGATCTGTAAATTTTTGATTTACCTTACTCTCTGGAGAACTATGTTTACTTTTTTGTATTTTTAGCTATCTCTGTATAAATGTTTAGGGATTTTACAGTTAAAAGGGAGATTACACACACAAAATAGAGTCAATTTTTCAACTTGAATAAAAAAATTCACACAGTAATTCTTGTGAAGATTGCATGAAAACACAAAAATAAACCTAAAATTCTATAAGAATTGTTATTCTTAATGGAAATTGGTACACTGAATCTGTATAAAAAACTATATGACGCTTTTTAACTGTTACAAATGAAATTAATAATGCCTAATCAAACAGTTGTCTGATCAATACATCTCAAGTTTCATATACTTTAACTAATAAGTACAGTTTTCATTTATTATTTGGTTTGTTTACTGTCTAAAAATATCTTACAAAGTATTTTTATAAATTTTATTAATGCTGGCGTAATGATATTAAAATATTTTTTTTATATAATTCGTAAAAATATGTTGAAAAAGAAATGATTGGGATAAGCATTTAACTTCTTTATGAACCAGTATGTGGCGCTAGTTGTTCCATGAATTTGTTTTGAAATCACGAGCTGTGTGTATAGACGCTATTCGCCACTATGCGGCCATATAGAGAACAAGCTTCATAAGGATAAGTTTATTTCCCTTTTCCATCTGTAATGATATCCGCCTACTAATCATCGTTTATTTTAATATATAATTAAATATAAAAAAATTAAAGGGAATATGGTAGTAAAGATTTTTGCTTGGTGTCCCATTTTGCTGATCGGGTTCCACATCAGATTTTCCTTTGCAAACGGTAAGTGTTACTTTTTAATATGTTGTAATAATAATTTAAAATTAAGTAATATTAAAAATAAAAACTTTGTAATTCCAAACACAAAAACTAATTTTAAGCATTGAATAATGTTTGTAAATTAACATCTTTAGTTAATAATTACTTATTCCATATTAAAAAAATAATTACCTATTTCAGACGCTCCTCAAATACAGCCTTTCCATTTTCCCGAAAATGTAAAACTTGGGCATAACATTGTGGTTACATGTGCAGTCATGAAAGGAAAGCCACCATTAAAGTTTATATGGATGAAAGATGGAAAAGTTCTTGATGGTGCCGTCATAACAAGTGTTGAAAAAGCATCATCTCTTTTTATAGATCCTGTAATAAAACAATCGTCTGGAAACTATTCTTGCATTGTTTCTAATGCCTTTGGAAGGAATATTTATTCCGCATTTTTAAGTGTTAAAGGTAAATATAAAGCATATTTACATTTTATTTATGAAAATATTTTTTAAGTCTTTCAATATATTTAAAACTAGAGAGTAGTTACTAGTATTTACGGCTAAGATTTATTCATTTTCACATTATTTAATATATTTCCAATGCTTTTTGACACTTATAAAATTAGTATTTTTATTAATATTTATATATTAGCATTATTTATCTTTAGAAATATATCTGCTTTGATAAAACTGAATTTATTAAAACAATTACATGGTTAATAATCTCAAATAAACACATATAAATTTTATGTATTATAAATGAATTAATGTTTAATATAGGTACAACATAGAATAGAGTAATAAGTACTAGTAATTCTAAATCTAAATGATACCATTATGAGAAAAGTGAGCTTTGCGCGAAAGTCTTCACTAAAAAAAAATTCTAACGTAATGTAGATGTATTTGAACAAGTATTTTATGTAATTTAGAAATTTAAAACCAGGCAACTTATTTCGCTTTATTTATTAAATTTCAAAACAAAATCTTTTGATGTTTTTAATAAATAAATAATCATTATATTAGAAAAAAGTATGAATGCTAAGGTTTAATTAATAAAGAAATTCGTGGTGCATTAAACTATTCATATTTATCCACTATAGCTCCCCCATCATGGGTAACGGAACCAGAAGATCTAGAAACAGTGGAAGGATTAAATAGTGTATTTACATGCACAGCTTCAGGTTATCCATTTCCAAAAATAACTTGGAGTAAAATTGGTATGTTATAATGCTTTACTATATTTGCTAATGAAATATCCTGTTCTAATTATACATTTCATTTATTATAAAATGCTTTTAAATAACTATGCAATATATTGATTTGAAATAAAATAATGACTTACTCAAATAATGAACTTATATTTGATATTAAATTTTTTGAATGGGGAATATTTCTAGTAAAATCATACTTAAAAACTTTCTATTCATCATATAAACCCAGTAAAATATTGATAATAATCAACAACCGTATATTTATCAATGCTATTTAATTTAACATCTTAAGTCACATATTGATATTTTATAAATTCGATTATTAGGTATAATGTTTCTTGTTTTTCCTTTCGATAAATAACATATTAAACATGAACAAAAATATAAATATAAAGAAAGATTATACAGTTATTAATGACTTTTTGTATTAAAATATATTTATGCTGTAATTTAAAATATAAATAATACGACATGAATATTTTGTAACATGTAGAATACGAGAAGAATAATTAATAGCGTTTTTTTGTTTAATAAACAACATTTGATAAACGCAATTCAAAATAGTTTTATAAGATTTTACTTATGGAAATACTGAGGGAGATAACGCTTATAACATTATCTGTAGATCATCTACAGTATGAAAATTTAAATTGCTTGATTAAGATCAAATAATCAATCCCTATATTACATATTATTGTATAATTTCCTCACCTTGTAATTATGAGAAAGAAGGTTATGCTTAGCAATACATAATTTCCTTATTTAGATAACCAAATTCGTAGAATACATTTCGTATAACATTTTATGAAAATAGTGAACACGATTTATAAACTGTATAACATTGATTTATAATCTGATACATTCAGTTATTTATTTACTGATCCCTTCTTTTAATCCTAAAAGGTTAATTTAGATAATTTAAAAATATTTTTCCCAGTAGGCATTATTATCTGTAGATAACCTAAATTGGATAATTGGATCCTTTAAAGTGAAGGTCATGTTCAAATTTAAACAATAGTGTATCGCATCAGTTAAAAAGTTGAGAAAAACATTTGGAAGAGTCTACAAGAGTATTTTTTTATATAAAAAATTTATATGTATTAAAAGCTGTTATTTTTATGAAATGCGTTTGTGAAGTATGTTATTCTACATAATGTTTTTAAAAATATTTTGACATTCATTCTTTTAAGATCTAATATATGTCTAAATAAGTTAACAAATAAATATTTTATATGTATAATAGATATTTTACTATTAAGTTCTTATAAAAAATGCATCAGAAAATAATTATTTTTAAAATATTTTGTAGATTCTTTATTAGTCATACATTGGTTATTTGTTTTCAGATTCAAAAGATTTTAAAAATATATTTCAAGACAATGTTGCTTCAAAAAATGGATCGCTGAGTTTTAATCCAGCACAGAAAGAACACGAAGGGAGATACTTGTGTGAAATTGATAATGGAGATGAAGAAATTCTGAAAAAGGAAGTGTTACTTACCGTTCATGGTAGGGTAAATTGTTTTAAGAGTCTTAAGGGAATTTTTAAGTTAAAGTTTAATAAATTAAAAGAGAATTAAAAAGTGCGTTGGTTTTATGTACTATTTTTGTTATTGCTGTTACGGTGTATATACTGTGTTTGATTCGTTCAAAATACAAAAAATTAGTACTTTTAATATGTATATGCTACTCTACCGATTTTTTCTTATAATTGCTACTTGTCACTTTATGAAAATGTATAGCACTTTATAACTGAAAAATAAATATTTAAGTATTGATATATTCTGTTTCTCTTTGAATGTAATGCTGTAGTAATAAGGGATAGTGAAATGAAATAACAGCCGTCCCAATCATACTAAGCATAATTAACATATATTTACAAATAAAGAATACGTCTATATGTATAATTTAAACGTCTTCAGATATTACACATTTATAGATACACCGCAATATATTACACATTTCTGAATTAATATCCATATCTTAATTACTTTAAAATAGTTTGAAATATTGTTTGTATTGATGGAAGCGTATAGATTAAAACTTTAAATGGAACTTTTTCTCATAAAGAACATTGGGTGTCACAGCCTATTACATCAGAAGCATTTGAGACCTGTGCCACATATTAATATGGCATTGTTTATGATTCAATTCAAATTTGGTCAAAAAGTTTCATTTTTTAATGGATAAACTGTATAGTACGTTTATTTATATTGAGACAGTAATAATGAACTTGATTATGAAAAATTATATTATAATGTACCTATTGTTATAAATATGTAAATATGCAAAATATAAAATTGTATAATTTCGTAAAGGAGTTAAAATAAGAATTGATTACTGTTTATTTTTTAATAAAAACATACCATAAGACTCGCGCTTCATTTAAGTTATTTCGTACTTGGTTTTAAAAAACATCACGACTTAATTTATTATTAGATTTGATTTGAACTTTATTATTGCGCTTCTATTATCTCGTACTATAATTACATAAGTTTTGTGCATATTACTGTGATTCTACTAAATATTATATTTATTTTCATCTAGTTTCATTACTATCCAGTGTGTGGCGCTAGTTGTACGCTAGAAAGAATTATTTCGATGAAGCGTCATGAGCATGATATTGCTATATCGAATCTGTTTCATTTGAACTGGTCGAAAGTTTATGAAGACTACACAGGAATGAGTTCTTCATAATGTTTTGATCTTTACGTTTATTTTAGTTCAAAGAAATGTAGAAAATTATTTATATAGGTCTTTCTTCTTTCACATGAAAAGGTTTTAGCGATGGAGATATTGTTTATTCCTCTATCTTTTGGATTTTGTTACCTTTTTAAAGTCGCTATGTCTAATGGTAAGTATCTTTTCACATTTTTAATTTAATCTTAATAAATTTAATTATTATTGCATATATATATATATATATATATATATATATATATATATATATTTAAAATTCAGGACTATAATATTTCAAATTTGTTTATGGAATAGATTAAAAGCAAATTTTTGTATAAAATTTGTTTTATCTTTTAAAAATACACTTTACTCATTTTAAAAATTAATAATATTTACTAAAGGATCAAAAACTAACAAATATGATAAAATGCTAAATTAATTTTAAGATTTTTTATTTCAGAAGCTCCAGTAATACAGCCATTTAGTTTTCCGGAGAATGTAAAAATAGGAAAAACTGTCGCAGTAATATGTACTGTAATGGACGGACAACCCCCATTTAAATTTGTGTGGCTTCGAAATGGAAACATATTAAAGGATAATTCTAACATAAATATCTTAGAAAAAGTATCAAGCCTATCAGTAGATCCTGTTGATAAAACTTCTTCTGGTAATTATACTTGTGTCGTCAGCAATGCGTTTGGTAGGAGTTCTTATTCGGCTTATTTAAAAGTGAAGGGTAAGTGTGTTACTTATCTTGCATTTAATTTATAAAATCTTATACTGTAAGCGAAATCTTTATTATATGTATTTGTGACACTTTAAACAAAAATATTTATGGTTAAAAACGTATATTTTGTGCCATTTTGTGCTTTTACTTTTTTTTTGTAAAGAAATGTGTTGTTGTATCAAAATATTTTAAACCTTTCCTCTCACATTTGCAAACGTATATTACTATCTAATTCAAAATGTTTTGTAACATTTATTTGTTATTTGGTTTTCCTTATGAATATAAGAATGAATGAAATTTATTGCTCCCATAAACGCTAAAAAATAAGATATGTGATTAATAAAGTAACTGAGAAATATTAAAATATTAACATGTTACACTTAGGAAGTTAATGTAAGATTTTTATAAATAATTGTAGAGAGAAATAAAGGTTCGAATTTGCAAGTGATTGACTTGATATTTTAAGCATAATTTTCCTATAGTATATACTTAGCCCTCGTGTTGCAAAAAAGTAGACTGTAGCGCTCCAAATTAAACCAAACCAAACTTATAGTATATACATTTTACGAAGACGATATAAATATGATATACAGTGGAAAAGTTAAGCAAGGAGTTAAGTCACTTACTTTATCTCATAATTAATTTCTAACATTTTGTTAAACTTAATTGACTTAAACCTAAATTTCCTGTAAATCATTTACTATAATATATTATTATGATCCTTTGAAGACGTCAAGTTTACAAGAGAAAAATTAAAACAAATGTACAGATATATTTTATAAATTGCATATTCAATAGGGTTTATTTACAACAGTGTAAATTTTACGTATAAAATTGTTAGTTTGAATTATTTTGGAAAGAACTGATACAAATAGGAAATGCTTCGTTTTGTAACAAAGCAAAACTTTGTTAAGATATATTAACCATTGTATAATTAATTTTTATATATTACTTTATAGTTAAATTTGCAATTATGTGTTCAAAATAATTTTTTAATGTAAATATTTTTTTTTACGTAAAGGAAGTGGAAGAAAGATGTTAGATTACATTATTAATGTACTATTAAAAAGGAACATATTTTCTTTTGTAAATGTAAACTTAATATAAGCTCTCATGAATACTCGTATATAAAAACAGTTCATTTTTAAGTAAATAGTCAAAGAAATTTATATCACCCACAAAACAACTCCTAATATAGTATGGAAACAAATCTTTAGAAATTGATTTAATTTAATATTTTATGTTTTGAAATCTACATTAAAATTATTTATTTAATATTCATTTTTTTACACAGTTTTCTTTCGAGAAACAAACTAACTCTAAATCATATATTCTAGCTCCTCCTACATGGATTATAGAACCCGAAGATGTTGAAACTGTAGAAGGAACTCTAACGTCTTTTAAATGTTCTGCAAATGGCCACCCAATCCCACAAATAACATGGAAGAAAGTTGGTAAATATTAAAGATGATTCTTGTATATAAACAATTTTATTATCCTCTAAAGTTCAGATTTTTATGTTTTACAAAAAAATAATGTTTTTTAATTTTTGTTACATATTATTCTATCACTGACACATAATTTGTTGTACAAATATTATGTATAATATATGCAGATTTACCACCTTATGCAAGCATATATATAATTAGTCTTGTTAGCATACTTATAAGGACTGAGTTGAGAAGTACACTTTAATTTTTTTAAAATTTTATTTCACACGTTAGATAAATTTAAGAATTTTCTGTTTGGTAAAACTTTTGATAATATTTAATTTAAACTGAACAGATTTTTACTATCTTTCAGGGGAAATAGATGATTCTGATGAATTATACAGCATCATTCAGAAATCAGATAATGGTACACTAATTTTCAACCCCACAGTAAAAGAACAAGAAGGAAGATATGTATGTGAAGCCGATAACAGTGCCGGGGAGAGCTTAAAAAGATTTATTTCACTTATAGTTCATGGTAGGAAAATCTTTAGGATGGACAATTATAAAAGATTGTTTTAAGACTCTCTTGTATTATTACAAAAACGTCAGTCAAAATATTTTAATACCTTTAAATACATAAATTTGATTTTCCCTGTGTGTCAATTTATATTTTCACTGAAAATTCTTGTAACAATACTTGTTTGATTGTTTTGTTTTATGATAGAAACATATTTCGTGCTAGTAGTTTATTTTCCTAGATTTTAAAAATATCTATACAAGAAATAGATAATAGAATAGATTATCGTTTATGAACAATATTAATATATGATATGTATAATGCTAATACAATGCTAATACTCGAATAATGCTAATACTCGATACATTTCACAGAGTAAATAATTCAACGAAGATACATGTTGAAATACAAAATGCTATCATTTCATCAATAACTACTCAAATTTATATCCAGACGAAAGTTCCCGTTTGGTTTAAGATAATCAAAGTATTTATCAATTTTTTCGTTTGTTTCTAATATTTGACTTATTAATTAGTTATAGCTAAAAGAAAAAATACAACTTATCATACATTTCAATTCTAAATGATAAGAAAATGTATAAAGATGGTATATTTCATTCTTGTGCTTAAAAATATTTATGCATTTATAAATTTTAATTAATGCTGATGTCCAGTTTATAATGTTATAATTGAGATATGATATTTTAGAGAAATATTTGATAAGCACAAATTTACTTATTACTTTTTTACTATTTATAAAAGAAAATATTTCAATATTTTCAGAAGAATTAGCGTTTTATTCTCAAAAGAAACACAGCACTTTGCTGCCTTATTATTAACCAGAAAAAGGTATATGTCTGATTATGACATAGTCAACATTAACTATTCATTGTATTCGAAATTTACGAACTTATACACAAACACGTTATTCATGATTTGAATAGTGGTAAACGCGTAAGAAGTATCTTAGATAGTTTTTGTATTAGTTTCTAAGAATCTAAAGCAACAAGATATTTTATTAATTTTGAAATTCTTAATGATAAAGATGTATATTATTTTCTATTTATTGAATACTTAGCGTTTATCATATATAATTTTTTTTCTCGTTTATTTGGGAGATACTACAATATTGAGGGCTATCAGAATGTTTTGACTAAAGCTTTACATATGTATAAATCTGTTTATTCGCAATACAATTCAAATAGTATAAAGGAAATTTATATATAATAAAGATATGCGGATATAAATTACTGATAGTCTATAAAAGCAAATATTTTTTATTGAAGAATGATCATAACCCAGAAAATTTCGCATATGTATATGTATATATACACAAACAAATATAAACAGTGCTATACTACAGTACATATAATATAGTACAGTGATATAATATAAATGAGGATGATGAAAGCTGTATAATAGTCTTTTCATTACAATAGTTAACATTTAGAAGAATTGCAGTCTTATTTGTAAATTATTTACTTTCAGTTGTATGAACCATAATGTTGTTTTGAAATACTAAGTACGTTAAAGAATCGTAAACTTTTGTATTAAGCCTTCGAAGTTCATTATTTTTCATTATTTTTTTAAAGTTATAGATTTTTTCAGCTACATAAGAACTTCTTATAATACTGACGATAAAATGACATGTTTTGTAAGCACTGTTCATTTTTACACATGATATTCTTTGCTTGACCCAACCAAACCCAAAACTCCTAATCAGACTTTCATGTTGATATATTTCACCAAAGTAATTACACGTATGGTATTAGGAATATCATTTAGAAGTTTAATGTGAAGAAAATAATAATTTTACGTAATTGCAACATTTAATTTTTATATATGAATAATATTAATTCTTTTTTTCTCCTGCATGTGGCGCTAGTTGTTCGTGGTCTAAATAAGGATTTTTCAACGCCATTTCACATACACACTTTCCTAGCGGTGTAAACAACACTCTGAAAAGACTTGATTTGTATGTAGTCAAGCAATTGCTTGGATTGTTTTCGTTGTCAAACTGCTTGATTTATACTTACAATTATTTCATAATGAGAACTGAACAAATGAAAGTTGAAGAAAGAAGTTTACATTATATTAAGCGTGTCAAAGCGAAATACCCCATCATTTGTCTGATATTTAGTTTCTTTCAAGTCTCTATATGTACAGGTGAGTAAACCTTATATATTTGTACACATAAAATATTTTTAAATCAAAATCCATTACTTTTAAAATCTATAGTTTATTTATTTCATTGCTTGGAAAAATTCTAAAATTTAATTGAATATTTTACTTTTATTCTGAGTTAAATGTATCAATATTGATAGTATTATAGAAAATATAGAATTTATGCCTTGTATAATTAGTTTTGAAATATTTTGCTTAATTATTAAAACAATTATAATTATTTTGCATTAAGAATCATTTTGCTAAATATATGTTTTCACATTCGTTGAATTTAACTGTTTGTATTTTCACTTACAGTTTTAATATTATTTTATGCTTTAATTAAACTATAATTTGCAGAAATTCCCAAGATACAACCTTTTCAATTTCCTCAAGATCTGCAAATAGGTCACAAAACAAGCGTAATTTGTATGGTTTTGACTGGTCAAGCAAGTGTATCTTACGAATGGTATAAAGATGGACGTCTTTTGAAAAGTACTGGAAGTGTAAATATTGAATCAAATGATGTTTTCTCCACGCTAGTGATTAAACCAGTGGAAGAGAACTCGTTTGGAAACTATACATGTGTTGCTAAAAGTGCGTTAGGACAAGATAACTTCTCTGCATTCTTATATGTTAGAGGTAAATAAATCACATATATTTTTTCATTTGACATGTTTATCATTTTGAAGAGTTTCAATACTTTTAAAAATTACGACTAGTTAATGATAAAAAATTGATATTCTAGTTTAATTTCATTTGAGTAAGATTTTCTAGATTTTATATTAAATTTTTGTGAGTTAATTTATGATACTATGACATTTTTAATGGTGATGGCATTTTTAAAAACTTCAATGAAGATATGGCAATTCAATATGTTTATTAGAATGTTATTTCTTAATTTCTAGGAAATATAAGTATATTTATGTGGTCTAAAAATCAAGTGTTTGTACCTGAAAGCAGGCCACATTTATTACTTATATAAAATATTCAATATTAAGAGACAACAATTACTTTTTAGAAATTTTTTAAAATACTAGAGAATTTAAAATACAAATTTAACACCGTAACAATCTAGAGTTACTGTTTTCATGTATAATGTTAATACAATAAAAGAGATTGGATGTACACTAATATCATTCTCTCCTCAATTAATTACAGATTTGACGGATACATACTATAAACAATATCAAAATGTCCTTGGCGTGATTAAAATTTCATTTGTTAATATTTTTAGCAATTGCGAAATGAAATGAAATTTAAACTTTTATATGGAGGAGATATTTGATGACGCATATTTTACGAACTGAGTTTTATTCATACATAAAAAACACAAGAAGCAAGATCACCACAGTTTTATTTTATTACAATTATATCATATCGTGTTATTCCATTTTATGTAAAATTAAATACTAATGTAACTGTTTAAAGTTTTCATGCAAATTTTAAAACTATCTAAAATTTCCATTTTCTCAGCAGAATCTTATAAAGGACTTTAAGAGAAACTGAGACTAAAGTACCTTATTAAATAGTAAAAATTTGCTTGTTATTACAGCATTGTTTATTTCATTTGAATTTTTAATGTATGGTCTAATAAATCTGTTTTATTATATGTTTTTCATAAAGCTCCTCCATCTTGGATAAAGGAAATTGAAGATACTGAAATTGTAGAGGGACAAAATTTAAATTTAACGTGTTCTGCTGCTGGATTTCCTAGTCCTCGCGTTTCAATAAGCAAAGAAGGTAATTCTAACTATCAATAGTAGTTTTATCGTTCTTAAATATTCGTCTTTACTTGTAATGTTTATAAGCAAATTAAATTAATAAAGATAGTAATTTTAATAGTAATACCTTGAGATAGTTTAGCTATACTATTACTATTACTAATAATAAGAATTAATAAGGAATATTTTATCTTGTGTAACAAGCACAAATTTGATAAATTTTTTCTCTAATGATGAATCAGGGGTTTTTATATTTTAGATATTTTAACGAATATTTATATATTTTTCATGTAGCTCTTTTTATTGTGAGGTACTTATAATAATTTAATAAGCATATTTTAAGTAATTTAAAACTTTATTTTATAGGCATTCTGAAGCATTTTGTTATGTCTGTAGTACAAGATTCGCTACGCATTTTAAAATTTGCGTTATGTTCATTTTAAAGATTTCCTAACATCCCATAGTATCATTTCTTTTACTTTGAAATTTGATTGACTTACTTAAGTACTAACCTTTTCTTACTTTTAATTTGTCATTTACATTGAATACTGGATCTATTTTTATAATAAATAAATAAGTAAATATACAAATACTTAACATTTTGAAATATTTGAATTTTCACCTTCTCTTCCTAACATTATTTAAAACATTCTTAATTCAATGAAAGAGAAAATTATTATACGGGCTGATAAGCATAGAATATACAAATTGATTCTCTTAAATGGCTTATAAGAAAATTATTACCGAATCTTCTTTTTGTATGACTATGTATTTATAGATCATTCTGATTGGAATAATATATTTTTTATAGGTGTAACAGCTTCTTTGAAGTCCCCCGACATTAAATCAAGACCTTATTGGTAACGGTTATCTATTTTTAAACCCAGTCTTAAAGGAACATGAAGGAAATTACAAGTGTGAAGCAGAAAACGGAGTCGGAAAGCCTTTAAAAACATCAATTTCACTTTTTGTTCATGGTAGGAAAAGATAGATTCAAAGAAGCGATTTTTTAAAAACTAAATACTTATGAAATGTTTAAAGTAATGCTTTAAACATGAAAATAGTTTACAATTTAAATTAATTCTAAACTCCAACATATTTTTAGAATTAATTGTGTGTTTTGAAACATATTTTCTCTTCAATATATTTCATTTTTAATTAAGATAGTTGTATAATTTTTGATAACATTTATTAATTCACTTTTATTCCTGTATGTGGCGCTACTTGTACACAATTTCAGCGAATATGTTGGCTTCTCAATCCTCACACTTTGTGTGCCATAATTTATATTCTCCATACAGACCAGTAGCACTTCTTTGAAGCAAACGATTTTATTTTTCTCTTCATCAGTGGTTGAAAAGAATACCAGTTTATAATGGATTTCTATTGAATTAATCTTATTTGTGCATGCATATGATAGAGAATCTGAAAAAGCCGCTAAGAATCTTTCGTTAATAATGCCAGGAACGCTGATAACGCTGATCTGGATTACTTCATTTTTAAACGTGATTGGTAAGTAAATATATTATTTTACTCATCATTTTAACAATGTTAATTTAATAGTCATTTTAATAAATATTATTTATAGATTCTTACAATTGTCTATGCAGATGTAACGAATAAAAGGTTCAATAGCATCAAATTTTCCTTCTTTTTAATATCTAACCAAATATTTATGGACTTGTGTATACTAAACATATATTTTCACATCCGTGTGAGATTCTTTATAAAAAAATACAGAATGTTTGGTAGCTTTAAAAACCCTCTAGTGTATACTTCAAAGTAAATATAGTTAGCATATTATAATTACACATCCAGTATGAATATATATGTATTTAAACAGATACTAAATACTAAGAATTAATGTGGTCATCCTCACTTCTTTTTAAAACTTCATTTTACGTCCAAAAGAAATATTGAATTAGTTCCTTTAAAAGTATTATTTCTATTTCAAGTGTTTTAAAGGAAATTTTTTAAATAAAATATTTTGAATATATCGCTAAATGGTGGTTAACCATGCGATGTATAATGTTTATATAATATTTATAGATTTATTTATGAAGCATTTAAGAAGTAAAATGCTTTTACTAAAGCTATGTTTTTTTTAATTTTAGCAACAAAATACAAGATCCAGCCTTTTATTTTCCCTCAAAAAATTCGTGAAGGGGAATCTACAAAAGTTATGTGTTCTGTGAGTGCAGATGAAAAGACTTTTTCTTTTAAATGGTTCAGAAATGAGATTGAAATAAAGAACGATGACCGAATTGAAATTTCACAGCTTACAGATTATTCTTTACTTAAAATTAAATCTATATTATCCACAGATTCTGGAAACTACACTTGTATGGCTATAAGTGCTCACACAGTTTTAAATTATACTGCAGTACTGTCAGTAGAGGGTAAGTAAAAATTTTCTCTTTAAAAACAATTTAGGTATATAAATATCGTTGAGACCATTATTTCCATTTAATGGTTTTCAAAACCCCACTGACATGATTTTTAATTTTATTGGGTTTTTGAAGGATGTTCTTTCATTTTATATGAACTGTAAGAATTGTTTTTGTTGTAGTTTGACTGAAAAATGTTTTGTGCTAAAATATTACATACACTGTTAAAATCTTATACATACATAAATGCATACATAAATATTTATACATATTTATCTTTATTTCTTTATACCTCTATCTATGTAACTATATATATTTGCTATGGGGAATTTAAATACTTGCTTTAAATATGTTATTAGTATAAAATTTCAAAATCAAATTTATAGTTTTTTTAATATTTTAAAACAATTGTTCTTTAGAACTTTTATTTGAACGAAAAAGTATGGAATACTATACATAAATGAGCGTTTTATGTTTTCAAATCTATTTTCGAGTAAATATATTCTATGTATTCATAAAGAAACTGAAACATGAATTGTCAAGAATAACTTAATAGCTTAAAGTTAAATTGTGAGACTTTAGTAAAATTTAACAACCTCCGTGGTAGATACATCTGTAAAGCATATATAAAGTAGTAAAAATTGTGATTACATACACAAGAGATTTTCTACACAAGAGATTAGACTATTACAAGAGTTTAGTTAGAATACTCAATTAAAATTTTAATTAAAATTGACATTTAGCATTATTTAATTAAACTCACCATTTACAAAATTATTGTTGTAAATTAGTGAACAATGACAAAATGGTTAGGGCGTTGCTTATATAGGCACCAGAGTACGTGGGTTTGAATCCCATGGCTGATTAGGTTGCTCGCATCCTTTGAGAATCGATTTTTTGTTGATGAGTCCGTGTTCTTATTACTTTCGTGTTCTCATAACGTAGATTGTAGTGCTAATCCTTGCTGAAACTAAGTGTAATGTATTACAACTTCAATTATGCTATTAATAAGTTATGTGTTTTACATATATGTGAAAAAAAGTACCATGCAAATTCCATTTTGTCATTTTTGTTTTATTTAGCCCCAGTTCAGTGGATTGAAGAACCTGTTGACAAAGAAATTATTCTTGGTGGAAGTGTTATGTTTTCTTGTAGTGCTCGAGGATTTCCACAACCTTTCATAAGTTGGATGAAAATAGAAAGTAAATAACATAATTTTATTTTTCAGTGAAAATGGCAATTGATTAGAAAATTGTTTATGAACTAATTGATTTTAAAAAATTAGTTTTTAGAATGAAATTTTTAGCTGTTTTACACTGATTAAAGCAAAATTTTGTGTTGTATATAAATTACTCTTTCTACTATTATTAATAAAACACTATTTTTAAAGTAATTCGGTAAAATCGACCTCAATGAATTTATTTTCATGTTAATCTTTCAAATATCATCAACATAAATTTACGAAGAAAAGATTTATGGTTTAAATGATATATTGGTAATAAGGGCTTGTTTTTCCTTGAAAAAGTTAATAAAGTTACAGTTAGTAAAACAATTTTTGAAATGCTATCAATAACAATCTGCAATTTTTATAACTAATGGTTGATCATTGTTATACTTTTTGTGAAAACTAGCTAGATATGTGCATTTCTAATTAGATTTTAAAAACAACTTATAAATTTACTTTTTATAGAAAAAAAACTGCAAAATCAATAGAATATTTAACGTATAGTAATTTAGTATTTAAGTATATCATTGAGTCTATGTTAGTTAAGCATTTTAAACCAATAATTTTTAAAATCAATAACTTCTTTCCCTATCTATTTAATTCTTTCTTTTACCATTATAATCCCACTATAAATATATTTAATTTTGCATATTAGTTCAAATACAACATTAACACTAATTTCTGATTCATGTCAACATTGTTTTATTCTTCCTTATTTGTTTCAATGTAGTTGGTTATAACTATATTATTTCTAGTCTAGATTTATTAATATTGCAATCCTTCTAAACTTCTGAAAACCAAAACTGAATTACTAACTCCTACTTTCTTACATTTGTTATAAACAAGATGTCAATTCCTCCAGGAAAAACTGCAGATCCTAGCTATTTAGATGTGATCTTTTTTTTGCTTCGAAACGTTTAAACAAAGCAAAATACTGTCTTAATTTCTCTGCCATGAAAAGATAAGCCACATAATTAGTCACTCCTCAGCTTACACAGAGAACACATGCATATGGACTTTTGAATCTGTTGAACGTGTTCGAAGAGACTTTGACTACAAAATGATGAAAATAAAGGGTTTAATATAGGGTATAAATAAAAAACGAACTGTTAGAATTCACAGTGAATAACTTTCTTGACATGACTGTGTAAAGTTACATTGCTAAGCAAGCCAACACAATTAAAAGCATGGATTATATACATATGATGAGTTCAGTAAAAAAACATTTTTTTCGGTGGCAGTTTTGCATTTTGCTAATATTCATGATTTTTAATGTTAATTGTTAAATACCTATTCAAGAGTTTTGTTTATGTATATTTGTTTTAGCTTGTTATGTATTAAGCCACCTTCACAGCATTAATATATCTCAGAAAATTCCATTCCGTATCATCGTTTCCCCTGCTATTAACTTCTACTGTAATTCAGCTTTTTTCTTTTAATTCCTTATTTTATTTATTTATTTAGTTATTTTTTAATTTAAAAATTCTTATTATCCTTATTATAGTCCGGGGTGTAATCTTTCCCACGGCAGAACTTGCAAGCCGTACACCCAATAGGGTAGACTCATTTTTTCGGTGGCTTATACACATCTATTATGTTAGAAGTGGCATTAGTGTAAAACCTCTCAGATTTTAAATGGCATGAAATAGTAATATTGCATTGTAATTATACTTCATTTATAAAGATGTTTCGTAATAATAAATGTATTTTTTAATTAAACTGAAAATTTTATTTTATTTTTCAGACGGTCAGGAAAGACCTATAACAGATCATTTATACAAAGATACAGGAAGAGAAGAGGGTATTTTAAAAATATCAAATATAAGAAAAGAAGACAGTGGATATTATGTGTGTTTTGCTCGAAATGGTGTAGGTGAAGCCATTCAGAAAAAAGTAACACTTTCTGTTATTGGTGAGATAATAAATTAGAACCTTTTTTTAATACTTCTGAAATAAAAGTTCTTCTACATATTGAATTTTTAAGTAAACAGCTTTTTATATTATTTAATTTTTGTTTATAGCCGTTTAAATCTACATTTCTTCACTAATTTGAAAGTGAACATTTTTGATAAGATTTTCATACTACTTATGTACTGTAATTATTACACTATTCATAAAATATGCAATGATTAGATCAAAAATGAAACGATGAATTTGAAAGGTGCAGAAACAAACATTCCTTTAATAACATATTTCAAAATTTATTGTAAATTTGTATTAGTTATACTCCAGAATATTGTGCATTATGAATAAATTAAAATATGTATACTTGTTGAAATGTTTTTTTTAATTCTGGGATTATCGAATGTTTGTATTTTTCAAACACTTAAGCATGCCGATATGCCTATATTTATATATATATATATGTATGTGTGTATGTGTGTGTGTAATAATTTTATACATAGAACGATATAAAAGGTTTACGTTGTAGTCAATCTCGTTAAATTTTGGAAGTACATATGCTTGCAGAGCAAAAGCTTGGAAATCTTGGGGGAGAAATTAATTTTGGTAGTACAAACAATAGTTCTAGGATATGCTTATATAATAAAATCTGATATCATATGAAATGGTGTGTAATCTTTATAGCTCTATTAATGTTACTCTACTCAAATGGTTTAATTATTTAGAGGGTTCTTTTTATTATTTGAATACATTTTTAGCTCTAAAGACTTGTTCACTGCCCTACATCGTGAGGAAAAAAATTGCAATGAAATATTATTGATTTTATTATTACGTTATTTTAAAATGGTAAAATTTATTATCTTTCAATTTGATATTTGTTTGAACTCTACAACATGATACAATCACTGCTTAAAATTACTTTCTTATACATCAAATTAAATCCTTATAAAATATTCTCACATAAGAAATTAAATACAATATGAATTCAATATGAAAATACAATACAATACAATATGAATTGAGAAAAGAATAAAATTGGTTTATGAGAATTTTAAACTGAGTTTATTTCTTCTTTCATCCTAAATGTGGCGCTAGTTGTTCATGTTTTAGCGATGTGTTCAAGTTCAGCTAGCCATGATATGTAAACCTCCTGTAAACGCCATAGAGTGCATCCCGATATGAACATCAGAAGCTTGACTTTCTGACTCTGGTCCACTTTTACTGTTTTCTGCCTATTTTGATTTACCTATTAATTATATACTTTTATGTATGTCCTAATGAAAAATACTGACTTGCTTGATATGGAAAAACATCAATCAAAGAAAAATTATGTCTGGATTATATACTATGGATTATCGCTCTCTGCTCTAACTAGCGTGCATGGAAATGGTAAGTCACATATTTTGTATTTTAAAAGTTTCTTTAAATATTCGAAATTAATCTAGCATTTTCTGTTGCTAAAAATTTATAAAATGATTTTAATACCATTTTAATTCTGCTGCACTGAAGTTAAAGAAAAATTTGATTTCACCATTTGATATTTATGTCTTGTATACAAAAAAGATTTTCTTTATTTAAAAAATAATAACATTAACACGCATTTAGTATAATTAACTGTGATGTTTTATTGCCTTGTGCAGATAAAAAACCATTATTTTCTTTTGTTTGATATTGATGGTATGTTATTTAAAAAAATAATCGATGATAGTTATATATGTATTATAATTTTTTTGAATAATTATTATTACTTTCATTAATAACTGTAAAATTTATTAAGCTTGAAAAAGCTCTTTGATGTTTATATACTGATATTTAGATCATAAGTATTATAATCTCTTAGAAGCGGTAGTTACATGATATATCACGCTTTATTTTATTCGTATAACACTTTTAGGAATGAATATATTATAATTATTAATATATTATAACAAATGCAGTGCCATTTTAAAGAGGTTAAAAATTTCTTGTGTACAAATTATATAGAGTTGAACATAAGCAAATGCGTCTAAATCGCGACTTAATTACAAACTAAAATGACTTCTTTAGCCTACTTTTTGTTCTTAACAGTCGTCACTTTAAGTAGATTGCAGACTTTTATATTTCCTGTTTTCAGTTTCTCCTGAAATTGAACCTTTTCTGCCTTCACGCAAACTAAAGATTGGAGAGACGGCAAACTTTATGTGTTCTGTAAAGAAAGGTCAAGCTCCATTAACTTATAAATGGTTCAAAGATGGTAGTTTAATTGAAGGAAGCTTGAAAGAAGGAACAAGTGACAAGTTTTCTACTCTTGTGGTTGATCCTGTTAAAATAAATTCAGCCGGAAATTATACATGTGTAGTTAGCAATACACATGGATCAAGTAGCTATTCTTCTCTTCTCATTGTAAAATGTAAGCATAAAAATTAAAATGCATTCTAAAGAGTATCATGTATACAATGTGAGTGTTTATGTGCTTATTTAACTTCAAAAAATATTTAATTCTTTTCTGGTATGTATAGAGGCTATAATAATATTATGATATTTATACATATGTTATTTTGTAATAAATGGATGCGCAAGAAACGGAAAAAATTCACTAGGAATTTCACTATAGAGGAATTGTATTAAATTATCTTTCATTCAGTTTTAATAAATCTTACTAATAAATAATTCATAAATAATGATTAAGATTTATTAGCTTTTAAATTATAAAAAGTAGTGTCAATGATAAAATTTTATCTTGCACATTTTACATATTTTAAATATCTATTTTCTATTTATTTGCAAAAAATATTTAGTTCTATTAGTACTAAATTATTAATATTTACTAAGAGTAAAATATTAATATTCCTACATATTTATGATCTAATATAATTTACAGATAATATAAATATTAATGACATGCATAATTACACTTAGTTTAGAAAATATAGGATAATTAATAATATTCCGCTTCCAATATTCAGATTTTTAATTCAAATATATATAGACAAAGTAACCTTTTTTATTTTAAATATTCTTCAGAAGTTTTAATTATTCTTCCTTCTAAAAATACTTATATGGAAAAATTACTTTACTTCCAGAAATGATGTAGTATCAATATACAAAAGCAAAAGTATATTAATGCATTGAATTGTGAATAATTTTCCCCTTTTAGAACTAGTATGTACATATATTGCAAAATTTATGAGTTATTTACATATTAATTCTTCGCAGCTTCACCATACTGGATTAAAGAACCAGAAGATATTGAAACTGTCGAAGGAACTTTAGTAAATATTCACTGTATTGCAGGTGGCACACCTGAACCCCGTATTACTTGGATGAAAACAGGTTAGTTTCTATTGTTTATAGCTTATAACATAGTAACAAACTTAAAACTACATTCTCAATATTTCAGGATTAAATATTGTGAAAAATCAGATTATAATTAAAATTAACCGACAAACCTCATCTGTTTTTTACATTTTATAATAAAATCTCGAACTCTGAAAGAAAATCAAAAATTATTTTTAAACGATTTTTAAAAAAATAATTGTATTTATGGATATGTTTTATTTAGAATTATAACAGGTAATTACAAATATTCATGTTGAATTAGATAAATATCTATAACTTTGATCAAGACGAGAGTAAAAGTTTTTAATCAGGCTTAAAATTATTTTTAAATGGCGTATAATTTCGTTATTAAATTTATAATTTAAATAGCTTGAATTAATACGATTATCTTTTATTTCTTTAGACGAAACAGAAGACGTTATAAAATAAGTTTCATAACTTAGTACTATTTTAAAAACATACATAAAATTATTTCTTATATTATAAAAATATGAAAGTTGTTTATAGAAATTCAAGCTTTTTAATAGAAAACACAGTGGAAACAGTTGATAAAGGAGCGTATAGTAAATTAAAGGCGTATCTACTGTAGTCCTATGAATGCTCTAATTATATATTTTTTTTATTTTTATCTCCTTTCAAAATAGTTAGATCTTCTGTAAGATTAAAAACTACATTGTATAAAGCATTGTGTATCTTATCTCTGGAAATGTATTAAACTATTATTTCAATTTATTTAAATTATTTACAATCAATGGGTTATGAATTAGAACCTAAACATTCCCTAAATTCTTTAAAAAAATTTAATTTTATGACTCTATTATGCTGAATGATTTCTATATAATAAAGTGATTTCTGCTTAATATAGATAATGTATTAAGTTAATTAGTTCAATCTATTTAAATTATTTACATTCGATGGGTTGTAAATTAGAATCTAAACATACCCTAAGCCCTTTAAGAAATTTAATTTTTTCTCCCATGACTCTATTATGCTGAATGATTTCTGCATAATAGAGTGATTTCTTCTTAATAGAGATAATGTAATAAATTATTTAGTTCAATTTATTTAAATTATTTTCATTCGATGGGTTGTAAATTAGAACCTAAACATTCCCTAAACTCTTTAAAAAATTTAATTTTATCTCCCATGCTCTATTATGCTGAATGATTTCCTTCCCTGTTTTTAAATACACTTTACTGGAATGATTTATCATTTTAAATTACAAAATTTAGAATGTTTATTTTATAAGTTGTGTTAAATGCTCTTCGTCTTTTATCAGCTACTATATTTCTATCAACTTAAGATGATCTATCTTAATTTAGTACTGTCCATTATTCTAAAACATACATTCCAAGTTATTAAAGATAAATTCAGCACCTACACTTAAACATTTAGTTCATCTTACCAGAACGCTATGGTGCTGACTATTAATATACGTTTCGCGATATAGCTATGTATTGTTAGAAATGTTAATATACATTACACTTGAAGTAGTTTATAAATGTAATAGAATCCGTAGA
>CM063504.1:92752424-92769924 GCA_032207245.1 Pardosa pseudoannulata | reverse complement strand
ACAAAATAAATACAGGTTATTTCATATTCATTTTCTAAATCCTCAATTCCAGTGTCTACTATGTAAGATATTTACTTTACTGACAATATCTTGAAAAGCCAATTTTGTTAGTGTGCTTTCTTGTCAATATGTGGCGCTAGTATCCTATATTTCATCCGTATTTAACTGCTCCATTTTGATAGTATGACGCTCTGTTATAAGAGTATCTTTCATTTTCTACAGTGACTGCGATTTTCCGCTTCATATTTGTTTACCATTTTTATAGATGTCTTACTTTTTTATCTCTAGTGGAAACACCACTACACTGTACCATTTATTGTATTTTTTCGTTTGATTTGCAAAGAAAATAATGCTAATCACATTACAGAACTCATTGGGATAATTATTGCAACTCATTCACTTACAGTGGTCAACTCCAATGGTAAGTCCAGCATTTTGATTTCATATAAAAGTATTTTACCAGAATAATTAGTAGTTGATAAGTAACAATGTATTATACATTTATATTTTATTTTGTTCTGCGAGTATTAAGTTTGGCGATTATTTTATTAAGCATTTATTACAATGAATTTTAAAATTTATTAATTTGCATAACAACTGCATAACATCAATGTTGCATAAACAACTTTCTGTTTCCTTCAGAAAATGGAATTATTTCAAAGCACAGTTTTATGCATAAAAGTAATCAAATTACTCTAAATATAGTGATACGTGTGCATAGTGATACTGTTTGTAGCAATATATACTTTGGTGTCATGGAATTTCTAATTTACTCAATATAGTCCTTATCTATCAAAAGCAAAATCACCAAGATGTGTGTAATTGAGTTACAAATATATACTATTTTAAGTATTTCCATAAGGTTAATCTATATCTCTCAGTATTATATGCACCCTACGAATATAAACATTCGGTGCAAAAATAGAAAACTCTACCGATAACCTGTTTTAAAGAGCATTAGTCTAAGTTTCTATAGAATCATAATATACAGGTTTTGGTTTATAACTGTTCTGCTTATTTAACTGCCATTTATATTCTATGAGAAAAAATAATCAGGATTGTTAATTTTAAATAAAATAATTCGTATCATGTTTTAATCACAATCATTTTTTTATTTTGGTTTTTTCCGGCTAAATGTAGTATATATTTTATAGTAAGTGCTTTGAGAGAAATAATCTACTTCTCCATTTTTATCATGTCTACTACATTAGTACTTAAGCATTCAGTATTACACAGTATTTAAAAATTTATACTTAAAAATTATTTTCAAAATTATTTTTTAATAAATACTTGAAAGTAATTTATATTAGCAGTAATATTAACATTTGTTTTCAGGTGTTCCTCCCAAAATACAACCTTTTAGCATCTCAGAACACTTAAAAGAAGGAAGCCAAACGAAGATTGGATGTGTTGTAAGCGAAGGGGACTCTCCTTTGCATTTTAAATGGTACAGAGATCACACGCAAATACAGACAGATTCTGATTTTCAGGTTAATAACATGAAAGAAGTATCTTTTCTCACTGTTAAAAAACTTTCGGGATATAGCAGTGGAAATATTACATGTCAAGTTCAAAACGCATACGGTAAAGACAGTTACAGCGTAGTGTACTTATTGTTGAAGGTAAGCACTTAGTTTAGGCAAGACCAGTTATCATTATTATTAAAATTAATATCCGTTAGATCTATTTATTAATTAACTACAAAATTGCACAATTCGTTTCAGAACTATGACTTTGTAAGTAATTCACGTTTCTGCTCAATTTAATATGCTTCGTTACTAAATATTAAAAAAAAAATTCTATAGCTTTATAATTTTGATTATTATTACTTATATATATATATATATATATATATATATATATATATATATATATATACCTATTTTATAACTATTATTTTTACTATTAAGTGTTGTATACTAATGTATAACAATTTACATAGCTCCTCCGAAATGGATCGCTGAACCCCAGAGTGTCGAAGGTTTGAAAGGTACTTCAATCAGTCTCAGTTGCTTAGCTGCAGGTTATCCTCCCCCAATAATTACATGGAAAAAACTTAAAGGTATACAACATAATTTCATATGTTTAGATTGTTTAACTCCTGATTTTCATTTTTTGTATATAAAACAATTCTTCTTGTATTTGTTTGCTTAATGTTTAATTATTATCCTATCTAAATTCCCTTATTTAATATTTTATACTTTTATAAATAAAATTTTGTATACCTTCGTCAAATTGCTGATTGCAATCTTAATTTTAGTGTTATCTATTAATTTCCTTTTAAAAATTAAATACAAGTAGTAGATTAAGTAGAACTAGGCTTTAAAATATATTTATCAAATTCTTTCATTTTTAAAACTTGTTTTGATTAATACAACTCAAAATGTTTCCAGAATGTTTTCGATGTTTTTATTCAACTTGAGTATTTTACTTGTATATTTAAAATAATGTATTTAACAATGCAGAATTAATTGATTTTTGTATACTATTTTTCAGTTTGAACAATTGCAGTAAATATAATAATATCAAACGATTATATTCTTGGAAGTTTTATAAATTTCGTCTACACAATGACTATAGAATTGCAAATATCGTGTGTATAGATCATAAAAATAGCTGATATAAGTTATACAAAAATAAAAATTCGAACACAAGTAAAGTGATAAAATCTATTTTTCAAGCTTTAGAATACTTTTTTTTTAAAATCAGGAATAAACTTCTGACCATGTCCTTTTCTATATTGTAGCACATCCTGTATAACATGACTTATCATACCCTATGTTTTTTGGTATGTTTCAGATATTGAGCGATTTCATACTTTAAATGCTATACAAAATGGATCTCTCGTTTTTAACCTGCTAGAAGCAGAAGATGAGGGAGATTACGAATGTGAAGCTAGAAATAATGCAGGTCAGCCTTTATCGAAAGTTATTAGTCTTTCGGTTTTGGGTAAGTTATCTTTCGAAACCTAACTACTATCTTTAGAAAGCATGTAATAGAATTGATTGAAATAAAACGTATATTTTGTTTTAAAGTTATTTGTCCTTCTGTATAATTTATTTATAACATATGAGAATGTATAACTCTTTATTTCGTCTGTAACATTTGATTATATTTTGATGCAGCATGTGCAAGTCGAATGTTTAAAACAGAGAATTTTATTGTACCTCAAGTTAACAGTTATGTAATGAAATGATCATATGAAGCAGATTATGTTTGTTGTTAAGCTTATTCTTATTATAAACAATTCTATACAACAGTATTTATGTTTTATAAATAAAGCAAATACAAAAAATATATACGATCTTTTTCGTTTTTCGTATTTTTCTTAGGAAGAAGTCAGTAAGTAACGTAATTTGGGCACACAAATATTTATTACAGTTTGATTTTTCAATTTACATATTTCAACGGTCTTTTGAGTGAAATCACAACAATGAAGTTTTGTAAATGATTGTTAAAATTTTGTTGAAACTAGGTTACCTAATTATATTGAAAAAGAATATGTTGGTTTTGCTTTTACTACAAGTATTTCTGATTATTTTCGTTGTCAAAAAACTATTTTAATGGTGTCTATAACTTTAAAATAAAACATATTTCTCTTTTTCAGAATATATTTTGATCTAATACGGTATTTACATGAGAAAACAAATATATTGTAACAATTTTTTATTCATATTAATTTAATCATTTTGGAAATCATTAAATAAGAAGATAACTCAATTTAAAAACAGAACTTGCTTTAATCAGTAGTATAAATTTTACGCAGAACTAAAATATTTAAATGCGTATAAGCATATGTTTAAAGGGAGAAATTTAATAATCTTTATTAGTTATTATGTTGATCAATTTGTTTTCTCGTAAACAATTTGTGTAGCTTCTTGCATTTTATACCACAAGTTGTTTCCGTTAGTTGTTTAGTTGTTTTGTACCTCAATTTGTGTAACGTCTTGCATTTTGTACCACAAGTTGTTTTAACGAGGGTTTCTATTAATAAACAACTTTAAATCTTTGATATTTAAATTGAAAATGCTTTCATTCGTTCACTTTATTCACGCTAATTTAATTCATACCTTCACTTTAATCTCTTATTGATGATTAACTTTTTCATTTCTTTATTAAAAAGCTTGTTTAAAACTATAATTTCAAGTTTTATTAGATATATTTAAAATTGAAAATATTCTTGCTAGAGTATTATATGATTAGAGAAGAATAAATGACACATATGTTCTCGGTTGGAAAGAACCAATAAAGTGAATAAAGATTTTATTACGGATGAGGCATATTTTAGAATATTTATGAAAATGATTTAGACAGTTTTTTTAATGAGTGTCCAAACGTATACTTAGCTCTTTATAGTACAAAAAAGTAATATATATATATATATATATATATATATATATATATATATATATATATATATATATATATATATATATATATATATATATAATTAAACTGTTATTAAATTTATTCAAAACAAAATAAAAATGATAAATTTAATAGAGATTTTAGTAGCCTTTTCTGTCACTGCATGGCGCCTGCTGCTTGAGAGGAGATTTTATATCTCAATTGTGCTATCTAATGAGTGAACTCGTGTATGTGTGTGTCTTACATCCTAGTCACATTATAAATCCCATAACGAAACTCTTAAGAGACAGTTGGAGATTACATTGCTTCTCTTGCATTGCATTCATATGAAAATGTGGTTCATTCCGGTGCCATCTGGACTAAAATGCTTGTTTAAGTTATACGCGAAAGGTCTCGGAGTGACCCTGCTATTAATTTTCAGCTATGACGCTGCCGCTGAGTCCACAAATGAAGGTAAATATATTTTTCTTTTATATTCTCTATCTTTTTATAGTTCTTTAGATTTCCTGTAACACTCATTTCTCATTACTTAATTTATCAAATGTAGATCTAAAATCTATCCCCTTATCATAAGTTCGTAATATAAAACGGAATAAACGTTTGTAATATTAAACAAATATGTTAAACTAGTCTTTGATGTAATTCTTTATAAATGTAAATGCTACGTTGTTGACTAATGTATATTAGGAACTATTTAATGTTAGGAAATTTTAAAGTATCCTCGAGAATATCTTATAAGAAAAGATCTTGTAATAGTGATTTAAGAATTAAATGCACGTAATACCATATCCAGATGTGGCTTTCAGTGGTTGGATTGAAATTCCCAATACCCTAAATTTAAACAATTCAAACATAACTTTAACTGAGAGATAAACATTAACTTTCATTAAATAATAGTATTTTATATTTTTAAAACAGCAAATGTAATAGTAAACCCATATTTATTATGCCATAATAATTATTATAAATTGTTTGCCTTATTCTTACTTGCATAGAACATTTTATGCATATATATGTATTCATAAATACAGTATTTTCCTCAGATTGTAAAATGAATACAGACATAACTGTAGAACGTTTCACGTGTTCATTTAAGCACATTTTTAGCTATTGGAATAGAATTTTCTCATTTCTCAGTTCAGTGTTTTTTTTATTTAAGTTTATTACAGACTATAACAGAAAAGCCAATGTTTATAAAGTCGTATTATTTAGTTGACTAATAACCTTTCCATGTAATAATGACGCAATTTTCCTAACATGTGATGTAAAATATATTAAAATATAATAGTATTAAACATGAAATATAAAATTGTAGCTAATTAGAAGTTTAAATTTTAAGTGAAAATTTAAAACGAATATTTTATAAAGTCCATCTGGGTCTGCGTGTGTTATAGATAACCCTAGTTGTCTCTCTCAGCAGATCTAAAACAGAAAATTTTAACATGGGGAAAATGCTAATGTTGGATTAAAATTCAAAGCAAATACTCTTTATTTTATAGAATTAAATATTATATAAAATTTATTATATTAAATTTTAATTGTCATATTTTATTTTATGGTTGCACATTTTCAGGTGTGCCAGAAATTCAACCTTTCATGTTTCCTCTAAGATTGTCTGAAGGATCTAAAGCGAAAGTTTTATGTCATGTCGTTCATGGTAAAAGGCCAGTAGAGTTTTCATGGTTAAAAAATGGACACAGATTGACCAAAACTTCAGAGGATTTTCAAATAAGTGTGCAAGATGATTTTTCAATGTTGACAATTGGTAACATTAAAGCAGAAAATGCAGGAACTTACACTTGTGTTGTGAAAAATTCAGCAGGAACTTCAAACCACTCTGCAAATTTAATAGTAGAAGGTAAGTTAAAATTAAATTTTATCTATAATAGCCTAAATTGTATATATTTAAAGTAACCGGAGTTTTATATCACAATTATTAAGAAATTCAAAAATTAACTTTAACTATATGTTGGTTATTAGAAATGCCGTAAATCTTGTTTTTAAATTGCATTTAATTTCAATTCTTATACATAAGATAATCCATTAAATTTTTAAGCTTTATTTTGATCTTACAATCAATCATTAATATTTTAATTATACAGCAAATGATCGGAGTAGTTTGTCTTAGTTACTGCTAACCACTGCTCCTTTTGTAAAAATACTATGATCTCAAGCAAACACAAATTTATATGGTCACTAAACGAATGTCACGTTGAAAATATTTATAATAATAAAATAAAATTAGACTTTTAATTCTATTAAAGAATAGCATTAAATATCTAATTGCTAACGGATGAAAAATGTATATGAAAATACTAGTAGTTTATATGTGTATGAATTGGTTTGGTTTAAAGGTTTATATCTACAGTTTTGCAACACGAGGGGTAATGAGACCGGAACATACTCCTTAAAGCCGATTTAGAATGGCTACGAACATCCATGTCAGAAGCAGGAATATAAGAGCTGACTAGCAGTTTATAAGTTTCAGCAGCTGAAATAAGTACCTAACATATTATAATGATTTTAAATACTGACTATTTCCTAACTTGTTTATAGATAAGTAATTATTTAAAATCATATGAATAAATTAAAATGCTAGTTTAAAATAATTTATAAATAATATATCATAAAAAAATAATGTTTTATTTCAAAATAATATATACTTAAAGATAACGGTAAGCAAATAATGCGAAACTTAATTTTTATGGTTATAATTTTATTTACTATCAGAGTGACTATCTAAATTAGATCATAAAACAGTATTTTCTAATTTATTATTCAGAGAATAACATTTTTAAATAAATGAGAAAGCATAGATATCAGTACAAAGTAAATTTAATTCTTCATTGCATAGAATGGGTAGTAGTTTACACCAAATATGTTTTATTTGTTTCCCATATAATAAAAACGATTTAATAACATAAAATTTGTATTTAAAAACAATAAAAAAATTTTTTTTGTTAAAAAAATTCAACTATCCCTATTTTTAGCTTTTTATACTAGACTAACTATTTGTAAATATTTTTGATGAAAATGTGTTTTGTCTTGTGATAAAGTAAAATGTAGTGTAAGCGAATATTTTGTCTGTGTTAGTTTAAAAATACCTGAGCAGAAAAATACTCAATGAATAAAATTGTTATGAATAAAGAACTAGTAAACTTAATCGAAATTTCCTTCTGAAGGTAAAAATAGTTTGACTAAATCTGAAAAATTTAGTTAAATGTAAGTAGAATAGGCTAAAGAAATGCTATTTATAAAGAGTGGAAATACATAAAAAATAGGCTTTTAATACTTTTTAATTACCAAATAGAAATAAAGTAATAAGTAATTACTATAATTAGTGCAGTACGGAAGAAAGAAACTAAAACACCAATAGGATATTAAAAATATTTTTAAAAAGAGTGTTGAACGTTATTTAAAGTTAATATAAAATAATGAAAAAGCATTGTCCACCACACTTTTTCTGGACTGTTATTATATTTTACTTAACCATTATTTATTTGAATTTTGTCAATAAAACGTGAAAAAATATTGATATTTTATGACTTAAATTCTTCTGAATTAGTTGAGAATGAGTATCCATCTGAATATTAAACTGATAAATATATAGGTAGATTGCTCAATTTCGCTAGGAAGTTTGATTTTTGTTTTTATTATGGATGTTTGTAGCTGTTGGGAATGGCTTTAAACAGTATGTCTCAGTCTGAATAGTTCATGCATTACACGACATTAGCCCAGTGTTTTCCAACCAAATCAAACCATATAAAGAGAAAAATATACTGCGATTTAAAGATAACGTAAAACACTTAATAGTCAAAAAGAGTGGATTTTCTAGGCATTTCCAGAACATTAAAATTAAATATAGTAATTTTAAATGTTTTAAAGTGTTAAGTAAACTGTATAAAAAATTGCTATGAGTTTTTTAAAAAAAATGGATGTTAGTTTTGGATGTGAAAATTTAAAGTTATTCAGTTCTTATGTAATTTTTTCTAAGAAAAATTTAAGTTCATAAAAACGCAAATTTAATCACTGTTCAAAATTGTTTATTTACATAGCACCTCCAACGTGGATCATGGAACCCTCCGACACTACAGGTGTGTACGGATCGAGCATGACCCTGGACTGCGCAGCTGCGGGACTACCCACACCTCAAATCACCTGGTATAAAGGCGGTGACGTCATCCGCGGCGATAGCGGCCGAATGGTTGCTAGGGGCAACGGCACTCTCAGGATCCACATCCTGAATGAAGAGGATGAAGGACTGTACCGTTGCACTGCTCATAACGGAGTAGGAGAAACGCTTTTCAGAGAAATAAAAATACTTGTCAATGGTATCAACATGTGGTCTCCATTCATTTTTTTCCTACTTGCCTTTCTAACTGCCAACATAATCTTCGTTGTAAATGTTATTGCAGAAACTGTGTCAAGTGTCATTTCTGTTATTAATTTAAATGCTTTTCAAAAATTGAAAAACAAAAATGTATTTAACACGTTTACGCTTGAAAATGCAGCATTATTTTGTTTTTCAGACACGCTCACACAGAAAAAATATCGATTTGCAAAAGATGGGACAGGATTGAATAATTACACATATTTGGGTGTTTGCAATATCAAAAATTATCTTTATAACATATTTCTGACTTTAAACGAATGAATAGAAATCCTATATACGCATACTGGTTCTTGATATATTTTTTTCTCTTTCTATACGATTCAAAGATACACGCTTGGGATGATAATAGCCAACGCATGCTTTTGACAATTTTTATACTTCTACAAAATTCATGTACTAAAAAATATTTTTTTAATGCAAAAAATATGACAAAACTAAGTATTTTTCTCTATCAGGCATTTAAAAGTATTTCAGTTTCATTTTACGATGTATAAAAGTTGTACTTCCTGTTGAAATTCTAATTTTAATTTTTAAAAATGTAATTGTTTTAATTTTTAACACTGTAAAGAATTTTGCAGGAGGAAATAATTAAACATATGGTAATAAGTAAGTTGATGCAAATAAAAACTTTCATATACTTTAATTCCATTTATTTTTATTGCAAAAAATGAGTTTTTGCTACTTATCTAGAAATTTATTTTTAATGAAATAAAGTTTTTTTATTTGTTTATATGTCGATGTTACATAAAGTATACTTAACGCAGTAAATTTTTATATATATTATGTAAATTTTTATATATATTATATTTAACTTATTAAATTGGAACTTTATTTACTCAGTGTTAATATAAGTATTATAAAGTTTTGTAGAAAGTGAATCTTACATGGCTTGTTATAATACATAGGTCATTTTAATTTTTAAATTTGGTTTTTAATTAAAAAGCATGGAAATTTATGTATTCCTAGATTTTTTTCTGTGAAAAGATGAAAATCTTTATACTAATTTATTTTTTAATATTAGAATGATTTATGGTACATAATTTCTATTTTTTTCTTAATTTATTATTATTTTTTATCTATATCTTTAAATAACGTGAGATTACGTTAAAATATTTTTTTATGTTTATTTTCACTCGTTAGTTTTTATACACTTCCTATGTGTTCTTATTAAATCATAAAATTCTATAAATTATTAAATTAAAATAGAAAATATTAGCAGTTAAAACTAATAGATATTAATTTCTAAAATACTTAATTTAAAATTTTGCATGAATGTCTGCCTGTACTCTTGATCTATTCAGGTCTGATATATTCTTTCTCCTTTCTAGTTCCTGCAAGATTTGATGACAAGTTCACTGTACTTACTGTTAAAAAGGGAGACAGCGCAAGTTTGAGATGTGAAGCCATAGGAGATCAACCGTTATCTGTTATTTGGAGAAGAGATGGTAAAGAACTTCGAAAGATTAATGGAGGAAGGTAAAAAAATCGTCAAATATATAAAAGATAAATATAAATATATTTAACTATCAAATTTTGTAAGATTATCAAAACAATACATGCCATAAGAAAATTTGTGAAACCATTAGTGAAAAGTAACCGGTTAAAGTGCACCATTGTAAACTATTCTAAACAAAGTTGTTTGGAAAGGAAACTATTCTATACAAAGGTAAAGTTTGAAAAGTCATAGAAAATAAAATGTAATTGATAACAAAAAATTATACAATTAAAGAAATGGTACAAAGTGAGCAGTGTAAAGATTGAAGTGTGTTGAATGGAGAAGCATTCTGACAATGACGGTAATCGAAATCAGTTCCTTAACACGTTCGCTGCCACCGACGCACTGGCGCGTCAGAGCGGCATCTCCTGGTATGCCGACGACGCACTAACGCGGCGACGGACTTGATAAGTTATATGCTCTGTGTTTAGTGTGGCTTTGGAAATTGAACGGCGAGGTTGTTTCGGCACGTTAGTGAAGCATTATTTTTTAATTTTTTGTGGTTGGTTTTCAAAATTTTTGTTTGCATTATTTTTTTTTACTATATCGTTTATGTGTTATATATACTTTGCTACATTAATTTAATATTTAGAGTTGATAGAAAATAAAAATGGAAACCGATATCAAGGAATAAAGACAAATCAATAAAGACTTTTATTATTATTATTATTATTAATTCGTCAGAACTACAGCCAATTGATTCCTCGTGGTCGAAAACCCCCGGGTACCAATTTTCACTTGGTTTGGACGCATGAGAAAAAAGTTTGCCCGCACCGGGGTTCGAACCCGGCCCTATCTGTAGCGCCGAACTACGTGATCTTAGCGCGTCAAAACCGATACCAATCGATTCCTCGTGACCAAAAACCCCAGATCCCCAAGTTTACTACAGTTTATTAATTCTGGGGCGATTTTCGACTTGACAACCATTCCTCGTATTATAATAGTATAGGATACAGGAGTCTGAAGTGCTTTATAAGATAGACAAGAAAATAGATAATAATGAAATAAAAGAATTTTACAAAATAATTGTTGGTAAAATTTACTAAAAAAATTAAATTATAATAAAACTGAGTTGATAAAATGTTAAATATGTAACTAAGACCTTCAGTCAAACATTTGAAATTTAGTGCAAAATTTTTAAAGCCGTTCGAAGAAGTTCTGCAAATGATAATAAGACAACTACGAATTATATTTCAACTTTTTAAATTCATCGTGAAAATATCTACAAATAAATTATATCAAAATTTAAAATTCGATGGCTTCTTTCTTTAAGTACGAACTTTTGATATAGGTAAGGTATTATGTAATTCAAATATCGAAGTTACCTGCGACTTCTTTTTCAATAAGTACGCTTTCATAATAATATCATAAATAAATGGATTTATAAAATAAGTATGAGAACCACACTTATCGAAGCGCCATATATCCTCCCTGTTCTTATATACGCGTATGTAATATATATATATATATATATATATATATATATATATATATATATATATATATATATATATATATATATATATATATATATATATATATATATATATATATATATATATATATATATATATACTTGTCGGGGTCCAGTAACGACACTAGAGACCTGACATCAGCTTCATATCTTTATTTAAATTCACCAACACTATACTCAACAATGGCGTCTCATATTGGCGCCCAACTGCTAACAAAGGCAGTTTTCACTGCTTCGAGGAGCCACGTCTGACCGTGGACAGTGCATCCTGCTCTCTCTCTGCACATATCACTGCGCGTGAGCCGTATTTATGTGACTAATAACGCGAGGCGCGTTACTCCCATTAAAAGAATCCCTAATTAAAATCTCTTAAATTACTCTATATTTTAAATCCTGACATATATATATATATATATATATATATATATATATATATATATATATATATATATATATATATATATATATATGTGTGTGTGTGTGTGTGTGTGTGTGTGTGTGTGTGTGTTTATATATGTATGGAAACATGCTCACAAACATGAATATATATATATATATATATATATATGTGCGTGTGTGTGTTTATATATGTATGGAAACATGCTCACAAACATGAATATAATATATATATGTGTGTTTAAACCAGCGCAACTTAACCCGCTGGTTACAAGAAATTGTAGCCCCTATTGTTTTTACTTGCCCGGCCTACTGGGCAAGAAGAAGTCTAAGCAACTGGACTGAAAAATATGCAGTTGGGCCATTTAATAGAAAGAACAGGCAAAGTTCGTAGCGGAACGTAAACTTTTATTGAGTTAAGAGGACGACATGTTACGCTTTCAAAGGCAGAAGACAAAATGAACAGAAAGAACACTGTCCTATTATAGAGTTGGCTCCCAGCGAGACGCTGAGACGAAATCTTCCCAAGAGACGGCTGCTTAATGAGCGTTATTAATAGTCACACACTTATATCACTGTAGGAGTGAGCCATTTCATTGAGACAGCTGAAAAATATGGAGGGTAGAAAATGTGCATATATTGTACAGAAAACTTTGGGAAATGGGTTGGAAGAATTTTAAGTTAAGGACAATTCTTTAGATATTATGATAGCTGAGGAAATAGATTTGAAAGAATAACAATGCAAAAGAGGAGAAATTTTAAGAGATATTAAAGCTTAATAATTTTGATATATTCCATATATATGTGTGTGTGTGTAATCCTCCATTACTATTCCTCAGGTATGAAATTTTTGAAACACTAACGACAAAAGGTTTGAAGTCAGAACTTGTCTTGCGTGAAGCAGACAGAACAGATGGACAGCTTTATACCTGTATAACTGAAAACCCATATGGAAAAGATGAAAGAAGCATTAAACTCTTAGTAATGGGTAAGAGGAATAATCACTAATACATTAATGTTTTTGACTAAGAATTATTGGCTATTTTTAAAGTAAAGTGCTCTTATCGCTGTAAATATTTGCTATTTCAAACAAAACCTTTTTATGTTAAACTATTCAAAATGAATGTAATTTAATTATTTATGGTTTTCACTTTCTTTATTTTGTTAACGGAAGTAATACCTTTTTTTTATTTTAGATAAAAAAATATATTATTTCGTGTTTTGGGTAATTATTTTGGTATTTTCTTATTTGATTTTATGCTATATCACTTTGATAACAAATAAATTATAATTCAAATTATATATACATTTATTTATTTATTTTTTCAAGAAAAATTCAAATAATTTTAACTTTGTAAATTAAATAACGAGAAATTTCGGGATCTATCTAATATTGTATTATGATTCATGAGTAAGAAATTATTTACAGAACACGTTAAAAGCTTTGAAATTAAGTCAAATATTTTTCAAACTGTCATGTTTTTGTATTTAGTTATTACACACAGATATTATAATATTTTTGCATATTTCGGAATGAATTTTGTTAGTAAAAAGTATTTTAATGAATGGCATTCATATATCTTTAATTTAAATTAGAAATTTAAATCGTAAAATTACTAATCCAAATAATGGAATGCTGAATGGAACACAGAAACTCGAAATAAACTTCACATTAGGTCATCTATCTCGTCTTGAATCTACCTCTCAGAAATCGAAAAATGGACGTCATTTTAACGCATCTTTGAATTGACCATATCCTACTCACTTTATTGAAACATTTACTATGTGCCGAGAATGCTCTGCTATGTTCCATTTGTCATACTCACTTCACTATTTATCATATTTTAACTTCATGTACTGCTTTAAAATGTTTTTATAATATATATTTTAAAACTTTTCATCCTAGTTTGAATGAACTTTTGGGCAAACATCCTCATCCAAAAACTATTTGAATTTCTCTTTTGTACTAATGTTTTAAACCTCATTTAATTTTTTTAATGTTTTAATGCGAATCCTTACCTCATTTTTGCTCGTATTTTTTCTGAAATTTTGACTATTAATTTCTCTTACTTTTAAATTACATAACTTTGTTTCAATATGTGCTCTTCTGTTTGGCGCAGCATATCCTAACCTGGATCTTGCGACAGTAAACCCCAACCAACCAACCAAGCTAATCCAAATAAATTTTACTCCCCCAGTTCTTGTTCAATTTTGGTTAAACTACTGTTATTTTCATTTAAAGTTTTAAATTAAGTTACCAGAATAAATAAGTCAACAAGTTTTTTCCTTTTCTGCAAAAGCATGGTGGAGGTTGAAAGTTTTTTTTTTGTAAATTTTTAACTTCAAATTTTGAAATTAAGTGAGCATATGCTTTAAAGTATTGCTAGATTAATCATGTTAATTGTAAAAAAAAATCAAATAATTTTATAAAATAAACTTTATTTTGTTTTGAAAATTTCTTCTTGCGTTATATTTTTTATACATTTCTAAAAATTGTTTAGTAAACCTTCTTAGTATACAATAAAATAAATTTGTTAATCTTTTTAAAGTTTCTTAAAATGATTAAAGCTCTTTTTAAATTAAATAAATTCCGAATTTTTCTTGAAAATTCGACATGCATACACAAGAATATTTTTAAAAAATTATCCACTTAATTGGTAAATTAATAACTAAACGTGTTAAGAATACATTTTTAGTATTATTAAAGCTATATTACTAGACGGAAAGCAAACTGAAAGTTTAGGAATCTTTAAAAAATGAACAAAATATTGCAACAAGTTTTAATTAAAAATATCTGATTAAAAAAGGGTTTAAGAGTGATTTGTTTTGTTTTACTTCAACGTATGCAATAGTACAATTAGCACAAAGCTTCATAGCTAATATGAGCTAATAATTTAGAAAAAAGCTTTTAACATCATCTTAAAACGTACAATTTATGAGAACTATTTGAGTGTCCCATTATAAAACAAGTTTTTTTGTCAGGTACGCAGATATTTTCGTCATGTTATTACGAAAATTTATATTTGTTTTGTGTTTCTTTATTGTTGTTGAGACTTTTATTATTCAGAGTTCCTGCTGGGAGATATTTTCATCGCTACAATTACGATCAATATCTTGACTTCCGATGCACGTGCGTAAGTGATGTCATAATGTGACGTCATCATCGTTGTTGTTTTATTCGTAACTTCGACACGGTCTATGATTTTTTGTACCTAAACTATTTTGCTATATTCGTAGGTTAAGAATGATAAGCATTTTTTAGCATTTGGTGACACTAAAAAATTCAACCTAAATGAAATGATTTCTATTGCATATTTCATAGAGAATATTTTCTTTTAATTCTCTATTTATTTCATATTTAAATTCATATTTTTTCCTATTTAAGCAATGCTTCTCAAATATTAAATCTGATTCTGTTTTTCTTTAAGTATTTCATATTATTTATAGTTAAAAAAATTGTGAGGCTTAAATATGTTAAATATATGTTAAATAAATATGTTATACCGCATTTTCACAATATTACTATATGGCTATTTCAGAGGATATTGATTTAAAATAGAAAAATTATGCTTTTACAGAAGCTATCGGAGGGTATTAAACTTATTAAATGTTTACAGGTGGTGGGCTAATAAACTATTAAATTTACACATTAAAGTCTTTTGTTGCAAGAGCAATTAAGTTCCAATAGACCGAGCTAAAATATTTTTTATTTTTCTTTAATTTGGGAATTTATATAAATACTTGCTTATATATTTTTAAAATTTTATTCCCTAAGAGCCTAGATTATATATTCATGCTCCATTGATTAGGTTAATTTTTTAACAAGTACTTATAATTTAAAACAAACTGATGTCAGTGCTATCAGTTGAGGCTTTATAAAAATTAACTTTTCGAATTTTTACTACAAAAGATAATCTTTGATAACGTGCAAAATATTTATCTAAAGATTATTATTTATATAGTAAGATTCTATAGATACGTTATAAAATTAAATAGTATATTAAATGCTTTGAAAATTTAAAAATCAATATTTATAATGTCTGCATCTATTAGTATAAAGAACTATATTTAAAGAAAGAGCTATAATATGTTAGTCTACAGGTTAATGTAAATTCTATTATACAGAACAAATTTATATGAAATCCTAGTTTTATAAAAATGTATATATTTTATTTATTGTCAGAGGTTCCTGCGACCCCTTTAGATTTGAAAGTACAAGAGGTTTGGAGTAGAAGCGTTAGTGTATCATGGTCTCCGCCATATACAGGCAACAGTCCTATCACTAAGTATGTTCTGCAGTACTGGAGAGATGCAGGTAAATCAGTCTAAGATGTAAAAGTTTATTAAATAATTATAATTTTCTTTCAAAAGGAAATGTTCCACCGGAAGTAAGATTAGTCTTTTGATTTATTTAATGATGAAAGAAGTGTTACCATCTAACAATAAATTTTATTGAGTACAGATATTTTTTCAACAATAGCTTCCTATATTCTTAAATATATTATGAATTATTCATCAGCCATTTTTTTGTTGCACTTAGTCATTAGCATAAATAAATTATTCGGAAAAGATACTACTCCTTTCAATAAGATAGGCTTTTTTTTTGTTCAAACAAAATTTGTAGTTAAAGTTTATATAAAATAATGAAAGAGCTGCAAACCCTAGTGTTATCTGATCTCTTTTTTGTGTCACCAGAAAAATGATTCGCTTAAGAATCATCGTAGTATAGTGATTGTCGAACTGATTATGTTTGAACTTCCTTGAGTAGGGTCAACATCCGAAGCGGACATTGCCGTAATTGCATTCTTTTCAATGAACAGCTGGGGTAGATCAAATGAAAAAGGTCTAGGCCTTTGTATTATGTAAACATTTCGTGCTTTGTTTTCTGCTTGGAGTTGGATAATTAATTGATTATTTGTGACTTTTCTAGTAGCGTCTTCAGTTTGGATAAAAGAAGATACATTTTGTATTTTAGATTTATTAAGCAATATAAGGTCAAAACAAATTTATGCAAATATATGAATAATAATAACATGTATATCTTGTATGAACTACGCAAAATTCTAAAAATGTTTTCGGTCACTTCGTTGCAAAATCTATTATAGAGTTAACTTATAAGTAATGAATAATATTTTTGTTTGTTATGTATCAATTGTGTAAAATAGCTGCATTTTTCTGGATTGTTGTAAGATCTGTTCTCAATATTTAATAATTCTACCGATAATTAACGTAGAATATACTGCTTATAATCTGTTTCTAAGACGGATTTATTCACGAAACTTGATGAAAATACTCTTATTATAATCGCGAGTATCCATGCTGTTTTTTGATAAACATGATGACTTATTAGAATGTGTAAGTAATATATGCAATA
>CM063504.1:92737424-92747424 GCA_032207245.1 Pardosa pseudoannulata | reverse complement strand
AGAATATCTTATAATATTTACAGAAAAAATGTTTCTTCCTTGAAATGAACCCTTTATTTTAATAAAGATTGTCTCCGTATTGCTTGTTGGTAATAAGTTAACAAGAAGAATATTTGAGCTACGTTAAGAATAGAATAGTAATTTTTTGGATAAAATGAAATGAAAGATATATCTTTCGTGATATATTCATTGAAAAGCTGAAGCAAAGTTAAGTGATTATCTACAAATTAGGGTGTACTTGCATTTATTTGGCGAAATTCAGCAAGGGATACTTTACATAGTTTTTGATATATATCGAAAATAATTTTATCAGATAGGCAAAATAGTTTATATTAATCATTTTAAAAATTTCTGTGAAGTACAAGAGTAGTTCAAATACCAATTCAACAGTTTTCTTGAAACCTAATTGAAAAGTATGACGTTTTTATTAGCTAATTTACTCTATTTATGACTTACTGAATTACTTCTACTTACATAACTGTTTTTGAAAAATATAGAATCATTGTTTTTGTGTTACATAAAAAGTTAACATACTACGAAAAATAGTCATTTCTCGTTTAGAATATTTTATTTTTCTACAAACTGTTCTTTTTTTTACATTTTATATCACTTTTAGGATATCTTAAAATAGTTTTCAAATTATTAAATGTCAAATATATCTTTTTAATTTTAGATTACGAGAATAGAAACGAATTTATTGTGATTAGCTTCTAAGATACTCAAAGTAATGGGAGCCATTGAAAGAAAAAATAGTTTCAAGCTTAAAAAATAGCCGCTTAATGATAAGATCATTGCTGAATTATTGCAAATTGTAAAGAAATAGGTCTAGAAGTTAAACCTAAAAATATCCAAATACATTGAAAATTTCTCCAACCAAATAGTCCAACGCAATTACGGCACTTTATTAATTAGGAATTAAAATTAAAACACTGTTTCATAGCTACAGATGGACAATTTATTCAGTATGGGCCCAAAAATTCGCAGCCAAAACATAACTGAGTACTGAAGGGCCAAAATAGAATAGGTCCTGCCACGAAATAGCTATTCAATATAATTCATGAATATGATTTGAATCTCAAAACTAAAAAGCCATATTATTTTAGATTAATGTAAGAATATTAATAAGATTTAAAAAATATTACTTCATTGTTGTATAGTAGAAACTGACTCACTAAATTGCATTTCCTTTACAGATCTTCCTCTAGCTCCAATTGTATTTGTAGTTTCTACAACTGAAAATTCAATTAAAATACAGTGGAGATCTGCTGATACAAAATCAGCTATTTCAGGTACTGGCATTTTAAAAATTTTCTTAAATAATACTTATTTTTCCCTTATATATTTTTTCTTTATAAATAATTTAAGTTCTTATTAATAAACGTAAGCTGCAGTTTTATTTCATAAGGTTATGTTTATTGTTGTGGTAAGGTTCAATTACCCTGAAACACTGTTCTTAATAAAAAAAAATACTACATACCAGTCGACAAATAGCATGATAATAAAGTAAATTACCAACGTATCCTTCAAATGGAAATGACATCGTAACTCATCTAGATTAATTTTTTCGTTTATTATTACACATGCGTTTGATTAAACAAGCTTGTACACACTTCGGCACTGCATTTTCCTTTTTCTGACACGGAAACTTTCTATTTTTAATTAAGTTAACACACCAAAAATCTTCATTGTCTGAGTATTAGGTACTAAAACTAGAACTAACAAAAGAAAAATATTGTTTTCATTTTTTATTCTTTAGTATTGTTTAATACGCACACACACACACACGCACACACACACACACATATATATGTATATGTATATATATATGTATATATGTATATATGTATATATGTACATATATACATATATATACATATACATACATATATATGTATATATATATATATATACATACATATATATGTATATATATATATATATATATATATATATATATGTATATATATATATATATATATATATGTATATATATATATATATATATATATGTATATGTATATATATGTATATATATATATATATATATATATATATATATATATATATGTGTGTGTGTGTGTGTGTGTGTGTGTGTGTGTGTGTATACTCTAATGTGGTTAAATGTTGGGAGTGTTCTGTCTTAAAACGTGCGCTAAAAATTATTTTCAAACTTATATGAAATAATTTCACAGCTTAAATTAGCTATGGAAATCTTCAGCTTTTGATTTTTATGTTATTCTTTGAAATTAAAGCTGCTTTTGAAGACTTAAGAATTCCCCTTCTAATACATCTAATTTAATAGAACAAAGAACGTACATTGAATTTCTGTTCCCGAAAAAAAGTTTCTGCTACAAAATCATTTCAAATGTTCCCCAAAACCTTTCATTACGACTATTTTATCAAAATAAAAAATATTTCTGTTATAAAATACTTAAAGAAAGGAGAGAATCCATCTTAGATGACCCATGATCTAGTCGCCAAAAATTATGGTAATATTTATTGTTTTCTTTACTTGTGTACATTATGTATACCTTGCAATTGGATAGAGTGCTAATAAAGAATATTATGTGAGAATTTCGCTTCCTTTACTCGAAGAACTTTAACAGGAATGATTTGAACAGTTGCGAGATAACACATGGGTTTGTATCTCTGTAATGCATCTTCTCATAAAGCCATTACTATTTGTGATTTTTTAACCCTATACGTATTCTCCTGAAATGTCACCGCAGGACTCTTCTCCTTCCCAAGTTCGAAACTACTGTTTTGGGTTCTCCATTTTGAATTTGTTAATACAAAAAGAAAATTCCCTACGAACTCTGAAAGGGTTTCGCGAAATCAACTCTAAAGCATGTCTGGACTATTTAAAAAAATTACAGTAGAAATGTAGTGCAATTGCTAGAGATTTTTTTAAATTAATAGAGTTAATAATATTCACTAATAAACTGATACTTTTCCTTTCATATAACAATTCCCGATATTCTTTGATTACAACATATGAAAATTAGTGAGTAGTATAAAAAATAAGTATATTTGCTTTCTTTATTATTTTAATAATTTGTTTTACATTTATCATGAAAAGAGCAATAAAATGGATACTGTTTCAGCCGAGAACTAACTGATATTTTCCTGCAGGCCACGCTATTCATTACCGGAAAAAAGGGGAGAGCTGGCAGCGTGTGGCAGTGACGTCAGCTAACGAGAACTCGTACACCCTGACGGGCTTACAGAGTGGAGCCTTCTATCAGCTGTACGTTACTGCAAACGGCGACTATGGCGAAGGGGATCCCAGCGACGTTGTAACAGCAAAGACCTACGGTGAGCTGCAAAAAATAAAATAAAAGAGTGATATGAGTCAAAATCCCTTTGAACCAGGGTTTCTCATTTTCTGCTGCTCTATGCTTCCCAGCCATATTTGGGAGGTCTTCGCAACATATTAACCATTCCCGGGATTTCTGAAAGAACAGCAAAATTAAAAAAAATCTAAATATGAGTTATTTTAAGTAGATATGAATAATAATTGCATAAAATTAGAGCATTCATAAATTCCAAAATAATTACTTTTTCATATATTGAACTACAAAACAAAAATAATATACATACACTAATTATTCTTTTTAAAAATATGATTGGAGAAAACATTTGTAATTTATACTTTTATCACCCAGCCTAGTTCTTAGATTTTCTATGAATCACTACGCGGAAGAAAAAGTCCTTTTAACTTCAGCTGCTGTTGGAGGGATTGTTTTAAAAGACTCACCCAGTTTCAAAATATATGAGGTGTTGAATAACTATAATGATGAAAAAAATCCTATTATAATGAAGATTTTTCTAGTCATAATGCATTATGTCTGCTTAAAGCAGGGATAAAATCAAAATACAGCCTTAGCAGTTAAGCTTGGCATGATTCCTTAGAGGAAATGATGTCAAAAATAGATTGTTTAAAAACTGAACAAGTTTAGATATTAGTAATGTCATATATATTATATAGCTATGGTCACACTCTCAATATAATGGTTTGATGTATTTTCTTAATAGTAAAAATTAGAGTCTTATCAATAAAAATGTTTTTTTTATCACATAGTAACTATTTAAAAAAAGCTTGTTAAAATATTCTAAATACCTCATGGAATTCCTACCCAGAATTAATTCCAAGGAGGATATGTAAAAATGATTAAAGGATAATCTGTTGGAAAATTAAGTTATTAGTAGAAATTTAAAAATAATGGGAAATAAATAAAAAATATAAAAAAATTTCAAAGTTGTAAATATTTAAAATTTTATTATTCATTTTAATTTACAATATATATGTAACTATTCAAAACATTTTTTAACTTAAAATAGACTTCTCTTCACGAATTTGAATTACTTCGTTTTTTGTAGTATGTGAAAAATAATTCAAATTTAAATTTCCTATCAGTTAGTTATACAAAGAAAAATAAATGGGGTTTTCATATTGACATTCAAAACATGTCTCTCATTGTGAATGTGTTTATTTAATAAACCACCCAGGAAAGTAAAACTAAGTTTGTTATACTCTAGATATTAGGATTTTTATTTCACCTATATATTTGAAAATAAGACAAATTTTACTGATTGAGTGCAATTAAGTTGTGAAATTAAAAGATTAGATTTTATAATTTTGCCTAGTTTTATTACTGTATCTTGATATATCTAACTTAGATTTCGAATACTAAACTTTTCTTTGCATATTTCACTAATTTTTATTGAAAATTTCAAATTATTCCTAAAACACATTATAGTTTTTATTTGTAGATTTTATGATTTTAAAACTACTGAATATTATCTTTGACAGCTGGAAACGACAATGTTGTATTACTGGCTGGAGTTAAAGAGCAACAACTCATGGTTGACATGACACTTATTATACCTATTGCGGCGTCTGTGTTAGCTGTTACAGTAGTAATTGTAGCTGTATGTATATGGGTTTTAAAAGCAAAATCAAGAAGAAATCTGGAGAGAGGTAAGCTCATATTAATATTTTCATTTAATTGCAAAGAGGAATATGTGAATAATTGTCCGAATCCCATTAGTCCGAAAACATAAAAATGCTTAATATTGGTTTTATTATCTTTCAAAAATTTTGGTTATATAAGGATTATTTTGAACATATATTATGAGATAAATTCTTTTTTATTGACAGAATTCAATCATGATTGAAAATATCAATATTTTTAAAGTTTATTTCAATATTCGATAAAATAAGGATTTTAGAATATATCTATACTTAAATTCAAAAACAAAAATAATATTTTAAATACTTTTAATAGTTTTAAAAAGGAAAGTGCATTTTACTTTCTAGGTTCTTACAAGACTTTTATTGTTAGATGAAAGTTTGAATTTTTTAATTATAAATTCTCTTATGATACTACTTTTGTTTTTTCAGAAATTAATTATTTCTTTTTGTATAAACATACAGCTAAACAAACATATATTTTTTAATTACTCAGAAATTTTGGTGTCTCTTAAAATTGAATTTTTTTAGTTCAGTTTACATATAATTGAAAATGCAAAAGAAATAGTTCAACAATTTCCACTTTTTTTCGTAAACAATTCAGACAAAAATAAGTAACAGAATATACATATAGATTCAGTTTTTTTTATAACTAAACTCAGACTGAACGGTTTTTATACTTTATTTTACACCAATTTTAAATAAAATTGTTTTTTATATGAATTTGTATTAAGTACTGAATATGTAAATAGCATTTGTTAATGTTTTTATAACGCAAAAAAAAATATTTACCCTTTATATAACAAGTTCTATCGAGCTGTATTATTATTATTAATTCTTTTACTCATATTTATGTAACTAATTCATTAAATAATAACTTTAACATAAATATTAATATTTTTTGTATAGTCTAATGTACATCAAATATCAATATCAATACACTCGTATTTCTTCAAAATAGTTCGGACGGGGAGACAGATAATTTAACTGGACAAATAATAAGTATCCAGTCATTCCAGTTCGGTTTTCATTTACATTTTATATGAATTATTTAGATATTTCTTTAAAGTTTTTTCTTTGCTTATTAAAAACCATACACACATAAAAAATTTTATGTGTAATGAAATTCAATGAAACTCATAACACATGCAAATTCTCGAAATAACTTTAAATACAAAAAGAAACTGTCTAATAATAAAATGATAATTTTGTATTGATAGCAAAAATGTGATTGTATAACTTAATAGGTATTTCTGTATTTCAGCTATACAAGAAGATAAACGCTTTATATATGCCGCAGCAACACAGCGTTATGTGGATATAGACAAGACGCGGTCTTTACCGGCATACCACGATCCTGCCTTAATTCATTTTCCAACTCCTTACGCAACAGTTCCAATGGGAGATGATATATCTGAAGGCGGTCTGAAAGACGATCCTAATCAAGAAATGAAATTATTCTTACCACAAGTAATTATTGTAACATTTCTTTTGATTACAATTTAAAATACTTAATACCATTAAAATGTTCAGAGACTATGATGATGGTCATATCTTGTTTCAGAAAGGATGATATTTTTTAGAGACGGAATAGAAACATTGAGAGAAAATGTGGTAAAGAAAAGTACATTCATTATGTAGAATATTTATACGTTTAGAATGATTTGCGTTTTTAATTATCGTAGTCCTTCACATTTGTCAGATTGAGAAAATGCATTTGATCAGTGTGTTAATACGGAATTTTGTCAGAGAATGTAGAAATCACCGGCAGGAACATTGCTAATCTAGCAAAAGATATATGATGAAAGAGCACGAGGAAATACTCGTGTTGACTAATTTTTGACCATGCTAGATTTTATCTGTCTTCGGTTGCTTCCGTGATGTTATCCGTCGGAAACGCTGAGAATTCTGGGCAAAGAAATAAATGAGTTTTGCAATATTCAGTTACGCCTTTCACCAAACTAATCAAATAGAGAATGTGAACCCTCTACATCCTTCTTTCTTCTTAAATCTCAGCATCTACAGTTTCTAGTTGTTCTCCAATCTCAAAAAGGGGAACTCTCAATTCACCGCTTCAGTCATGCATCTAAGGTGTAAGGTGTAAGGTAGAATGAAGACCGTCTCTTTCATTCAAGAACGTTTTCAGTAATTCTAATTGCATACCTAGATTATAATAATTGCTTAGGGTCAATATTTTGAAGGCTGTAATGTTTGAGGATAATAATAAATACTTCTAGTTGGGAAAGTATTTTAGAGCATATTTTACCTACTTCTAACGACAGTTTACTCTACAAAATAAAGCATAAAAATATATTAAAAGCTTTAAGAAAGAAAATAATCTCTGTATCACTCAGAAAATACGATGAATTTAAAAGAGACAGGTGTATTTTAAGGTATTATGAGTGTTTATATATAGTATTTCTAATATATTAAACTGTTTATTCATTTTTCGCAAAGTTGATTATTTTGTGATTTTGCTTACCGCAAACCATGATAACTGAAATAATTTAAGCTTCAATCCTTATCTATTTTAAGTGTATGTTATATAAATTATATCCAGGGTATAGACAAAAATTATGGTTACATATTAATTATTTTGGGATTTACAGGCCTTGAATTACATAAAAATTTTGAGAAATTCCCAATGTTATACTCGAGTTTCTATAACTTCAAATATATTTGTGATCGCAGTTATGATAATAGTATTAAAATATATGTCTAACTTGAAAAATTATCAAATTTACAAAACAGAAAAAGCAGGATTTTTCTTGGAGTTATTGTGTTTTGCGTATTGCCTTATTTTAGGACAAATTTTATTGCTAAAATTTGAAAATACTATTCAAAATATACATAGCAAGCATTTTTTATAGTTTTAGGTCGTGTTTTATTATAAAATTAACATAAAAGCAAAAATTTCAAAAAATCCCCTCTGAAGGTGTACAGATGACTTAAGTCTGTTTATAAACTCTTTGACACCCTATGTACTAAAAATAAACTGTAGTATATAAATTTGAGTCTTTTATAATTTCAAAATCTAACATATCTTTCTACATGAATCATACTGCAATGCATAAAAACATCCTTACTTGAATATGCCTCAAAAAAGAATTTCAAAACTCATATCTGTATAAAACATTCTAATATAACTGGAATATGTAGATCGTAAACATTTGTATCAAAATGGTTTTTTATAATCATTGAGCAAGCTTTTCTATAGTCATAGTGCAAGATTTTATATAATCATTATGCAAGCTTTTTGTTTATTTGATGATAGTTGAAACTTTTATTAAATTTATGAATTCTATTTCCCATCTTTTAATGGCGCCTGAATGGTAGGACGCTGCTCTTCGGAACCGGATTTTGAAAGTTCGATTCCCTTTGTTGGCATGGATGTTCGTAGCCGTTCGGAATCGTCTTAAGCAGTAGATCCCGGTTTCATTAGCAGTCTCGAGCAAAACAGAAGACCGTTGAATTCTAAACCAAACCAATCTTTTAATAAAAGATTCTAAATTAGTAAATAAATATATTACTAGTAAAAAACTAAATGTTATGGGATACTTTAAATTGCTCCCATTTTTAAAAATATTAAAAATATATTAATCTAATCATTCAGTGGTTTTGACTGTACAAATAATATGATGGAACTCATAATTTCCCCAAAAAGTTTATTGATGTTTGTGCATAGGGAACCATTCATAAACTGAAAAGACAAAATGGAAATTTTAATGACGCTGGAAAGGAGAAAGATGGAATTTATATCTCTTAGTTAGCAGACCTTTTAACTGCCTGTTATAATTCTCTCTGAGGTTTTTGAAATATACAATGTGCATTTAAAAATATAATAACATTTTAATAAATTACCCCAAAATGCCTTTTTATGTCTTTTACTTATAACTATCAAACTTTTTATTAACAGTATACGAAACTTACATAAAATGTTTTCAAAACAAACTTTTTAATGTAGAAAAAATTAAAAAAATGTTATTTTAACAAGTTCATTTAATAGAAATATCCTCTTTCTGGGAATATGCGAAATATATCCATATTTTATTTTCAAAATTTTAGAGCTTATAATATAGAAAAAGTTTTAATAAATGTCTAATGTGAATGAATAAGATATTGATAACAGGATGAATATGATATTGATATTCACTGACCAAAATTTAGGTGGTACTGTAAAAAAGTCCCAAATTTTTTGGTCTCTTTCCTTACAGATTGTGAACATGAACTCTTAGGAAACCAATAAAGAAATTATTTAGTATTTCACACAATTTTTCCTTATTACATATTGTGTTGCATATTTGTTATTTCCATAAAGGCAGATTTATTTAATTACAGCCAATGATAAACTGAAAATAATAAGTTTGTGATTTGCAAAAAAACCCAAAATGTTGCATTTGTAATTCTGAAGCAGGCACATTTTAGAAAGTGTCTTCCAGTTTCAAAAGTGCAGGTTCTATGGCAGAAAGTTGGTAAAGAAAAGAATTTTCTTCAATAATTTTGACATAAATATACATTTATTTATTAGTTAATACTCTTAGGTTTTCTTTTATGAAAATTATAAATACCGGTAGGCAGAAATTATTTTGAAATTATGATGCAAATTTTCCATTAGGAGACACTATTTTTTAGTATATGGATGATTATACGTTGATACATATTTAAATACATGTTAATACTAATGCTCAGAAGATCTCATTTTTTAAAGAATATTTAGTGCAGGGACTAAATTATATCTATTAAATGAATGCATAAGTATGGCTATTAGTATTTTTTTAGTATATATCTTGAGATTTTATTTCTGTCTAGTTTTGTTAATAACTTAGTCACGAAGATAACGTAAAATTAATTCATAAAAAATAAATGATTTTAAATGATTTAATTTCATGTTCAAATGTAAAAAAAAACCTTTTTCATTTTCCAGAATATGAAAGACAGACCGCTACCAAAACCAGGAACATTGAAAAAGCAACAACGTGAATCCCATATTTATGACAGTCCTCAGTGAAAGTTATATACAGTCAGTTT
>CM063504.1:92639924-92732424 GCA_032207245.1 Pardosa pseudoannulata | reverse complement strand
AATGCTTACCTGGAAAGTTCCCCGATCGCGTGATGATTGATAACCACCCACAAGATCCCTGTTATCGATTTATCATGAGGTTGGGTTCTTCTAGAACTCCTTCCTCGATAATTTAGTTTCAGAGTATAAAATGTCTTGTTTAGATCAAAATTTAGTTTCACAGTAAAAATGTCATTATTTAGATATATAACAAATAGCTAGACACTGAAAAGTGGCAAAAGAAAGCAAAAATCTAGGAGAGAAGAAGGGGATAGGCACTCCTTGGCACCAAAAAATGGGAGCATTGGAAGGTAAGGCTATGTCCCTATTTGAAATTTGAGCTTTAAGATTTGTGCATAATCGCCCTAGGGCGTTAGTATTATGATTTCTTGTGTTTAATAAATCTTGTTATTTCACTTTGCCATGAGCTACCAAAGAGTCTGTTTTAATTTAATACAGGGCAGTGTGATACTATTGGTACGGTAAATATGTGACGATTTAAATGAAATATTGATGAGCATGTATTTCTTTTCAGAAAATAGTTACACCCATCATATTTGTATACTAGTCAATACAAGCATCACCGTTATCATAATTGGCCTGGTAACTCAGGAAGGGTCAGTGACCTCCTTTGAAGATATTTCAACAATGATTTTATACTGATATTTGATATCAAGACTTCAGATTAATAAATGAAGAATCAGATTCTACGAAAACTATCCATCTTACAGGATGTTTAAAAAATGACCGGTAAATTTGAAAAATCAATAAAAACTAAACATACAGTGATATAAATACACAGTTTATTGCATTATGCTGGGGACAAAACTAAATATTTAGGCAGACAAACTTTCAAAATTAGTTACAATGTTCTACAACAGATGACGCTGCAGTCTGGAAAAAAATCTAAACTACGATATTTCCCAGGTATCCACTTTTTTTATAGAGAAAACGTTTGCACGTACGCATAGGTAACTACCAACGTTCTAAAAAACTATATGGCCAATTATTGTCTCAGAGCGAAATTATCAGAAATCCGTGTAAACGTTTCAGGTTGGATGGCTTCATATGCAGAACAGTTCTACTGTTCCAGTTATTCAATTGTTTCTGGATAGTGGCGGTACACCTGGTATTTTAAGAGTCTCCACAGTTTAGATTTTGAAGACTGCAGATCCATCTGTTGTGGAATATTGTAACTAATTTTAAAGTTTGTCTGCCTGAAAATTTACAATTGTCCTAAGCATATTGCAATAAACTGTCTATTTCTATCACTGTCCATTTAGGTTTTATTAATTTTTCAAATATACCGGTCATTTTTGAAGCACCCTGTAGTTGTGGCCTGCTTTGTTTTCTAGTTCTCACCTGCTTATATTGTAAAACTCTTTTAGCATGATATTATCAGTTTCCGACAAAATAGGCAATCCAATTAATTCTATAAATTTCAGTGCATTTATTAATGTCATACTTCTTGTAGATTTTGTTTATTTCAAAATTATATTTTAATACTATCCTCATTTATACCAATGATTATTTCGCGATATTTTTCTTTTAAAAACTGCAATTCTGATTTCTTTTTGTTTAATTATTTTCCTAGATTTTGATGCATATGTTAAATTCTATATTGAAAATAGCATTTTTCTTGAAAGATAGTTAAAATACATATAGTTATATATATATATATATATATATATATATATATATATATATATATATATATATATATATGTATATATATGTATATATGTATATATATATATGTATATATATGTATATATATACGTATATGTATATATATATATAAATGTCAAGACGCAGCAACAGTAGAACTCAACTCCATCCACGAGACTTCTAAAAACTATGAATGGCAACGCGAAGAAGCGCGCGCGTCAGACACAGAGAGACACAGAGCGTGTGTGTGCAGTAAAGAAAAAGGACAATGACGACTTTATTAATGCCAATTTTATGTTAATCGTTTAATTTTTATGTTTTTATGTTTTTCCAATTAAATTCCTATATTGTGCAATGGAAGTGATGTTGTTTTATCACACACACACACACACACACATATATATATATATATATATATATATATATATATATATACATATATATATATATATATATATATTATATATATATTTATATATATATATATATATATATATATATAATATATATATATATATATATATATATATATATATATATATATATATATATATATATATATATATATATATATATATATATATATATATATATATATATATATATATATATATATATATATATATATATATATATATATATATATATATATATATATATATATATATATATATGTATATATAGACATATATATTCTTCTTTTACGAATATCAGGTGGATTTGTATTACAAAAAGTATTCTGTTATAAAAAATGATGCAGCATTACGAAACGTTTCACAATTTCAATACATGAGTATCAGTATCAAGCAATGAGTCTAGAATTCTGGTTTTTAAGGAACATATTTATTTTTTATCATTTACGACTTTAGTCACTACACATGTACCTTATACCTTAAGTGAAACTCAAGATAAAGATCTATAATTTAATAGACCGATATTAATATATCTATAATTTAAAGACTCAGTCTTTTATTGTTATTTTTAAAATGATGATTACTTTATGTAAGTCAGGTACAATTTTAGACCAATCAGTTCAATTTTATTTCAGATTTGAGGGAGTTTATCCCAAAATTGAGATCATAGGATAATATTAAGAAGTATATCTCTTCTAGATCAGAAAAAATAATGAAACACATTTTTATTGGTAAAATTTAAAATTAAGAATGCCTTTTAGGATATATTTTCTGTATTAATTTACAATAGAATTGCAACTAAATATTGTAAATCAATGACAATGATATTCTTAACATATATATCCTAGACTACGACAATAATTCACCGATAAAGAAATTCGAACTGTAACTTTTAAGAGGAAAATATGGCCTTTGAAGTATTATTGCAGAAAAAGCTCTTTTTAATTTAAACAATATTTCTGAAAGTGTGATTAAACTTAAAACATACATTTTGCAAAAATACAAAAAACAGCAGAAATACAATTTATGGTTGAATGTTTAATAAATATATTTTAAAACCTTTATTAAATCAATAATTTTTGAATTATTTATAAGGCTTTATGTTTTAATCATTGTTAAATACAAACTTTTGAAATACTTTTTGTCGTGTGAGCCATTAAAAGACCTTTTGCTTAACTTTTAGCTCAATATTTAGAACAACAAATTTTAACTTTTAATGTATTCCTTGGAGTACAGTTAAATAACATCAGTTTCTTTTACGTTTCTGCATAAATTAAAAATAAAAGGAAACTTTTGTTCAGTTTTTAAAACATCAATAGAAAAAAAATGATTGTTAACTACAAATAATTATATCATAAACTATACCTTTATCAACTTGCTGCAACGGAATTCTTCAGGATTTTTATAAGTAATGATCAATTAAAGTTTTCAAAGTGTAGTTTTTAAAATAGTTACAAAAAAGACTACGTTGAAGCTCCGGAGTATAAATTTATTTAAAACAGTTTATTAAGCTCATAGCGTTCTTTGCCAATTAAAAATATTTTAAAAGTCATAAACCTATTTATTCTCTATTAATTTATACCTGTCTCAGAACAAAATAAGACTATAAAAGAAACCTGTTCTATATACCAAATATTCTGTCTGCATAAACAGAAAATATTTTTTAAATATTGAAAAACATCCACATTAACAACAAGTTACGCCCGAGTGACACTTAATCACTCAAATTCATATCACTAACTGGAAATAGCACTTTGAACTAGCCTTCTTTTATATCTGTAAACGCAACCAAACAACTTTGTTATCGTTATAGTTAGATCAAAATACTATTATCATAAATTCTAGCAAGAAAGCTCAATTTGCTATCTTGAAACAGTTATGTTATGGTGTTTTAAAGATTCATTTATGAGAACATTATTAAAAGGAATGGACATCACATCAAGAATACATTTTTGCTTAATATTTTTGTGCTACGTTGCAGACAGTTATGGTGAGATAAATATTAAAACACTTAAAATTTCCTATTATGAACTTTAATGTTTATTTATATATATAATTAAGGTACAGTTTATCATCCCTTGCTCATAAATCTGTAAAATTATATATATATATATATATATATATATATATATATATATATATATATATATATATATATATATATATATGTTAAGATAATGTATATATTGTTTAGATGAGGTATGGCAATGATTTGCTTCTTTAGTTAGGTTTTTAAAGTAATTTTAGATGTGTACTTTTCTCTGTTTAAGTTGCCTTATTTCTTTGGAAATGAAAGCTGATCTTCTGGGTAAAAAATAAGAATTTTACTTTATTATTTTTAGAAAGCAAAAAATTCCATATATGCCTTTATCTACATTCAAAGTTAAAGAAAGCAAAGAATCTGACATAAATAACGCATGGTATGCTCATTAAGTTATAAACTCTATTTTGTTTTGACTCTCTGATGCAAGATCATAATTATCATTTACGTATTCTTTTAAAAATTCGAAGTTAGTTGTCGTTGGAATTAACAATGTTATTATCCGTTAATTGGGAGTTTTTTCGATTTAAACAATATTTTTTGTAATTACTAAACTTAATTTTCTCTATATCAATAAATATTCAAAATTATTCTCTTTAAATAATAGATTTTTTGTTTATGAAATGGACTTTAAAAGTATTATATTAACTATTTAAAATACGCTGTTGGAACTGCATATGAATACATCAATATCGTTCCTTATTTTGCTATAAAATGACAGGTTTAATTTCATTATAGAGATTTTTGTTACAAACAGTTCGAAAAATAGAGGTGGTGTTCAATTAGATGTTACAACAGTTCTAAATACAGACTTTCCACACTCTACGGATAATAATTTTTAAGTTATGCCGGGTAGCATTTATATCCATTAAAAGGATATTTTTCATTATGTGTAATATAAATTGTAATAAAAAACAAGAGATGCATTATATTTTATAATAGTCCTAAATTTCCTATACAAAAAATTTCAACTTTTTAAGGGTAATAGTTGAGTTAAACGAGATATTTACATACGTCAGTTACAGGTGAGGTCGTAACGAAGGTAATCTGCATTCGGGATTGTCAAAATGGATACTTAATTTACAATATTTCTTTTACATCATATAAGAAAGAAAAAAATTGGAAATTAATATTATAAATAATTATTAATCGACAAAGTGTTACTCTTTTAATGCATTGCTGGTAACGGTTTTCAAGAACATGAATTGACAATCAATTGCTTTCTGCTTTTATTAATAACTAGTTTACTTAAAAATAATCAGATTCATAGCGGGATAAGTTATGTTACGTTATTGTCATGTATAATGTTAAAATTAACTAAAATATGAAGATAACTAACTGATAATTTCTAAGAAGGCTATTTACTGTAAATAGGGACAATCATTATGAAATATATAAACAAATCCAAAATCCAGGATATGTAACTGCTTGACAATGCAGCCTGATCAGTCCTTTATTTCTATGAATTAATTCCTCATATCATACTCATGTGCTGACTGTAATCATGTGCTGACTGAATTTTATCTTTCAAGAATATAACAGCTTCTAAATCATAAAGGATAACATAAAAAATTCGTTTGAGACGCTGCGGTTATTTTTGTAGAACATGAAAGCTAGGTAGGCCGAGATCTGTTATATAAAGGCAGTTCTAAACATATGCATGCCAGCAGTGGAATTAGAGCCAAGAACTCGAACCTAACTGCCACACCTTTCCTGTTCGACAATCATTTGATGATAAATAAAAATACCAATACTCTAAAAATTGAAAATCAGTACATGAAATAAAACTTTTCTTGATGCTTTAATAGCCACAATATATGACGCTTTCGGCCATAAACTTCAGTAAAATAGATTCAGATCGGCTTTTATTAAGATTGATTTTCATTAATCTTGGTGTTACATTTTATACTGAGCAAAGTGCCATCCTGCAAATCTGGCAATAAAATGTGATAGAAATTCACAAATTTTGAAAGTACCTTAGGCAGAGGCCAGATTTTTTACCACCTGTCATGCTCAAAGTATGAGTAATAAATATATTTTAAAAATTTCAAACCATCTAATCTTGCAATAAAATGTGATAGAAATTCACAAATTTTGAAAGTACCTTAGGCAGAGGCCAGATTTTTTACCACCTGTCATGCTCAAAGTATGAGTAATAAATATATTTTAAAAATTTCAAACCATACGTTATTTCAGTTAAAATGAAAATGATTATTATAAGTTAAACTTTCACGTTCCTTTTTGCTATCATGCTTGAATTTTTACTTTGAGAACCATCTAGATTGAATTTTAAATGTATGCACAACTACTTTCATCTTTTATGTATGTGGAAAAGTCTAATTATTTTTCAATTGAATACATACAGTAATTGCATATTTTCCAGTATTCCTAATGTGTTTCATTTATAATAAAAAGATGTAAGTATCTATTTTGGGTTAACAAAGGTTTCTGTAGTTATGGATATTCTTAATTTTTTTAGTAACATAGGCAAGAAATTATTGATATAGAATAGCATAATTATTGTTGTTATATGACACCATATATACTTATTAAAACTAACTAAAGAGAAATCTGTAAGAAGATTTTTATGTTATAAAACCGATAGTATGAAAGCAGAATTATATAAAAAGATATTTCAAACGATATTTTGATATTTAAATATAACATTGCTCATCGTCTGTTTTTTACCTCGGATAATTTATAGTCATACATAGTACTGCAAATTTTAAGTATATCTCTTATATTGCAATTCTTTTCCAAATTAGATAAATGTTCTTACTCTTTAAAAAAACCATATCTGTAAACAAAATATGTATGTTTCTGTCATTTTCTAAGTTTCATCAATTCAAAATATGTTATTTTTCACACTTTGAAGCTTTTAAAGTACTATAAACAAAACTCTGCTATAATCCCTTTAATTAACCAACTGTAACAACTGTAGTGATTAAGTCACTGATTTTTTATATAAGGGAAATCATTCCCCTTTGACATGATTTTGATTCCTGGCTGAATCGATCTAACAAGCTGCATCAGTTTTTCCTGCTCTCTCTCCCGTGTTACACTTAAGTGAGCTAAACCAGGTAAAATCCAGCGAAGAAATCCTTTTTCTCTCTGGAGAGGTTCTGTCATTTCCTGAGCGAAAAATAGGTCTCTCATTCTCAGCCACTGAAAAAAAAAACCTGATTTCATTGCAATATCACATAAGTAAAAGTATTAATTTAAAAGAGAAGCAAAAATCTTGAAATTTTTACTGTCAGAGTCCAGTTCATCAAAATCAACATTGTAAAATGTGTACCTAAAACCCCTAGTTTTCTGAAATTGAAATGAAACTCCTAAGAATAAGGTTCCAACAAGGAAATATAGATCAAATTAAATATTGGTAATATTTAGCTTTTTTCTGTTATAATAGTACTATATATTAGAAACAATAATCTATGATTAGAATTACTGTATTAATTATTTGATTAACGAAAAATATATATAAAACAATCAAACTACAATCTAAACATATAAGTTACATATTCCAAAAGATAATAAATACTCTTCAAAACTACATGATGAATATAGGTTCCTCATCAGCAGCTTAGAAATTAAAATGCTTTATCACTCACAACTAATACTTTTATCGTTTCAGATAGTTTTAAATCTCCACGAATTAGAGAATTCGCATTTTCTCCTGGTGTTGCTGCTGGTCACAAAGCCCTGGCATTATGCTCTGCTGATAGTTCAGTTCATTTTTCTTGGTTGAAAGATGGTGAAGAACTACGAGAGTCACCCAGTGTCACCATTGCAGTACATAATGATTACTCCGTGATAATTTTAAATCCAGTATCAATTAAGTCCAGTGGAAATTACACTTGTGTTGTTAAAAATGATTTTGGAGCCAGTAGTTACAGCACTGCTTTAGCCGTTTCAGGTGAGAACACATGTATTTTATTAATTTCATATTGATTACAAAATTTGTAATGGGTTGTAACAGATTACAATGTGTAATATATAGCACTCATAACGCATATTGTATTGAAGTAATTCAACTGCAGTAAACATATTTTAACATCTCAGAGTATATAATAATTTTTTTGATTATGTCCTATATTTCACAATAGAAGAATACATCTGTAGATCAAGTTTATATTTTAAAATAGGTAAAATTACTACTATAAACTTGTAGCTTAATGGCCTTTTTTTATTTGCTTCATATAAAACTTTCTTAACTCCATATCAACCCCCAGTGGCATAGCGAAGGGGATGCCTCTCCATGTGTATACACCGAAGAGCCATTATATAATGACCACTCTATTGAAAACTTGTAAGACCACCTCTAACCCTCAAAACCGTCAGAACCCGGCTTAGCATTGACTCCACAAGATGATGATAGGTACCCTGAGGTAACTTGCACCAAACTTTTACCAACCTTGTAATTCGCGGCCATTTCGAGTAGGTAGGGTGGCAGCCCAAATTCGGTTTTCTAGGTGGGACCACAAATGCTCTATTGGATTAATGTCAGGTAAATGTTTAGGCCAGTCACTTCAAAGTCACTGAATGTTCCTCAAACAACTGACTTCCTGACGATTCGACCCTTATAAAATGTTGTATTATCCCATTGGTAAAACTATTTCCTGACGGAAATATTGTTATCATGAATGGGTGAACCTGGTCTGCAACTGCAACGATGTTTATGTATTTTACAGACGTCAGGAATTGTTCTATGGGTCTTAATATGCTCCATGAAAACATCGCTCACACCATAATATCCCCGCCACAAACCAGTCTCTCCAACTGTGCATCCGGGAGCCAGGGTTTCCTTTTGAAATCGGTGTATTTGCAAGTGCTCAATCAGATGGACCAGAAAACGGGATTCATCGGACGATGCAACTTTCTTTCATTCTTATAATGTCATGTTCCTATGTTTCTTGGTCCATTGCGGACGAAGCTGGTGATGGCGTACCAGAAGTCATACTTTGCGTAGTCCCATACGCAACAATGTACGCTGAATAAAATGCTGAGAAACACTTTCTGGATCACAACTGTTGTAATTGGTGGTGATTTCGGCTACTGTAGCTTTTCAGCCGCGTCGAACAATGCGTAGCAATCTCCGCTTTCCTTTGGAATAAATGCTCTTTGTATGAATCACATCTGGCTCTCAAATTGTCACCAACCATACATCCCTTTCGATATGTGCTGACAAGAACTGCAAATGAAACCCCCCCCTAAATGCATCGTTTCTGATATTGATGTTAACAGTCGTCAAACCATACCGATTTCACCTGTCGAAGTTCGATAAATCAGCTGCTTCTTCTAATATGTCGCTAATCGCACTATGTTTGGAAAAAAAATGCTTACACTTGATATACCCCAACATCAGCCTCGAACTCGCAGTGTTTTTTTCCCTGGGTTATCCCACTGTTTTGAATGGAATGTGGTCATAATGCAATAGCTCTTCGGTATGTATTTCATATATCAAGGATTGCTGTATTGATTTTAAGGTATAAATTAAACAGGGAGAAATTTTTCACATGAAATTTTTCTCATTTTATTCAAAATTGGAAAGAGTAGTAATAAAATGTTTCCCGTTAGATAGCAACAATATCTCCACGTGTTGTAAACATCTGAAAGGAAGAGGAGAGTTTGTGTCATTGCAGGTGTTTACATGAAGTTCTTTGTGCACCATTATCAACGCATCCCACGTACATCAGTCGTGACGTCTCTAGGGGGTCAGGATATTTTTGTTGGATGGCTTCGGCTATTCTAGGATTCAGAGGTCTCGGCTGTAGGATTATTGTGGTATCCAAAGAGTTAACTGATGTTAACTATAACTACTTTAATATTACAAAAGATTTAATGGATAGATCTAAATTAGAAAGAAATTTATGGTATTTAATTAAAATTTAAAATTTAAAGGTTGTACACTTTATTTTATGGCCAGTTAATAAATGATAACATATAAAGGGCTATTCAACAAGAGCGAAATATTTCATGGTTTGCTTAAGGCTATAAAACACATGGTTAGAAAATAATATAGGCAAGAAAATCATTTATGGAAGAATTTGCCCTATTCTTGTGGTTTTTTGTGTGCAAATGCCAAACATGAGAATAAGCGTTCTATTTCAAAGGATTTTAATTATTAGTATTTAAACAGTTTAAAAAAAATTAAACATTGACATATTTAGTACAACAATCTAAGCTCTACCATTTCTATACTTAAAAATAAACCTAATTATTTAGATAATGGTTGTTTTATTCAAAACTAGAAAATAAATCATGTGATAACTTTTCTCCTCCGTCAGGAAAAAATCAAAAGAAAATGTTTATTCATATTCGAAAAACAATGTTGCATTCCAACTTCGAATTAAAAATTACTCTACATGAGTGGGAGGCTTAAACATAATTACGAGTACATGGCTAACTAAAAGGACCAAGATTATATATCTATAATAGCCAACATACTGTTATTTAGATGTTCGAATGCTTACTCAGTTTATTACTTTAAACTCACCTAGAATTGTTTCGCAAAGTTAGCTGAGATACGGTGTATTGGGGACAGGGACAAATTCCGGGACCGTCTACAAACATTCATATTTATAGTAGGAGTTTAAAACAGACATTCCTGTACCAAAAGACAGCATCTAAAATTTTTGGTCATGATACAATTAGACAATTTCAGTTTTGAACAAAGAAGCAGAGTTATTGGTTTTATTGATATATCAAAGGAATAGTAAAAATGGTATCAACTTGAATCACAATCCGATGGGTGTTTACTGGTGGTTACTTCATCAAGAAGTGATCGCAAAAAGAAAGCTATAACAGAAGATTTAAAAAGAAAACGAATAGAAAATATGTGCTAATAAAATACTCAAAAACAATGTGATAAAGTGGTATATTATTTTTATAAACCAGAACATTCTTGCAAATTTCTGCCAAATATAATGTAAATTTGCCAATCGTAAGTGGTGTAGTGCAATTTGTGTCCATTGTAAAATTAAAAAAAGGAGCATATTTGATTTGGTACACAAATTTCTTTATCCACTTCCCACCCACCTTTCTCCATATTCTCTGAAGAACATCTTTCTATAAAAGTGTTTTAAATGTTCAATTAATTTACACAAATGATTAATTATTCTATTCAATCTTTAACCCTTAATTTGGCTAAGTCAGCTACACCAGACATGTATATTTATAACTACTATATAACATAATTGTGAGTGTTCCCTACAGCGGACATTAATTATCTCAAAAATGGAAAATGATAAAATTTTTTTGTTTATTTTACAGAGATCCTAATGTCTATACAGACATGGGAAAATAACACAAATTAAAATTTAAAAATATTTGAAAAAACATCTCGTCAAATTAAGGGTTAAAGTTAAACTTGAAACTGTTTTTAATAGTTTTTCATTAATGTGCTTGCTTTTAAGCAAGAATGTAGTCTCGCAACCTACAATATGAAAAAACCAAGTAGTTCAGCAAATTGGTAAAAATTTCGCCCATCAAGTCTTGTACCAGATATCATGTGATAGGAACCAAATAGGTTGTTTTTTGACATCTCAACAATGGAAAAGGAAGAGAGCAACCCTGCGTACTCTCTCAAAATAAAGTGAAAGAAAAAGGTTAGCGAGCTTTATAAAAGCCAGAGAGGGAAACAAGAGAAGCAGCAGAAAATATCTCCGAGAATAAAGTGCGTGATTAAAGAATAAAATGTATTTCAGATTTTAGTACATTTGTTTCATAAGTATTCCCTACAAATTCTCTCTACCATATGATGCAACTGTGCATCAAATTCGATACCGACAGTGTGGTGCATGAACGTAGATTTCTATGCTGAACAAAGATTTCCTTAGAATTCTGAAAAAAAAATTCGTTCTGGGTATACATAGAAACGTATTACCTACTTTGGAAAATAGATAAAAAACATTGATTATATTGAGGCTTTAATTCATTTTTCATTCTTATGCAGTTTATCCCTAATTGTCTAGCTAGTGAAAGGTAGTTATATTAAAGCAAAACTGTGGGATAGAAAAAAAATCCTGAAGTTTCACTTATAAAATTATAGATTCAACTAATTATATAAAAAGAGTTTATAAATTGTTTTTATAGTATGCTTGTTTTTCTAGTTTGTGTTATAAAAACTGAAAAACAAGTCAAATTTTGTTGAGAATTGTAGATTCAAGTGAAGGGGGAGGGGGAATGAATTTTAACATACTAGATAAATATGATTTAGATATGATTAGAATGAGACTTAGCAATAAAACATTGACTAACAGTAAAAAAGAAAAATTACGATGATAATATTTTTTTGTTTAAACTTTTCTGAACTATGAAGTCTCTTACATATAATTATTTTTTCTTCTCCTCGATATTTAGATAGAAAACTGGATATTCTCAATGCATTAAGGTTACTAAATATTTCAAATGTAATATCGATAGATAAATATAATTTTCCATTTCAGACAAATTTTAATATTTCAAAATTTTATAATATCGCTGCCAAACTATGAAGTAAGAAACAAATTTTTGGAAAAAAGAAGGAGGGTAAGGTAGATGATTTAAAAGTTTTCATCTATTTTTGTAACTTTTAAAAATTTAAATCCATAGTAGTAGTTGTTTATTATAAAACTGTTTAGAAACTAATCAAAAGTGAGAAATGTTCATAAGACTATTTTTATTAAGATATAATTTTAATAATACTATCTTTACAATTTTAGCTTCTCCAAGTTGGTTGACACAACCTGCGGATGTAGTAGTAACCATTGGAAGCAGCATAATTGTGAAATGCTCTGCTGAAGGATTACCAGCTCCGTTTATTAAGTGGCAGAAAATGAAAAATAGTATGGGAATTTTTTTATAAGATGTTTCCTTACTTGTAGCTTTCAGAAATTTCTAGTATGCTTAAAAAAGGAAATAACTTCATTTTCAGATATATTACTACTAAATAGTAATATTTCATAAATGTTGGCTAACACTGGAATAAATATCAATTTAACAAAAGCTGTAATAACAGAAAAAAAACTGATAACTGAAATATATAATTTTTTTGAAATCGCAATTTAGATAACAAAATATCTCTTATCATTTTGACATATATTTAAATATACAGTTCGGCGAGATTTCTTACTTGTAATATGGCGGATTCGCTTGTCTGAATTATGTGGTTATAATATGCTAATAAAAATTCTAATTCTTTGAAAACGTATTAATTTATGAAATTTTAGATATCTGGAGCATACTAATACAACTCGCAGTGTCTTAAAACTTGACTGTTTTTGAAACTGTATTCTTTAAATTTCATCCCTCTAATTAGCAATGAGGAAGAAAAATTTAAACTTTCTAAATATAGGAAAAAATATTTTAATTAATTGTGTTTCACACGTACAAAGATTTTAAAACAAATTAATATTATATTTTATCTACAGTAAAAGGTATACTACCTTTAGTGAATCATATAGAATGATAATTATAATACCACAATATCATAATCAGCTGAACTAAAAATGTACATAATCAATTAAAAATCTTTTAATAAACTTTCTTTATAGAATTTTAAAAAGATTTTTTACTTTCTAAAATATTTTCTTAAGCTAAACAAAAAATAACTGAATAAAAATTCGCTTATGTTGCACATTTCTGCTGTGTAGCCCGAGGTTTGCAGATCTTTCAAAGATAAACATTACGTCTCTGGTATCTACGATAATAATACATTTCTTGTTATCTTACCTTAACTCATCTATCTAAAATATTTATTCCTTATATTTAAGGAAGAATCATGGAAAAATGTTAATTCAATCAAATTTAGAATCAATTCTATTTAGAATCACCAATCACATTAAGATTGTTTTCTATAACATATTTTAATTTATAAAAATTTTATGTATAATAAAAAAAAGGTAACGAATTTTTAACACAATTTAAAATATAATATTTTAATTTTTCTTTATCAAAAATTTTCTTTAAATCAAAAATAGTTTATAGTGTTAAAAAGGATAATACTGATCAATACTGATTTATACAAAATAGTAGAATTTACAAATTTTGCCGTGTAATTTAGTTTTTATTAAGTCTCAAGATAAGTGAAACTGTTATGAGCAAACCCAGTATTTTATAAATACTGTTGTATGGTCTGCATGAGTTCTGTATGTATAAATCTGTTCTTGTGTATTGATGCCAATATTAATACTAAATTTCCTTAATGGCATCAGAGTAAATGTCCATTATTTTTTATGCATTTTAACTCCTGGAGACACATATTATTTTGGGTGTAAGACTCTCGTGCCCCCTGCTGCAGAATCCTTCAATTTTTATCACTCTCAAGAAGAGGAATTTCGTTCCCAATTTCGTAACTTTCTCCCTGAAGCCAACGGGATTCTATCATGCCAGGGGGGGGGGTGGGGGGGGGGGGGGGGGGGGGGGGGGGGGGGGGGGGGGGGGGGGGGGGGAGGGGGGGGGGGGGGGGGGGGGGGGGGGGGGGGGGGGGGGGGGGGGGGGGGGGGGGGGGGGGGGGGGGCTCATAATCTGGATCATTTCATGTCCACTAGAGTCTGTTAAGTTAAAGTAGAACAGTTTCACTCTTTCTTTCATGTTATTTGAAAATTAATTTGCCCATTTATTAATAGTTTAAATAGATTTGTGAAATAGATTTTATCAGCTAATGATTAAAAGCCATACTTGTACACGAGTATATGGTTATTTTAAATGGGGATAATATGTTTAAAAGAATGCTTGTGTAGTTATTACACTCTGGTGTAGTTTTTGTCTATTGTTTTAAAAATAATAAGAAAGGTTAAAATGTAACATTTTTTCTGTATGGGTAATTAAAACTTTCAAAATTAAATTACATTAGTTTTACAACTAATTTCTTCCTAGATTAATAATTGAAAATGCAGCTTTAAAATTTCTTACTTTTACATAACATAAGAAAATTTAAAGACATCGAGTATGTTTTTAATCAAGAGCTATATTAAACAGCAAATGCTGACAATATGCAGATTACGTTCTAATATTTGGTGTGTTTGATAAAAAGTGAAGTAATTATAATGGGCAATGTTTTTTTTTCAGAGAAATACAAAGGAGAAAATATTCGTTTTAAAACAGAGAATGGCAGTTTGATTATAAATTCAGTGAATATGGATGATGATGGAGAATATACTTGTACTGCAGACAACGGGATATTTCCATCTATTTCTAAAAGAGTTTTCATAAAAGTGAAGGGTAAAATAATTTTAGTGTTTTATATATTATGCTATTGAATGCTGTTACTCCCTAAAAGTCAACCATAAAAATTAAAAAGGCTATTTTTATATAGATTTTATTGCATTTTCTAGCTTTAGATTTGATTTCAAGACTCAGTTTGAAGAAAATTTATTTTGGTTATTCAAACAACAGTAAGGGAACAATAATTTATTTAAGAATTACTATGCTAGATTTGTAGAAATAATCCTTCATTGAAGTATATCAAAACGCAACTTGAAAAAATTAAAGGTGAGTTGCTTTTAGAAAAGTAATTAATATTTTCACATTTTTCCCAAGACATTATTAAAAGTGCATTTATAGAAATATATCTTGATTAAGGTAGATGAAATATATCCATTATCTTTCCTTTGAATATATACATCTTTTCAATATGCTCTACCAGTTTGGCTGTAACACCTGATCCCTGAAAAGGCAAGTTTTATTTTGTTATCAGTTTTATTTAAAATCTTTTATTTAAAATGTCTTTTATTTAAAATTTTAATTTCTTATTCTCGGAATTTTTATTAAATATATCGTTCACAAAATTCAAATTTCAAAATATATAGCTTTGTAAATCTCCATCCTATGAAGGTTTTGATTTCACAATTAATAAGAAAAACTAAAGTTATCATTATAAAAAAAATTGCTCTGCCTAAAAATAACTGCTAAGGTCGAGAATGGTTTATCCCGTATAAAAGCATTCTTAATAATTTGATTCTGCATTGAAATTACAATCTCCTTTGAGATAAATACAACACATACTATCAAATGGACATGTGACAAATTTTAACCGTTTAGTGTACTAATTTTCATTTCGTCTCTGATAACTATGTAACTAACATTAAAAACATATGGTAAAAATATGATGTGTTTCTGATTAGAGTTAAAACAGTTTAAAGCATTTATTTTATGATTTTCTCATTGAAAAAAGGAGAAATTTTTAGTAAATTTAAATAAGTACTTGAAAATACTATTACTTTGTCTTATGAATAATACGCAGCGCTTTAATACTCTACGATAAAATTAGATTATTGTTTTGTGTCATAAGAAAGGAGCGATCTGTTATAATTTGTATTTTAGTTTAATATACATCCGTAAAGCGGCGCTGTATGTTCACTTAAGCTGGTGGTATCAAACTAGTAAGGTAACGCCATCGTGATGCTAAAGTAAAATTAGCGTTTTATATGGAGAAGCTTGTTTCTAACATAAACACAATTGAATTAAAATAGTTTAAGTTTGTTTTGTTTAGATCGAATCATGTATGAGAAGTACTGGTTTAAATGCAACACTCTTTCATTCCTCAAGAGTATTTTACTTACGCTGTTGTGGATTGGATTAGTCATCGAAGTACATGAAGTTTACTCCAAAGGTAAAATACTATGTGTAGTCCTATATTTTTATTAGATAACATTTATAAATTAGTTTAATATAAAGCATCTAGGTATTTATATAAAGGATAGCTTCATCTATGCTTTTGCCGAAGGGAAAAACCAATTTCCATGTAACATCGAAAGTTTTTATGTCTCTTCCCGCCTCCCTCCATGTCCAATGTTTATTGCTTTTGTTTTTAATACATATTTATTTTAAAACATTCCGTTTAAATTCAACTTAAATGTATTTCTTTTTTAAATTTTATCATTGTCTAGTAAAAAATGTCTAGGAAAGAAAAATAATCAGGGAATAAATACTTTCATAATATAAGTTAAGTGTTAAATTTAGTTTAATTTACTTTGATCTTACATTTCTTAAAAAAAATTCCCATAATTTTGTATTTATTTTATAATCTTAATATTAGAGCAAAAGTTTTCTTTAATTAATTACAATCATAACAACTTGTGAATTTGTTCTTATATTCCATGCTATTCATTATAATTGTTCATAAATTTATATCTATTTCTATAAGAATTCTTTTATTTGGGTAGTTTTTAAAAGGTTTTATCATCACCTACAGTTTTTTCTAATTCATTTTCTAATTTTTATTATTCTAGATATTCCTAAAATAAAAGAATTTTCTTTCCATGGAAGCATTTTAGAAGGAGAGATGGTATCAGTGACATGTTTAGCAGCAACAAAAATTAGGCCCATAAGTTACGAGTGGCTTAAAGATGGAAGTATCCTTGATAAAGGAGCAGATAATATTCGATTTAGCATTACCAGTGAACTTTCTGTTTTAATTTTTGATCCTGTACATTTGGATGATAGCGGAAATTACACCTGTAAAGCTACCAATTCTGTTGGATCTGACAAACACACAACAGCATTGAAAGTGAAAGGTGATAGATATTTTACTGTATGATAATTATTGTTTGAAATTTGTACATATTCTAGTCCAGTCGTTTATATGGTAATAGAAAGCAATAATCTTCTAGAAATTTATTAAGATAGTAATTTTTAGACTTCAGTTTAATGTCATTAAAATATATTTATAAATGTCTTATTAATTTAAACGTTTAAATCAATGAAATAGATTCAGTACAATAAGGAATTTATTCATTTATTATTTATTTATGTCAAATTATAAATAGTTATTATTTAATAAGCATATTTTATTGTTCTAGTAAATATTTTTCTCCTTTAAAAGTTTTATTCTTGGTATACTTAAATTCTACTTTAGAATAGCTTACAGTAATATCTAAATCTTTTCTTGGTTTTGAATAGTTTCCTTACATATCTAAATCTGCTGTTATTATGGTATTACATTATTTTAGAGGGAAGTCTGTATGTTCCTCATGCAATGTTTTGTACCAAAATAATAAGTTTCTTTAATCTCCATAAAAAGTCTATTAAAAGCTAATAAATGTTTTAATTATATATCTTTATGTTGAAGTAAACTCATATAAGTATGTGTGATAAGTGTTTTATAGCATCTTGAAGTATAAAGAAAAAACATTTATATGCTTCTATAAATCCTGTTAGTAGTACATTCAAACTTTTAAAAATTTATAATTGTGTTTTAGGAAAATCTTAATCGAAATCTTCTCATTCATTTACATTTTGTCTTCTTAAAATTTTCTAAGATAAATTATACTCTGGTAGATCTTATAATTATCACGTACTTATTTTAAAACAGTAAGTTTTCTTTCAGCAATAAAACAAAGGGTATCCTAAAGAGTATCATGTTGTTTTAGCTCCACCAAAATGGGTTCACTTACCCGAAGATGTTGTGACTATCAGTGGAAGTTCTATCACAGCAAATTGCAGAGCATCAGGCTCTCCAGAACCTACAATTAAGTGGAAGAAGATATCTGGTTCGTATTTGTTTACTTGTTTATGTGCATTATAATCCGATTTTATACTATGATCTACGCCAGTGTTGGCAATGCGCTTTTAAGCGAGGCCCAAAATGAAATTTTCGAAATGTCTCCCGGGCCAGAGGACTATACCGCGTACACTGTGCACACGCGTATGCTTTGAGTGGAGTTTTTTCTATGGCCAAGCAGTTTTTTTGATAAAAACACTATAAGTATCATTTTAAAGCATTTGGACTGAAATTTGACAGTTAATAAAAGATAATAGTAATAATAAATTGTCTTAGGTGTATATGGGAACAATTTGTGCCAAGTAAAATATGTCACGTAATTTTTATAGAAGTATGATCAATTATATTAGATTAACGGTCATTAAATAAATCAGTTAATGAAAGATTTTATTTTGATATTTATTTATATCTTAACAATACAAATTATTTTATTTTGATCATAGTTATTACATTTTTATATTTATATTACATTTTGTAAATATATTAGTAAATAGAATTATAAAAAGAAAAGACAAACAGAGGATTGCACGCTCAATTTTATGTAGTAAGCCTTTATGAGAGTATGTATGTTGCATACATTAAAGTAGGGATATGGTTACAGCTGTTCAAATTATAATAATCTATTTTTATATATTTTTCATTATTTTTATGTACACTACGCATACAAATACTGTTGATTTCAATAAAATTGCATATAAGAGATTAAAAAAATTGCATACTGGATTTTTCAACTGGCCGGATAAAGTAAGCAAAAGGGCCGGATCTGACCAGAGGACCGGCTTTTGCCCACCCCTGATCTACGGATTTAGATAGACCAAAACAATTATGCCAAATGGTTAGGGAGCTTATGTTCGGTACCGGAGTTGTGGGTTCTATTTACACTGTGGTACAGATGTTCGTAGTCATTTGGAAGCAGTAGATACTGGTCTCATTAGTCCTCGTGCTTGGTTTGGAGAGCGCAGCACTCCAAACCAAGTCAAACCACTTATACACAAAATATATAGAGAAAAGCATAAAAATCAGCATGATAAAGACAGAAAAATTAAAGGAGAATTTAAAATCATACAGTTTTTCATAGTTTAATAAAATTTCAACCACTGGAGTCTAACTCATCACTGTTGAAGTAGCTCGTGCTATAAATTAAGTGTAATCATTTGAAAGTAAACAAATAAAATAAAAATTAAATGAAATTAATCTCTTCCGGCAACTATAAGCCACTTCCAACTGAAAATAAGATAAAATTAATAAATTTCATGGATATTATCATTGTACTAGCATAAGCCCGTCATATGAAGGTATCAGTACAATTTTTAATTTTCCAAAATTGTTATGTACCTTATGAGGCAGGTAAAAAATGGTTTTTATTTTTGGCTGAGAGTTATCTTGGAACAAAAAGTAATCGATTATTCAATTTAAAATTATCACATATGTATCTATTATTTAAGCCAATTATAAATGAAAATTATTTACGTCATATTTAAGTTCAATGATGAAACGTATGAAAATAAGACATAATTTAAATAATATAAAATAAGAAATTATTCAATGAGATAGTTAAAGGAATGACGTCATAATGCTAGTATAAAATGTTACTTTTACCTATTTGCTGTGTGATAAATTGTTAAATTTAATCTCCTGCTCTTAACCGTGGAAAATATGAGTTAAAATAATGGCATTAAAAGCTCGAAAAGAGAGGAAGGGGTGGATTTCGAACGTTTTAAAGTAGGCAGTATTTTTTGCTGTGATATGAAGCATATTTATACCGATTTATTTTAGAATCGGATCGATAGTTTAGGAGAAGATAAACATTACTCTCTTTGAATTTTGCTAACTATGGATGCCTCTATCCATTCCAGGTCCAACCACTTCATAAAATCAAGGACAGACGTACAGATAATTTAGGCTATTATTATATAGGGGATTTTACTTTAATTTGTTTTAACTCATATGTTACGTAAAAAAATCACAACTTCTGCTATCATACGTTTACAATTTATTGAAATTTTCTCCACAAATAGAAAAGATAATAGGTAAATTTTATGTTAGTTTCCAAACTATAGGTATATAACATATTTTAAAGGATTAAGATATTTAAAAATGTGAAACAAGACTAAAGAAGGAGTTATGTTTGAAAAGAAGTAGTTAAACTAGTACTAAATAATTTTTTAGTTAATATTACCTGAACAATTATTTTAATTACTGATATTATTTTGTAAAATTGTGTATTTTATCTTTTCTTCATTTATGCATTGAAGTATATATATACATATATACGAGGGTTACTTTGAAATTTTTGAGATACGCGCAGACGAGAATTTACAAAATAAAAATAACTCTTTAATTTTATAATACAAAGTATTTTAACACAGCAGACCATTTTTTACTCACTTACTTCAACTTGTTTAGCATAGAATAAATTTTAAACAGAAGAGAAAATGAGGTTGACGCGAGAACATTTTTGCGCTATGATTTTCTACGATTTTAAAGCAGGATTTAATCAAGAAGAATGCTTTTATGGTTTCAATTAGCATTTGGTGATGAATCCCCAGCTCGTGCTACTATATTCAGGTGGTTTAAAGAATTTAGCATAAGTGTCAATTTTCTTCAGGATGAAGAACATACAGGAAGGCCGTCGTTTGCAGTAATCCCGGAGAATGTGTCTACCATACGAAAAATGTTAATGGATGATAATCGCTGTACCTATCAAATTATACAGAAGGAACTTAACATTGGATCCGCAGACATACACAAAGTTATTAATGAAGAATTACATATGAAAAAAGTAGTTTGTCGTTGGGTTTCCCATAATCTAACTGAGCACTAAAAAGGAGAGAGTGTCATAATCAGTAAAGATACTCATGAAGTGCTAAATGATGGTGACCACCACATCATTTCTAAAACTGTAACTGTTGATGAAATGTAATACCATTTTTTGACATTCCAACACGTCAAGAAAGCAAAGTATGGGTCTTTGTAAATGATCCCAAGCCGACAACAGGGAAAAGACAATTCGCACTTAAAAAAAGTGATGTATATCGTTTTCTTCAGAAATACGGGATTGGTCAAAGTCGTCAAATTGGGAGAACAGGAGACAATCACAGCAAAATGTATACCACTAAATGTCTTCCACAAATTCTAGAAGAAGTGAATGGTAGGGGACTAATGCTTCACCATGACTATGCGTCTTCACATACAGTCGGATTAACAGTTGAGTTTCTGAAACAAAAACAAATTAAACTGTTAGAACATCAGCCGTTTTTACCTGATCTAGCTATTTGTGACTTTTTGTTATTCTTTAACCTAAAAAAGAACTTACGTGGACTTCATTTTCATTCAGAAGAAGAGACCGATGTGGCTATAAATGCATGTTTTCATAAAGTCATCAAATTGGAAGAACAGGAGACAGTCACAGCAAATTGGTATACCACTAAATGTCTTCCATAAATTCTAGAAGAAGTGAATGTTAGGGGATTAATGCTTCACCATGACAATGCGTCTTCACATACAGTCGAATTAACAGTTGAGTTTCTGAAACAAAAACCAAATTAAAGTGATAGAACATCCGCCGTTTTTACCCGATTTAGCTATGTGTGACTTTTGGTTATTCTTTAATCTAAAAAAGAATTAACTTCATTTTCAACCAGAAGAAGAGACTGATGTGGCTATAAATGCATTGTTTTCATCTAGTCCAAGAAATAAATGGCTTAAGCCATTTAATCTGTGGAAAATTTGTCTACAAAAGTGCATTGAAGCCAGAGGAGACTACTTTGAATGCACCTAAAATTTTGTAAGTATAACTTTAAAAACCTAGTTGTATCTTAAAAATTTCAGAGTGACCCTCGTATATATTATAAAAATATTTAAAAATAAGTACAGAACACTATATTAATTATAAACCGATAAATATCAATTATAAATGGATTGAAATGATGTATTCAATGTCCGAGGGGATTTGTGACCCCTCACTCCAGTTAAACACGTTTTATGTGTACACAACTTCCTGGAGAGCTGTAATATCAAGGACCAGTTTAAGTCTTATTCTTAAAAATATTGTTCAGTTTATTAAAATATTACCATTATCTTTTGAAAGGTGCGTTTAAAAATGGTTATTTTAAAAGATCAACGACTGAATAATAAAACATTTCGTACATTGCAATTAACATGTTGTCTCTCTAATAATTACTATGCTATGAAGAAACCCTTAAAACAAGAGAGATGCTATGTATTGTTTTAAACTGAATTTTGAGGACTGATTTTTAATTTTATGTTTTTCAGACCCGAAGACTTCTAGCTTTCTATATACAAGAGCAAGGGAAACTTTAGGTGTAAATAATTATACTCTAAAAATTTCTTCCGTCACTTATGAAGATGCTGGTTTTTATGAATGCGAAGCAGATAACGGGATAAGTCCTTCTATAAAGGCAAATTTTACTATAACTATAAGAGGTATAACTTTTATATACAGCCTACATTATCTTTCTCTATGAACGATAAATATTATATATAAAAATTTACTAGAGGTTTGGATTGCTATCTTTCATTTTTATGATTATTTTTAGGAATGTTACATGTTATGTACTGGAATGTTACAAAATTTATGATTTTAAATTTCACACATTAAAAATACACTGTATGTTGGGATGCTAATTTTTATCCTTCTTATTTTCATTTTTGCATACTTAATAAGAAGAAAGGTAACAATTTTAATGTTAGAAATAAAATTAATGTCTTTTTAAACAGTTTATATGTATCATATAATTTTGAAATATCTTTCTGTATTCAATCAAAAGTTTGTAATATGTTTATTAGCATACTATCGTTGATTATGGGAATATTTTATGCTGTTACACATTGACTTTTCAAACTCTATTTAACTAATAACTGGTTACGGAACGTCTTTGGACATATCAAATAAAAATATTTATATAAAGAAATTTTGTATCATATAAGTGTCAATGGGAAAAAATCTTTACATAGATATTATTAAAATATATTTTTATGCGAGGTTAATTTCATACAGTGATTTTGATTAAAAGTTCAATGTGTCATTTTTACTCGTTTATAAATGTATGTACAATTGTTTAAAAAGTGTGTGTCAAAACTCTTGAACAATGTAAAAAATTATATGAAAAATAAAAATACCAGAGTTAAATATTGGTATTCATATTATATGATTTAAAGCATAATTAATACTCTAAAAATTGATTTAATGCTTCAAATTTTGTATAACAATTATCTTTATAACTTTAATAACTGTTTAAGATTATTTTATAAAAAATTAAACTCATGTATGAAAACTTCTTACTTTCCTAATAATATAAGTTGACTACGACATATGTGTGAAAATAATTTTTCACACAATTATTTAATAAACAACTTTTCATGATCATAAACGTTTCCAGTATGCAGTAATTTCAGTTTCTAGTGTCCAAGATATAAACGAAATCTTACGATATTAGGTACAAAAACATAAACTTTGAACTAATTTTGTTTAAAAAATCAGATGCAGTATAACACCTGGTACACATATAAAATAATACTCATTTTCACTAACACTTCATTCAACCAACATATATTATTTGAAAGTGTTACCAAAAAAAGTATATAGTTAAACAATTATTAAAGTATTTGTTTATAACAATATCTAACATTTATACAATATTAATACAACAATGAATATTTGTAATGAAAAATGTATGAAATGTATGTAATGTTCATGTATTTGAAAAATGAACAGAATATATTAATTTTACATTGACTAGAGCTCAATACTGTTATCTGGTGCAGTGCACTAGCGTTTTAATACTTCTTATATTGAGATTTCTTTGCTATATAGAGTGTGTAAACTTCAGTGATAAAGGGAGGTGCATAATTAAATGTTACAACGGTTCTAAATACAAAGTTTCAAAAATTGGCAGTCGCGTTTGACTTATACGAGATACGTGCATTGATTCGTCACAGGGAAACTAACAATAATGCATTCAAAGCTGATCGAAATGGGTATTTATAATTTCAAATTTCAAAGTCATAAGTTTCTTTTATGTACGTACAGACGAAAGATTAAACGCATTCAAAATGCATTCATTACGGTGAAAATGAATATTTTCATTGTAATCTAAAAATTACAAATCTTTACAATTACAATACTTTCTTTACTTCCCGAAAAGAAGTAAAAAGTAAACTTCCATCACCGATAGCAAATGCTTATTTCCCTTTAATCATAAAATTTCACGAAAAAGGGTGAAAGTCAACTTAATATAAAGTTGAAATTTCTAAAACCTTTCAGCTCCTTTTTAAGTTTTTAATCCTGTGTGTCTAAAATGTGTAGCAATACATTTGTAAATATCTGAAACTTGTTGCCACACTAAATAGACTTTGTGTTTTTCATCATATTTAATTCAATGTAGCTTTAATAGTTTTTAAGTATCTAAACCATACATTTCATAGATTTATCACATCATCGATTAATATATTAGCTTTTATTTATGGCTTTACATGAGAAAAATATTTTATAGTCATTTTATGAAACATATATAACTAAATAAATAATTTATATCTACTTCAAAACATCATCGTTGAATTGAAACTTTTATCATTCAGTGCAATAACTAATGCTTGAATTTATTTCAGATTATTTTTTCCAGAAAACTGTACAGAAAATATTTAAGTTTTAAAAGAAATTATAAAGTATTTTTAGTTCTAAATATTATCAATATGTGGCGCTGCTGATCAATGTTGTTTGGTTAAACTACAAGCCATTTAAAGTTGTGCTTTACGCCATGTTCATACAGCATATACATTATTGACTTATTTCTTCAGAAAAATCCCCAATATTTAAAATAATCAATACTTGATTAGCTTTTCATAGTTGTTTTTGTGTCTAAAACTCGTTAACAGATTTACAAACGAAACGCCCATGATCCTCATATGCCCATGAATCTACAACATGAGACGATTTTTACTCAATCTAAGCGTACTATTCGCGTACTTGATTACGACAAGTCAGACAGGTAAGCAGATTTGATTTTCTTTGCACTATAATTATTCGCTTTAGTATTTTTAAGATAATTTTTTCCGTTTCTCAAATGTCTTATTTTCTATTTGGCTTTAACTAAAAGGATATATATGTATTGAAAAATGAAGCAAGACGCATATTTTAATCTAATATTCTTTGTTGATTAAAACGTGTGAATTTATTACACTGTGCCACAATGTGTTCTAAATTAAAACTGTACTGCTTGTTGAAATTGATTATATATATTATTAATAATTCATTAATGAGTCCTTTAGATAAACTTCGAAATACAAGTATAGCAGTACAATTTTAACCATTTGAACTTTTTTCATGATATTACTCGTTTCAATTAACTTTATATATAATTTGCACGTTTAAATTTGTTAATTTTTTAAAGCATTTTTAAATGCTATAGGAAATTATTATTTATATTTATATATTCAGCAAGCGTGTATAAAAAATATTAATCAAATTTCAAAAGCAGAATAAATATAGAAACTATCTTGAAACGGCAATTTTCTATATTTTAAAATTTTAGCTTTAGCAAACATTATTTTACAAATAATATTCAATCTCTTAAACTTCTCTATATCTACTTGTTGTGGTTATGTATTAAAATCTATTTCACTTTTATATAGTTTAGCTTTTTAAATAAAAATGAATTATTTAAATCACAAAGAATTTCCTTAAAAATTTATATAAAATGCCTTTTTTGATATTATATAATTCTTCTTTACCTTTACATGAGTCTTGATAAATTGCCAAATGAATTAGTTAACTTCTAATACGTTATAAAATTATTTTGTATGTAAATTTTAATTAATGAATTTCAAAGTTTTGAGTCCTTTTAAAAATGTAATAGACGAGTATTATTTGTGAATGAAATATTTTAAATGTTTTTTCTATATCTCTCATATTGTTATATTAAATATTTTTACAATACTAAATGTAATTAAGCTGTACAATAACTTACAATTTAAATATTTCAAAAATTATGTGAGAAAAAGTTAGAAAACGTTAAACTGTTAATAAAATCTTAAAATTAATAAAATTTTCCATTTTGAATTTTTTAGAGCTATTAAAAATCAAGAAGTTTAGCTTTGATGACAATATAAAAGAAGGTGATGATACATCTGTGATGTGCTTTGCCTCATCTGAAGTGAAACCAGTTAGGTTTCAGTGGATAAAAGATGGCAGACCTATTTCTGAAGAAAAAAATATGAGAACAGAAGGTGGGACTAGTGTGTCTGTCTTGGTTATTGATGCTGTTAAATTATCCGACAGTGGAAATTACACTTGTCAGGCAAGCACAGTGTCTGCTCAGGACTCATTTAGTGCTGAATTGAGAGTAAAAGGTATTAATTTTGAACATTCATAAAACACAACTGAATTGATTTGTGCCATGCTGCTGAACGTTAAAAGCTTAACTTAATTTTTACTTCTTAATAATAATCCAGCACAAGGTTTTATAACTTATTTTTTAATTAGTATTATTAACTCAAATATTAAAATAAAGCCTATTAATGAATTATGAGGTAAAACTTTTAAGGCCAAAAATATTTATTAATATAATAAAGCAATATTTTCCTTTTAACATAGTGTTTCAAATTAATCTGAAGAGTTTAAACATATTCTGGATAAAATGAATTAGTATTTGCATTATTTTGATTTCTTTCAGCATCTCCCAAATGGGTAACTGAACCCAAAAGTATAATAACACAAGTTGGAGATTCCATAATAGTTCATTGTGTAGCATCAGGTTCTCCTACACCTAAAATAATGTGGAGAAGAATTTTAGGTAAGCATTCACAGTCTAATTATTTTATTATCATAAGATGAATTCAAATCTATTACATAAAATTTGATAATTAACCTGTTTTATAGATTTGTTATGATCGTTATATATACCTTATAATTTTTTACATAGTATTTTAAGTTATATTTTTATAATGAATTGATTTATTTGTATAAAATCAATAATGTTATCAAAGAGCACTCAAATCTTAATTATACAAGCTATATATTAACATATTCATGATTTGATGAAATAAAATTTCCTTGTTGTAAAAAAGTTTGTATTTTCAGTTTTTGGGACAATTTAAACAATTTGGTATTAATGTAATAAACTTAACTTCAGTATTTTCTCATTTTATGTTTTATTTGTAAAATCGATGTATGATATGAATCTTTTACAGTATAAACAAATTTTTGCAAAGAAATAAAAACTGAATATAAGTGTGATACCTTTTACTATTTATGTTGAAAAGCCCTAAATTAATAAAGGTTGAGGATTAAAATTTAGTTTTAGATTATAAATGTCTTCTTTAGATCAAAATTTTGTTTCACAGTAAAAATATCATTGTTTAGATTTTTAAGTAAGTAGAATAGTTTCTTTATTATTTAAAAAACTTCACGAGAAGAAATTTTGAGGGTAAATTTGGATTTAATTTATATTTGCAATGTGATTTTGAAAATATTTAAATATGAATTTTTTTTTTACAGATGATAATACTCAAGGAACAACACTTAGTGAAGCCAATTCCGATTCAGTGTCCGGTGTACTTAAAATAGATCCTGTGGTATCTTCAGATTCTGGATTATATGAATGTATAGCAGATAATGGGATTCCTCCAAGTATCAAGAATAATTTTACAATTACTATTCGTGGTAGGAATATTGAATTGCTATGAAATCCTGTAACTGAATTGTAACTATATTTTTTCTCAATTAGTGAATAACTTTTTTTCTTTTTTTACTTTATCGTATACATAGTATAAGGAAAGTATTGCAATCTTCCAAAAATTCAAAAACTCCAGATTTTGATTGATTTTACTATTTTGGACTTCTTTAAACATGCAAATACCATTTTTGGAATTATGTCTGTTTGTGTATGCGTCTGTGTGTGAACATGATAATTCGTACGTTTTGAGTTAACGAAATCATTAGAACTGTAGTGTTTTATCCGCTTTTGTGTTACTTCCCTCATTGAATGGCTACTTTGGTTACTATTCGATTAAACCGTAATTGCGAATATGTATGTGAGTCTATCTTCTCACAAATAGCTAGACACTGAAAAGTGGCAAAAGAACCAAAAATCTAGGATAATCCAAGGAAGCAATATTGCAGATTCCCATCCCGAAATTCTAATTAATTAAAAAGATAATTAAAAACTGAATAAACAACCGTTTATTGATATGGTACATTTATTTTCAGTGAACATATAATATGTTGTGAATAAGCGAGCGTACTCTCAGTGTTGCCATCATTATCATACGATACTTTTTATTTTTTGTAACATATATCTATCTACGCTAATTAAATTTGAGCGTAAACAGTATCTATGTATGCACGTACTTATGTTTGCATATATATGAAAAGCGGCTATTCGTGAATCCCTGAAGTCTGCATTTATTTAAATTATTCAAATTCCAAAATTACAATTAATTAAAAATATTTTCAGTACAAACGCAAATAATTGTTCACATTGACTATGGTTTCAACTATCGGCCATGAGCTATAATTTTCTGCTTTTAATTTAATATCTTCTGTCCTCAAAATATAGCAGTATTATATCTACATTCTTTTATGAACATACGATAAAATCGAAGAGAGACTACTCTCGATTTTTCATTACAAAATGCCTGTAAAATATAATGTTTCTTTAGTATGATTAATTTTTTTACAAGGAAGATACTTGTCTTTATAAAGAAGGAACATAAACCAATATTGTTAATACATTTTGATATTATATTTGATATTGTTTTATTGAAATAAACTTATTTTGGGCGTTAGAACAAATTTTTGTTCTTGGTTCAACTCATTTTTATAAACGCCATTTCTATATTGTTGATTATTGTAATACATTGCTGACTTATATGTAAAGGACTTGTTGCCTCTTAATTACCGGTAAATTTATTTTTTATTGATTGTCTTTGATTGCTTATTAATAAGTAGCAACTAAAGTGAGAAACTTGTGATGATTTGAATTTATGCCGTACATTTCAGAGATTGTGTACTGGTGTTATAACAAAGTTTGTATTCCTTCAATGTATAACTTATTGAATTATTTTTAAAGTACAAAATATAAAGAATATTCTATAAATGTTTATTTTATATAATACAGATTTTGTATTTGCTGGCAATATTTTGTTGTTTATTTATTTATTTGTTAAGTTCTCCAGTTAATATTTTCTTGAAGGAACAATTCAATATAACACTGAAAAAGGCAATCTGATTCAACATTTGATGTATGCTTAAATTACAGATTTTAGAATGTTTTTTGTATTAGCTAGTACTTTTATTGCACTCTATTTAGATTTAAAGATTTATAACTTGGAAACATGTGAATAAACTGAAAATATATGAATAAAATCTTGGAAACTTGGAAATATATGAATAAAACTGAAAAAATTTACAAAGTTATAAAAAACTTTACTATTTTGCATTTGCGGTTTTAATTCAAAAGGTGAAAAATTTACTGAGGGGAAAATTCTATCATTCCTTCTATCAGTCATATCATTCTACTGTAAAGAACACTCAAACCGTTTTCGAATATTCTAATCGTTTTTACGACATTTATCTAGTATTTTTTAATAATACACATTTATTTATAATTTATTGTACCTGTGTAATATATTAAAAATAATAATTGCAACAAGTAGTTTTTAAGTGAAAATTACAAATTGCTGTTGATTTATTCTACTTTTTGCGTTTTCTTTATTATGGAAATTGGGATTGTTCAAGGAATTTTAGTGGTATTTTAGTAATATGGAAAATTATCTCTAAAGACAGTTCCTATTATTTGATTTTTATTCTTTTTATGGTCTTAGCAGTTTTGCAAGATCTTACAATCATTTTCAAATAATCAATGCTAACATATAAATGAAAATTTTATAACGATTGTTTAACTATCCATTGTACCACTTTTTTGTAAATTTATTAATAAAGTGAATTCTGTTATGTCAAGAGATAAATAAGAGAAGAGAGCAAAGTTTTGCACATGGGTTTGTTTGAAGAAGAAAATTTGCTCATATCATTTCGAAATATGTACTAGAGAAGCGGGGTTTGAATGACATATTTCCCACCAAATTTGAACGAATGAGATTCGAATTTACAAAGTCGTTTGTTATTTATATATTCCAAAAAGGAAGTAGGATTATTATGAATTATATTTTACAATTTCTGTTTTTAGAGTGATGTGTCCTAAAGCAATTAGTTCGTTTTAATAATTTTAATAATGTAACAGGGTACTGATGTTTAAATCAACTTTCTTCTTCTTGCTAATGAATTTTGGTTTTCCAGTATATAATATTAATGTTTAAGAATTTAGTTATGAATTCTGTCAAAGTGTGGCGCTGTTTATCCATAAGTTTGGTAATAAAAATTCAACATACTTACAGCGAATTGTCATCGCCATGTTGGAACTTGAATCTCATTTGTTTTGTGGTTATATTGGCGCACACACTCTATATTTTATATAATATTGTATACTACTCTTCACAGTTTAGTTGGTTTTTACTTAAAGACAACTTATATCCTGGATTATGAGGACTCAAACTCTGTTGGTCTCACTGACTCTGGTAGCTTATTTTACAGTAGCGAGTAATGCAGGTAAGTTTGCTTTATTGGTTTACAAAATTATATATAATGAATTCTCGTATACAAACTAACTGTTAATAATATCAAATCTCTTTGTAATTTTGTGTTAGCAAAAAAATTTCTATTAATTATTCATTGTTAGAAATTTTGGTACAAACTTTATTCTTCATGTATTGTTTACTCTCTGAAACATACATGCAATATTTAATTTCCCTTTACAATTTTTACGAAAATATAGTAAGGAATGAAGTACTTTCTGTTCTAAGAATATTATGAAGTGTACAAGACAACAATAAATTGCTGGAGAGATGTCATATATTTTAAATGCTTAAATTAGTTTCGTGATGTTTGCCACTAAATCAGTTTTAGCTCTAAATTTTGGCAGTGCTGTTCTTTATACTTATAATAAAGTTTATAAGTTTATCTTTATTATATGATTAAATGCATTTTATAGCATAGAATTTTGAAATCTTAACTAGTGTTTAAAATTGTTTGAAATGTCATGCTTTTTATAATTTTATCATAGCTGTATTTTTTAACATTTTAAATGAACAATTTGCTTGATTTTCATAATTTTTAAGATAGAGATTTTAAACATTTTATAGTAGAAATGTGTAAATAATATATATCCATCACTAGTATATGACAAATATATATATATATATATATATATATATATATATATATATATATATATGTGTGTGTGTGAAAAAGATAAGCTATAAGATAGAATTAAAGCAATATGTACCTATGACATTTTCTATGTGAAAATTTAATCTTTAATCAAAAATGCAGCAAAAAGTATGCTTTCCATATCGGAAATAAAAAATCTTTGCACATTTACATTATTGATTAGATTATTTATTCTTGCATTTCAGAATCTCCAAAAATCAAGAAATTTCAATTTGATGATAACATTAAAGAAGGCGAGGTAGCTTCTGTTACATGCCTCTCTACTTCTGCCCAAAAACCAATTAATTTCAAGTGGGAAAAGAACGGTCATATAATACCTAGTAACTCTGAGAATCCAAGAATTGAAGGTGGAGCTATACATTCAATACTTATTTTCGATTCAGTTAAGCCGACGGATGATGGTAACTATTCTTGCATTATCTCTACTGCAACAGGAAGAGATAAGCATACCGCTCAACTCATTGTTAAAGGTAACTATTTCCTTTCCTTATAGCATCCGAAAAGATAATTCTCAACTAAATAACCTAAGTGAAGTTTAAAATGCACCAAGACCTTAATAAGTTGGAATGACAAATATAAATGTAATTTTTTTTTATGAAATCAGAATTTCAGCAATATATTTTCAATGAAATTGAAAACGAGCACATTAACAGCAATTGATTATTAACTGTTTCTTGATGTTTCTTTATATCTTATTAATTAATTTATAAAAATCAAGTAATAAACTATTTTAAACGATAGCAGAAAATAAGACCAGTGAAGAAAAAACATAGGCTTTTGTTTTTAAAATATTCAAACAAATGATAAAACTATTCTTAACACAGGTACACTCGAAAAATTACTTTTTAACACAAACATAACTTTTCCGAATAACACAAATATACATACATAAGCATTACTTACATGCATGCATATATATAAATTTTAAAAACTAAATCATACGAAAAAGATTTTTTTCAGTGTTTTAATCAGAAGTATTAATTTAAAATTTTACTATTAGAAATTTATAGTAAATTGCTTGAAATATATTGCTTTCTTTTTTTTAGATTAATGTAATTAAAGTGATTGTATGCAATTGTTTAATATTATTAAAGTAGATATGTAATAAATTTTTAGAAACAAATTCAAAATATCTAAATAAAGCAATGAAAATACATATAAAGACTAAAGAATTTTAGAAACCTTTTAATATCATAGTTTCAATAGAAATCTAATGACTATTAGGCAAATATAAACAAACATGTGTTATATTTTCATTCCAGCACCTCCTAAATGGATAGAAGAACCAAAAAGCTTAATAACTAGTGTTGGTACATCTATTGCTGTCAATTGTCTAGCTACAGGTTCTCCAAAGCCAAAAATTACATGGAAGAAAAAAAATGGTAAACGTTTACAAAGTATTTATTATTTTTTAGCCTTTTTATTCTTTTATCTACTTTGTTTTAGTAGAATAGGAATACTTATATATTTTTTATAATTTGATTAAAAAAATATATTAGTATCAGACGTAAAATTTTGTACTAATATTTGTTAAGGAATGTTCCGAAAGGTAGTAATTAAAATATATTTATTTAAAATATCCTAATGACTATCGAAGTTAAATTCTGGAAATTTATTACTGGTAGAACATAAAATTAATTTAGTTGTATTTCACGTAATGTTTATTGAACATTTAAAAAATCTAATTTTAAGCAAGAAGAACCATTGGAATGCCATAGTTTTTAATAAATAGCTTGCGAATCTTTTATCACACTTGGTACTGTCCCAGTATATCAGGGAGTAAACCTTCGGTGTAATCATTGGTAAAATGGGTTTCGGTTATGGAAAACTTGTAGTAGTTGCAAGACCTATTCTGTTAAATTGGAAGAGAACTAAGAATACCTTATGTAGCATTAGGTCCTCTCATTGCTTTTAACCAAGGGTAGAACACATAACCAAGTGATTTGAACAATCTTGTTTAAAAGCATTAATTTATCTATGGCATTACCAGTTAATATAAATATAGGAAATGTTATTTGATACAAAATAGTATCATAAATTTCATAACAATATCACTTCAAAATTTAATTTTTTTATAGAGAAAACGTTTGCACGTACGCATAGGTAACTACCAACGTTCTAAAAAACTATATGGCCAATTATTGTCAATTTATATTTTATAAGAATCAGATATTTCATGCATTTCTCTTTTAAAAATCATTTTTCTTCTCAGTTAAGAGCCATGAAAAACAGAGATATAGCTCATTTAAAACAACATCTTTTGATTAAATAAAGAAATTATAAGTTCACTTTTGTAGTTAATTACCGAAATTAGGTAACGTTTTAATTTATGGTGTAAATAAGAAAGCATCAGTAAAGTGGAAAAAAGAGTTTGAAATCGTCTTTAAATAATTAAATTTTCATTAAAAAAATAACTGGTAAATTAACCGATAAACTTCTAAAATGTAGGGAACCGAAATTCGTAATAACGTTAATAATTTGGCATACTTATGAATTCAATCATTGCATCATAATTTGATTGCAGTTTAAACAGTAATATGCAGTAACAATATTCAAAAATGTGACCTGGAATAATTTCACAACATTTTGCTAAAAAGACACTAAACTTGTCAAACTAATGCGCATGAAGGTGTGTGAAAAATGTTTTTAAGAAGTGTTTACGTAGTATCGCATTAAATCTTAAGCGATGCTTCGATCCAGTGTTGTAGTATGTTGGTGAGGAAGTTTACATATCTTTAAATACATCAATTTTAAGCTTATAAAACCGTTTCGTGATTTAAATATGGTTTCATGGATGTGTTGAATGGGCTTAAGATAAATGCTGGAAAATACATAAAGTTGTAAATCTTTTTAAGTATAAACACGTTGAGGAATTCGAAAGATACTCTAAATCATCTACAAAAACTATAATAAAACCTTTTTGTAATAAAAAAAGAATACGATCCCAAATATGAAATTCTAAATTTTAAATTTATCAGAAAGATTAATTTCAAGCTTGTTTATAAATCAAAAATATGATTGAAATAATAAAGAACTTTAAACATACTTTCTTCAGAATCATTTTTCATTGAAAATCTTCATTAGCACGATATATCTCATAATCAGGTAATTTGATGGAAATTTCTGAATGTATTGTACATCATTAATGAAAAGCTTAAAATAGTTAATATGAATGAGATAGATATATATAGTAGCAGGTCTTTTTACAGTAAAAGTTAATATAAAGACTGAAAAATATATCTCTGTATTATTTAATTATTTAGAGTGGTCAAAATATTTCTTCATTGAAGAATATTATATATGTTAACACACACACACACACACACACACACATATATATATATATGTATATGTGAATATATATATATATATATATATATATGTGTGTGTGTGTGTGTGTGTGCATGTATATGTATATGTATGTATTTTGTGTGCAAAAATAAATTTAGGTAGCTCTGTCTGTACTGCATATTATCCATTTACGCTCAACTATAATAAAATTACTTGAAATTTACTTAATAATAATAACATATAATATTTACTGATACGTAATTAATTGTTTTTATAATTTTATTTCCCATTTTATTAAAAAGGGACCAAAATATTTTAAAAGTATCTTTGTTATAATGGAGTTTTAAATAGAGTCAATTATAATAAAAATAAATAATAATACTGGGATTGTAATAGATATAAATATCTTTTTCAGAGAAGGGAGATTACGATAATCTACGGAGTGTAGAAAATAGTGATTCTGATACATTATATGGAAAATTAAGAATAGCTCTTGTATCAGAGGCAGATGCCGGAGATTACGAATGTGTGGCAGAAAATGGAATTCTACCTAGCGTTTCCAGTAACTTTACAATTACGATTCATGGTAGGAGATTAGTATAAACAAGTATTTTAAATTCTTGTATGATCTTCAATATTTTGTGTTTGTGTTTTATATTTTTGTATAAAAGGATGCTGGAATTCAGGAGAATAATTAAATTATATCACTATGTCAGTGAAGTTATTTTTCTAACTTTCTACCATTTCTCGATTTGTGGTTTCATTTTTGTGTTGTTTTTTGAACAATAAATATTTTGATTAACCGACATCATTTTCAGAATGAATATGTATCATTAAGTAAACTTCATATTTATACAATGTTTAATATTATTTTCGAATTAATTTCTTCGCTCACAAATTATTGAAACACAATCTTTTCTCATCCCATGCGGAATGTTTAATGATTTCGTTCATAATTATTAAAAGATGTATAATTGCTAGACGTATTTATCTTATTTGCTCAAGTTCATAATTTTACAATACTCACATGAACCAAAATGTCTGTATATTAATTTCTTTTTTCGTTTTAATTTTTATTTTCTGTTTGTATAATAATATCTTAAATGTTTCGTAAAATATTTTAAAGTTTAACAAAATATGTTATGCAATACAGACTTTTCTTTAAGGATAAAATATTATATTTAAAGTCCAATTTCTTCATTATTATATGACCTTGTGTACTTTTATGATGTTTCGTGTAAACCGTTTGCTATAAATTGGAATGGTTTGGGATATTTATTGCGTATGTCATTGAATATCTAGAATATAATACTAGCAATTCAATTTTGAAAATCATCATATACACGTGTATACTTGTATTCCTTAAAGAATCTCAAATGTTTGACTGTATATTGAAAAAACTTCTTTATAGTGTTATCTGTTTAATTTATATGAATGTGTGTTATTATAATTAACTAAATTGGCTGAGTTTATTGCGATTATCTTTTATTTTAAAGCTAGACATAAATGTTCTATTAAAAAAACAATGTATATCAATAATTAAAAATAATGTATTTTTTAATGAAAATAGCATCTTTTTATTACAGTTGAAGTCTAGATGGTGTGGTGACATAATGTAAAACACTTAAAGAATTTTAAAGATTTTCTTCATTGTTGTTCAAAATTATTTATATATATGTCAGGCCTATGCCTGGGGGATGAAAAGTCATAGAAATGTTTCTTCTTAAAACATTATTTATTCACATCTTAATAAACCATGGCGTCGGTCAATTGACAGGACTAGGCGAACAAATGAGCCCTTCTATGGCAGGGTTCATGCAGCATCCCTATCTCAAGACGATCTCTCTCAATCCTTACTCGTCAGTTGCTTTTATAATGGGTTATTAAAGATTCTTGCGCCTGATTTAAAAGAGATCGCTGCTTTTTTTTTTACTCTGAAACCCCTAATTTATTAATTTTACGTTTTGAAACATGACACATAAGTGTGAGTGTGTGTGTGTGTATTATTGACTGCAATTTTTTAAAATATACAAATCCTTATTCAAAGGTACAAGAAATATCAAGAAAGGTATAAATAATATCTACCCTTCTTTTGAGTTTTTTTGAGCGAGTTTTTTCAATTCTTATATTACCCTGAGTGTGAGAAACCTTTCACTTGTACATTCGTATGTACTATCAGTTCGTACAAAAGTAGGAGGAACTAGATTGTTTTCTTATAGAGGATTATATACATACTGTGGACATACATAAAAGTTTATAAATATGATTTAATGATAAATATAGTGTGGTCATTTTCATCACGACATCGTGTTTATTATTACGCATGTAATTTTATAAAGTCCTTCTTAGAAGTTATTAAATAAAAGATAACAAGTTGAAAGCCTTTACAAATGTTATAATTTGATTTGTAAGGTTATGTATAGCTAATAATTAATACTTTGATTTACTTTATAAAGCATGAATTATGATTGTTTTAAAATGATTTTTTCTCTATCGTCTCTTATTACTTTGATAATAGTTTAAAATCGGAGATTAATCAATAAGAATTTTTTATACACTGTGTCATAAATTATTTATGTATATTCAATTGGCTGTATATTGCCAAATTTTTTATATTAATATTAAATTGCTTTTTTTAAGGTTATCATAGATAATCTAACTTATTCTATTTAAAAATATGTATAATATGTTTTTTTTTGTACGTAAATATCATTTTCACCACTTTACTTATTTTAAGTTCATGTGGTATAATATAATAAAGTTAAGTAGTATAGACGATATATTGATTTTTAAAAGTTTTATTTTAATTTATACTTATCCGAAAATCATCATAAACATATGATATTTTCTCAGTTGAAAGATCTCGAAAATATTTTGAATCTGATTTAAGAATTATGCTGGCGAACAAAAGAAATGTATATTCTATTTGAATTTTTTAGAAAATCTGTATCCAAATGATTAAAAGTCAAAATTTAGCTAAATTTCATAAAACAGAGTATTTAGTTACGAATAAGGCCGAAGTGTGGCGCTGCAGATCTAATAGAGTTTCACATTATGTATTTTACTTTTATAACGCCATGTTACTTGGAGCTGAAATGTTCTTTACTTGATGCCAGCAACTTCATAAAATATCTATTACTCGGATAATAGACTTTCTTAATTGTAACTAATTTTTTACGTCATAAATGTTTGACAATGCTTAATTTTAAGGACTACAATTTCATGAGGTTTTCCCTTTCACTGTTGTGTCAAGCTTCTACGTGTATGTGGATACTATTACAAACACAGTCAATACAGGCTAAAGGTAAGATAAATTTTTAAGTATTCAATTATTTTCCTTATAAAAAATTAAATCTCACTCCAGTGGTTTAATTTACTTTTTTGTAACTAACACTTCTTCATTTGGTTGTAACTGCTTCTGTATTAAATGTTTTGTATTTCTCCGGAGATAATCTGCTTCAATGCAAACATTAAAATTTTAGAGCTTTAATAATACAAAATTGTTCAATAGCTGAATATACAGACATTAATGATAGGGGTGAAGAATGTTATTAATGGTTTCGGATTTTAATTATGAAAATAATGCTTGTTTTAAATCTACTTTTGAAAAACAATAATCAATTATCTCAGATCATAAAAATCTGTTTGAATATTTAAATCTGAATATGTTTGGTTTTCATCAATTTAAGTAATTTAAAATTTAAAGTTCAAGGAATGAAAATGATAAATTTTCATACTTATTAGGGTACTATTTTGTTCTTAGCATTTATATTATAAACTAAAAATGTATATTATTGTTACTTGGTTATTAATAAGAAATGTTTTTAAGTTCTTTCTTTAAAAATGTTTCTGTAGGCTTGTTTACATTTATTGGTTATTTACTAACATCATATATTCTATGATTGTAGATTTGGATTACCCTAAAATTCAGAAATTTAACTTTCAAGACAATGTTGTTGAAGGAAGTTTAGCCACGGTTACTTGTTTAGCAATATCTAAGACAAAGCCAATATCTTTTGAATGGCTAAAGAATGGAGAAAAAATTACGGAGAATGTGGAGAACCTTAGAATAAACACAGCAAATGAAGGAACAATATTAATAATTGATCCTGTAGCAATGGAAGATAGTGGAAACTATACATGTTCTGCTACAAATATGCATGGAAATGACAAATACACTGCGGAACTGCATGTAAAAGGTATTTTTATGCAAACTTTATGTTTTAAATTTTATTCGTTTAAATTTATATTTACAAACAAATTTTATAGTTTTATATATGGCATTTATCTAGTTTTTAAAAAAAATTAAAATATGGTAACTTCAAAATATATTTTTGTACAGTTAAATTAATAGTGAAGCTTTATTAAATATGAAATACCTTCAAAAGTCTGATTATTTTTGCTTGCTTCTTCGAATATTGTACAGATAATACAGATTATAAACATATAAATATTTCGAAATTTTTAATTCTTTAACTAAATGTATGCAAATCTCCTTATTGACAGAAAAGTGATTTTATATTTTTTTCAAAACGTAGTTTTTCTAAATATTGGTGCCAAACTTGATAAATATTCTTTTTTGAAAGTTTACGATAAAGATAAATATATTTCTCCTGAAACTATGGAATTTTTTATGTATGTATATCCTAGTAACTGAAAAAGTATACAAATGTAGAAGACGAAGGCCGGCGTCTTTTATATAAAAAAACATGTATTGTGAATATTGTTCTTCGCTTCTACATAGTGTACATAAGTTCAATTCTCGAAGAACGTTTGCATGAGTTTCTGCATACTTTTCGTCAGGAGCAATATTAAATGTACATGGAACGCTGACCTAATAATCCGGTCTTCAAGCCAGCAGTCTTGTGTAGATGCTGAAAGAACAAGTGTTTTCCCCCTCGAATAAAATAAGTAAAATAGTTTTCATGATTATCGAGAAAGAGTAATGAAAATTAAAATAAGTTTAGTATCTAAATTAATTTATCTCTATGGAAGATCTAAAGTAATATTTTTTAAAATTATTTTATAGATTATTTTATATTTTTTAGAAAAGTGTACCTAATTTTAATGTTATAAACAAATCTTGGATAAGAAAATATTCATGATACAAAAAAATTAAACCAGAAATTTTAATATTATCTTTAAAATTGCCTGTAATGTACTTATATCTATGTAAATATAATGTACTTATAAAATTTAAAAGTTAAACCCAAAATTTTCAAATTTTCTGTTTTTGGAAACATTTTAACTCCCTTAAATTGATATATCTTATGAGCCTGTCAAGGCGTTTGTATATGTTTACATATTTAATAAAGCCTCTTAAACATGTAGATAGGTATAATTGTATTATAATATTTTATTATTACGTTCAGAATAGAGTATTAGGGAGGATTTATAAGTATATAGTTATTTAAAAATATTTAGAAAAAGAAATCTGATTATTACATAACTTTTTTTCTAGTTTTAAATTTGATTCTCTATACCCAACATCATACATAAAATACTGAAAAATAAAAATATTTTAAATGTATTAATCAATAGAAATATAACATAAAAACAAATTATTGTTTTTGAGCTTCTAAAATAAAAGTGAAATTTCTATACGATATTCTAAATTTAATAGTAATACAAAATAAAAAAATTAGTAATTAGAGTTAAATATATAGCTACAGTATCTCCAGAAACCCAGATTCAGTAGTATAATACCTAGGAATAGGTAGCAATTAAAAGTATAGTATTTCATATACTAAATTAAACGATACAATGAAATTGATTTATAATTGATTTATATAACACAAGATTATATTACTAGTAAACATAATATGCATTTTATAAATTTCATTTTTTATGCGTAATTTATTATACAATATTAAAAGCTAGGTATACAATAATCTAAAAATTGCTCACGTGTTCGTAAATGCCAACATAATTCCTGATTGATACTCTATTTTTTCCTTTAAGATTTTCTGTATTAAAATGTAATTCCAACATATTCACATATTACTAGAGATATAATGAATAATAATTTTAAGCCTTTGAAATTATATGTGTTTCACAATATTCTTTGTTACGACTAGTATATAAATTTAATCATAATGATCTTGAAATTTTCAGCCAGTCCTAAATGGGTTTTGCAGCCTTCTGATACTATAACAACTGCGGGACAAGCAGTCAGTGTTAAATGTATAGCTACAGGATCACCAGAACCCCAGGTTCAGTGGTTTAAAAGAACAGGTAAAATAAAAAAAATATTTCACTTGTTTTTGAGCTTTTCAATGACAGACGATTTCATACAGATTATAACAACAAATGTAAAAATGAAACAGTGTACATTTTTTGTACTGATAAAAATTTATATTGATATTTCAATAAAAGCAATTGAAAGAAAGAAAATTTAAAAGTACTTAAGGAAATAAGAAGTAATGTGATAGGCAAATTAACTAATGAAAATCAATCAATGTTTTCTAAAGAATAATAGCTCATTTCCTTTTAATTTTGTTGTTTATTTTATTTTATTTATATCGTATGAATATTTTTCATACGTTTTATCCCTAAACTTAGATATAACGTAAATAATTTTCTTTTATATTTGGCTTAAATGAAAGATTAGGTACATATGGGATAATTTTAAATTTAATCATTGATTAAATTTAAAAAGGAAATAAGAAGTAAGTGATAGGCAAATTAACTAATGAAAATCAATCATGATGTTTTCTAAAGAATAATAGCTCATTTCATTTTAATTTTGTTGTTTATTTTATTTTTAAGTTGTAAGTGTTTGTAATGTGCAGATATATATGTATATTCATTTACCTATTTCCCTATTACTCTAAATTAAAATTATACTTCTCAGAATTGAAACTTAAGTTTTATTCAATTATTATAGGAATAATGATTAAAGTAATATTAATATTATAAAATAGTTAGAAATTCTTGGACAATTTTAAGCAGTACTTTAATGACTTTGACTATGGTTTTATTTATGCAAACCTAATTAAAATTTTTAGTGCTATGTTATTGAGAGGAGTTTAGTTTTTAAAGAGATATTAATAATATATAGAGAAAAAAATCTTAAAACTCACAAATAGACTTTTCCTTGTACTTTAGATATTAAACATTATTCATCTGATAGTTTTCATCTAATATGGTAAAGTTGAAGTGTGTAAAACGTTTATTGTATTCAAAATTTTTTTTGCTAGAGAGCTGAGGTGATTTCAAATATGAGCAATAATCTGGTAAATATTAATAAATGAAAGCAAGGGAAATGTTTTAACTGAAAAATAATAATTAGATTATATATAGTTTTAAAACTCTTTCTTAAATATGTTGTATAAAATTTTATTCAACTCTCTGCGTCTCCAACCTACGGCCTGGATTTACTTAACCAATCATGCCTCCAGTTCTTTAGAAACAACTTATGTTGGCTATCTTCATTTCATATAAATCCTAAAGTATTAAATGTAAGTTGACTTTTAAATTATTTGAAATTATAGAGGAAAATGAATCTTCGTTTTGTGAATCCAAAATATTATTATTATTTAATATTTGGAAAATATTTGGAATGTTTTAAGAAATTGATAGTATGCTTTACAAATTTTTGGAAATGTTTAAAATGACTTAAAAATATTCTGTGTTTTATCATGACTCTTACCTGCAGATCGTATTGTTCTGCAACGTACCAGTAGATCTAATGTCTTAAAATAATAATAATTTTGAAAAACGCAATTTAAGTTTTAAGAAAAAAATTACAGCTGATCAGGGAAATACTTTAGGGAAAAACCCTTATCTTTGAGTTTTGAATTATTGACACGTAAATTTCTATGATTTTATTTATATAGAAGATTATAGAGAGAGCATCGCATGGCTTGACTCATTCATTAGTTTCGTCAAAAAAGTTCTAGCTTGAAGAATTACTTAATAATTATACTATTAAAAATGAAATAGAATTTTGAGAAAACTAATAGCCTAATTTCAGCAGGGAATTATTATAAATACTTTTTGAAAAAAAAACCTTATCTCGACACAATAAGTAGTTTCACTGCGTTGCGCTCTCTCTCTCTCACACACACACAAAGTTCTAGTATAAAATGATAAAAAATTTCCTTTTTTATAGGAGATCAATTTTTATATAAAAAAAGACTTTATAGAAGATATGCTTACAAAAAACTGATAATTGATATTATATGAATTTTATTTTTCTTACAGATAATGAAAGAAATTCTAAAGTTATTCCTCATGTGGGTGATTTGAAAAATACTGGCATTTTGAATATACCTTCTGTTTCCTATCATGACGCAGGAGTCTATGAATGCATTGCTGATAATGGAATTCCACCAATTATTAAAGCAAACTTTACTTTAAAAATCAGGGGTATGGTTGATATATCATTTATTTATTTATTTCGTCCGAACATATTTTGAGTATAATTAAAAAGGGTTTTTACTTTGAAACATTCAAAGTATTTATTTACTTTTATCTTATATTGATGTACCATAAAATATTTTACAAATATCATATTTTTTAAGAAAATAGTTTTCTTATATAATTTTACTGAATAAATAGCTGATTTGTTGTGTGCTGTTTCGTTTTGTATCGGGAAATACAAAAATTTCTAAAGAAATTACATAGACTCCAAATACATAATTCACAGATTTTTCAAAAACCCTAATTTAGCATTTATTAAAATCGATGTTTATTTTTATATAAGCATTTATTTACTATATTTATTGCTGTTTAATTTACAATTTATGTACATATAATTGAACTACATTGTATCACTTGAATTTATATAATTTGGAAAACTTCTATATTAAATAAACTTAGAAGCAAAAGTGAATTGAATTTGTTCAGAGACTATATTTTTTGTCTTATAATAACAAAATACATAAGTAGAGAGTTATACTCATCGATTGTACATGTTGTGAAATTTTATACTGGTAAGAAATCTTTTAACCTAGACTCATTCTTACATAGAAACAAAATGGTAATAAAAATATAAACCTTCTAAATGTTAAGATTTCTCTGTTTTTTGTAGTTTAGAATAACGCTGAAGTGGGGCGCTGTGTATCTGTTACCTTTCTACACTCTATTTTTCAGTTCAAGAGAACGCCATGGATAATAATGATTGTACACACGTCATCTTTTTTTTTTGTTACCGATATTATATTCTGAATATAAATGACCGAAATAGTATTTAATATTCTTAAATAGAAATAAACGTGCAAATTTCCTGTGAATGTACAACAAAATGAAGGTACTGAAAGATATGTTTGTATTTTCAACTGTGAAATCATTACATATAGTTGGATTACTCATCTTCCAAGTTATGATATCTTCTATGACAGGTAATTCAACTTTTTGTTATTTAACATAGTTTATTATTTTAATAGTTACTATGCACGATCACTAATATGAAATGTAAAGTATAAAATTTTTTAAATAATTCTTTACACTATCAACCGTCATTTACTGTGTAAACAATTGCATATATTTCTGTACTCCTTTTTTCTTGTTAAATGTTGTCACTTGGTAGTCTACGTTTGGACGTATTATTTCTTTAAATGTGAATCTTTGCTTCATACTGTGCTATTGCGAAAATAATTTAAACTATAAAAGAATGAACTTAGTATGCCTTACCATAACTATATATTATAATTATATATTTAACCGTTCATAATACATGATAGACTGTGATATTTTTCTTGTATATACACTGCATAAGGATTCTTTATTACTGTCTTTCGACCGGAAATAAAATAAAGGGCCGAAATTAAGATTTGTAAATAGAGAATTAAGATAAGAGAATCGAAATTAAGATTTGATAATCTAAATTAAGATTTGTAAATAGGAAATCATTAAAATAGGAAGTAGTTTCATCTTTAAAAGCAATTTATATTGTCGAACTCACTACATTTTTACTCTTGTAAAATGCTACTATTGTTGAGAAATTTTGGCATGCACACAATATTTGTTACTTTAAATATACGTTTTTGAGTTCATTTTGCTACAGCTACTACAATATTAATTATTAAAGAAAATAATTACTATGAATTGCTATAATTATATAATTAACGGTCTATAATGGAATATGAGACCTTGGTATATTTTTGCTACATGTGATCAACATCGTAATTTATTATTACTTTCTTTTAATTAAAAATAAAATTTATCACCAAGATCTCAAATATAATTTAGAAACTTACGTTTTTTTACCATAAAAATGTCTTCAACTCTTTAGAAATAACGATGTTTCTTAACATTTCTTAATTCATTGATTCAAAAATTTTGTTTCTAAATGTAAATAAGTGTTATTCAAGAGTAGTAACTACATTTGATATTTCTAAACTGCTACTTACAGATGCTGATTCTCCTAAAATACAAAAATTTAGCTTCCAAGAGAATATTGTGGAAGGCAACGTAGTATCAGTCACTTGTTTTGCGATTACTAAAACAAAGCCTATAACGTTTGAATGGCTCAAAAATGGTGAGAAAATAACAGGAAAAGAAGAAAATGTTAGAATAGATACAGCCAGTGAAGTATCGGCTTTGGTATTAGATCCTGTTACAATTAAAGACAATGGTAATTACACATGCTCTGTTTCAAACGTTCATGGGAATGATAAATACACTACTAATTTGGATGTAAAGGGTAAGCATTGATGTTTAATTGCTTGATTGATTATAAAATTTTTTAGGATAAAAACATTAATAAATTATATGTGATTCCAGCTATTTCTAGGTATAAAAATATACATTAAAAAGAAAAAAAAGTTAACTGATTTTTCTTCTTGTTATTCTTATAGTAATAAATATTTTAAACTTCCAATTTTATTCTTTTATTTTTAAAACTATTATCGTTTCAAAATAGAGCAATATCAATGTTTAAACATTCTAAATATATCAAAATGTCGTTCAATTTAAAATAGATATTAATTCTTTGAGTAAAAATGATTAAATTTATTTTATGAATTCAATAATTGATTGTACTAATTAAAAGAGATAAGATAATTAAGTTTAGTAATATAAAAAGATTCTCATAAATTTCCTCATAAATAATTAAAGGTCACACATACTTTAAACTTAAAGATGCTATAACGCAAAAATAAAAGAAATGAGTCGTTACAGAACGGAAACAGAAGCATTTTGTAAATTCAATGCTTTTAAGAATTTATATATTATCTTGACAGTTTAGTGAAAACTTACTTGAATGCATTATGAAACATAAGTTGATTTTAAATAAAATGATTAATAATTTCATGATTAAAGTAGTTTTAAAACTGTTGTGTGACTCCAAGTATCGATTTACTAAATATCAAAATTTTATGAGCATTTTATATTATTTCAACTACTGTTATTAAATTATTTTAGACCTATCTTTTATTTCCATTCCTTGTTAATAAGCTACATTAAAGTTTAAATTTAATTCTTTTGATATTAAAAATTTATTTATAGTAACATGTAGAAAAATAGATCAGATTTCGTAACTGTTAGCTCATAAAAATACATTATAACCAAAAAATTCTCTTAGAAAGTCCAAATAATACAAATTGAAATTCCTATTAACCCCTTCCGGTAAAATGACGAGTCTAGCTCGTCATTCGTTTTTCATTCCATACCGCACAATGACGAGCTACACTCATCATGTGATTAAAGTTATGATAATTAATTTAGTTTAAAATTTCTAGTGTACTGAATTTGGCAACACTTTTATCACTTGTGAAAATCACAAGTCACTATTGCATATTGTTTACTTAGAATTTTTTGGTACAAGTCATTGCCAAAATAATGAGCCAGAATAAAAGAAAACCTACTAAGAAATGCCGTGTGTGTTACAAGAATCAAATTAAAAGTGAGACTATTTGACGGTGTAAACAATTAAGAATTCCTTTGCACTTTGTTTTGAAAAGTACCACTAGCTCGAAGACTATTATCTGTATACCTTATTAATGTTTTGCTTTGATATTTTCTTAATTTTACTGTTTCTGATAGTATTTAACACTATGTAAAAAGTGGATTTTAATTAAGAATATGTAAGAATTGTAAAATGAAACAAGTTTTTTAAATAAAAATTAAATGGTTATTTCAATCACAGTTTTTCATTATTAAATCATACCGGAAGGGGTTAAATTATTATTTAGTATATACATACTTTATTAATACGTTTACAAGAAGTAGGTAAAATTGTAATGAATATTGTTTAATTTATGTTTTAAAGTTTTCTGATTTACTTGTTTAATATTAAATAGCTAGTCCAAAATGGATTCATGTACCACCAGACATTATAAGTACGGCGGGAGGATCTATTTCTGCCGTTTGCCTTGCAACGGGATCTCCAGAACCTCAAATTACTTGGATTAGAAAATTAGGTATCATTTCTCCTTTATGTGATTCATTTACTATTTTCCGTTTAATACTGATATTGTAATTTCATATATATACATAATATTTTATGTTAGACATATTTATGAATGTAATTTTCAAAATATTTCTGGGAATGTAATATATTTTAGCTTCCTTCTTAAAAAGCTTTTATATAAAATTAAATTATGTGTTAAATATGCGTCAACAGAGTTTTCTTTGACGACAAAGCCTACTCAGTTTTTTATATATTACTTTTAAGTAAGGGTATAGCAAAATAAAGCAAGGGAGAGTACATAAAATCAGCAAATATATTGGTTTGGTTTAATAGGTGATTTGGTCTAAAAAATATTAGTAGGGTAACTTTTCTTTCATCAGTTTTAATGTATGTATGTAGATAACAACATGGAATTCCTCATCTTCTGTTAAGCAAATATCGTATGAATTTGTATAAATGTAAAAATATGGCTGTTTGCAAATTGGTTTTTTACACTTCCATCAGTCAGTTACAGAATATTTATAACTACAGATAGAGTGACAAGAATAATTTCCTCCTTGAAGTATAGTTAGTTGTAATGTTCAATATTAGGTACCTTAAAAATATAATGTAATAGCAACAAGTTTTACAACAGAAAATTTCAAAAATTCAAAAACTCTAGCATAAGTAAATTAACTTCTTCTATAAACGAAGTTTTATGAATGTGTATACAGTATTTACTGTATTGTTATTCTTATATATCTTTTATAAAATAAATTGAAATAAAAGTTATTGAAGTAAATCTAAACAAAATTTAAACTTACGAAATCTTGTTTATTAACTTTCTTTATGTTCATCAGTATTTGAGAAACTAATAAATTTACTTAACACTTGAAATCACTTAAGAATTGTTGAATTGTCTATAACAAAATCATCAGATTTAACAATGATTGAATAAGTAGGATTCTGATATTTTAATACAGAAATCAATTGAGATGAATTAATTTCATTAATTTCATTTCAAGTTTTATAGATTTTCAGCTATATTTACTTCTTTACACACAAAATTTTATCACTGAACTATAAAATCGACCATTAATTATTTAGAGTGACTCTGTTTGAAAACGAAATGCGTTAACAGTATAAATATGAATTTAAGATACAGATTAAGATTTTGAATTATAAAATGCGTAAAATAAACTGTATTTTATAAGAATGTTTCCTTTTATTTTTAGGCAAAAGTAGCCAAAAAGATGTTTTTAAAAATTTCCATTCCTTGATAATAAGTTACGTTAGTAAAGTTTATGTTTAATTCTTTAGATGTTAAAAATTTATTTATAGTAACATTCAGAAAGAGTGAACAGATTTCGTTAGTAAGAATATTTCCTTTTATTTTTAGGCAAAAGTAGCTAAAGAGATATTTTTAAAATTTAAGGCATCCCTTCAAAGCTATTTAAAAACCTGCTTTATTAATTAACAAATATGTTATAAACTAATTTTTCACAAACTTTACAAGCATAAATATATGTTTAGAATAGCTGCGAATTTTTATAAACAAATTTTTATAGCATCAGTAAATTTATAAAAAAAAATACTAAATTATTTTTAAAGTAAAATGACCTTCACCTATCATTGTAAAAATTACAGAAACACATTCATCTTGGCATTATCTATCACTGCTAAAATCATGTTCTAGAAATATTTCTTTTAAAATCTAAAGACAAAGTTATAATTTTTAAATTTATAATAAGATATATATTGAGATTAAAAAATAATTCCTATACATATGCTAACTATTTTTTTAAATTTTGTTTCAGATTTTATAGATAAACAAGATTCCTCAGTATTTCAATCTGCTGAAAACAAGAACAGTAGTTTATTGAAAATTGGTTCATTATCATACGATGATGCAGGCGTTTATGAGTGTGTCGCTGATAATGGCATCCCACCTATTATTAGAGCAAATTTTACTTTGACTATACGTGGTATGATTAAACTTTATTTTAAATACATCCTCAAAGTTCTTAAATAAAGGATAGCACCCGGAGTTTATGATTTTAAGTATATAATATTCTTGAAACAGTTCTTACTCATACCGATAACCTTGAGGGATGATTTCAGTGATCTTATTTTTATTAATTTACTACTTTGTAGCTATTAGTTGATAACACATGTACAATATATTTCCTTTCTATTGCAATATTTCTAGTTCAAAATACAGACTTGAGGACTTTACAGTTTAATTTCAAATTCATTATCAGATATTGATTTAAAACTAAAGCTTTTTAAAATAAGAATTTAGTTAAAAAGTTTGTCAGGAATATTTTATCACGAATCATTTCTTAGATAATGTAACTACATAAAACATATTTGATGTAAATGTGGCTTATTTTAGGGTAACACTGTACACCAACTTGAACTTTCTTATCTGTTTAAGTAAAAACCAATGGTATATGACTTTGGGATTCTCAAAGAATAATATTTTGGTTGCAATGTGCCTTAACAAGCAGTGTATTTCTGGTTTTGCTTTAAAACTAATTAGAGATTTCTTGACAAATGACTTTTTGTTTGTGTCAATGTTTCCGACCAAACAGTTGTTCTAACTAATAATTTGCGCATGAATTTATTACTTCAATCACAAGTCATTCTCAAATTTAGGTATAAAATATTCAATGATTCTTCAATTTCTGAGATCGTTACTCAGTAACAAGTGTTATATTCTAATCCTCTAAGAATATACATCGTCTTATCTGTGAATTATTTCTTTATTTTCAAATTTAGATATAAAATATTCAAAGGTTCTTTAATTTCTGAGGTTTTTGCTCCGTAACAAGTGCTATATTCTAGTCCTCTAAGAATATACATCGTCTTATCTGTGAATTATTTTTTTGTTTTCCCTTGATAAATTAATATTTTCAATAATATTTGTGACAAAAGTGCATTTATATTTTTTGAATTACTATTAAGGTAATCCAAAATACGCGAATGATTTCAGAACATGGAAACAAATGAAATACAATTTTTTTTCATACAAATATGTTTCCATATATTGCTCTAAAGCGTATTAATATAGCATAATTGACTTCATATATCTCTATTATTAATTATTTCTCATATTTTTTGTAATATGATATTCTTTGCTGATTTGATTTATTTTAACTATTATTTTTAAATAGTTATTTAAACTATTACCTTAAAATAATTTATGAAATATTAGGTCCATAGAGGATCAAGTATTTTTTTTAATAATTGTGTAAATTAGCTTTTTAGCATTAAAAGGGAAGAGTTAAAATCTAAATTTGATACAGAGTTTTTTTACTTACTTGAAAAAAAAAATAATAATGGAAGAGATACAAGCAGAAGAAGGTACAAATTCGATCTCCAACATACGTTTAAAACTTTCTGTCAACGTTAATACTTACTCAGTTACTTCGTGTGAAGTATGCCCTAGATTCCCTTTATGCAGTTTTTATAAATTTCATGCGTACGATGTAAATATCTTAAGTGTTTACTGTACGTAAAAGGTACCCTGAGCATGTACGTGTAAATGACGGAATGCGTTGTAATGGGACTAAAATTCTCCGAATAGAATATTTTATGATAATTTAACTATTAATATATATTCAATTACTTGATACAGATGTTCGAATTATTTTGATGTTTCAATCAAATGTGTTTTTATAAAATGTATGCTATTTAAATAAAATGAGAGAATGTTTTTTATAGATTTTCTGAATGTTTTGCCTCTGAGACACAAAGTTCAAGTATTACGACTTACTTTAATACGTGCTTTAAGTATATCTAGCTGGAATCTGAAAATAGAATTATATATATTTGAAATACTTAATTAATTTAAAAAACAATTTACAAGAAATACAAATTAACCAAAATATTTAAAAAATCATTGTGTACCATTTTTAGTTACGAATGTTGTCAATGTGTGGCGCTATAATCATACAATCACTTACTCTAAGAAACTGTGAAACGACTGCTACATGAAACATGGCGTTCACTACTTTGAGAGCAACAGAGAGTTAGTTTCACTAAACATTTTGAAATCTGAGGATGATAACATCATTTGCAACGAAAACAAGTTCTTCAAGTTTATATAGATTATTACTATTACATGCATAAAATGGTGGTAAATATCTTGACGTTGACGTGCATTTTTTGGATTACTCATGAGTGTTCATTCGTTTTAGCAGGTAAGAAATTTCATCATTTCTGTTTTTTTCTTACTTTTGCCACAAGCAGCTATCAATATACTTTAAACGACACTAAGATATAGAATATCTAAATTAAATTTAAAAAAATAAAAAAGTATTGTAATTATTGCATTTTGATTTTAAATTTTTATGACTGCATGTTTTATATTAGATATGTTTTATATATTTTATATTATTACCAACTGAGATATGTTTTTGAGAACAATATCATACGCTTAGTGTCAAATGGACTTCTTAAGCAAATATTTAAAGAATTAAATTGTAAAATAATTTAATTTTGTTAATTTAAGCGATTTTGTTTATACCATTGTATTTTACTATATTATTCGTACATTTAGCTAGGAAGCTTATAACGGTGATCATTTGAGTAGTTAAGGACAATTAACGTTATAAATATATTGAAATCTACTTTGAAATTTATGTTTACTATATGATGCAAATTTAGAACCAGCGCTATATTGTTAAAATAGTAACAGCAAGTTGTATTCTTATTTTCATAATTTAATTTACGTCAGATTGAGAAAATAAATTATTCCAAATACATAATTGTTATAAAACTTCTTATACATTTTAGAAAAAAATATGAATTTTTCAGTAACATGAAAAGTTTAATTAAATATTTTACTAAAATATAATACTGTTCTCGAAAAATAATTAATTTTTATCAATATTTAAAATTTATACACTCTTGAAAAAATGCTATGTTTTAAAATATTTACACTTCTATTCCTTATTAGGTAATTCCTGATAAACAAATCTGAAACAAAATCACATCAAAATTCTATTAACATTTGTTATAAAGCTAAACTTTTTGTTAAAAAATGATCTTTATTAAAACAACAAATTTGCGGATTATTACATATAGTATTATACATTATTGTTTGAATATTTAATATTAACAGTTAAAAACATTTTGCGGATATGCATTTGGGCTGTTGATTATACACATGCAAATATTTTTAAAGATTTAGAAATTTCTATTTCAAATTATTTATTTATTTCAGACATTCCCGAAGTACAAAAATTCTCATTTCAAGAAGATATTGAAGTCGGCCAAAGAATTTCAGTTTTTTGCTCAGTAAAATTACACACGGGATCAGTTTCATATCTGTGGTTGAAAAATGGAAAAGATCTAGAAATGATGAAAAACGTCAAAATAAAAAATGATCAAGAGTTTTCAGCTTTGATCATTGATCCAACAAGCTTAGAGGATGAAGGGAATTACACCTGTGTTGCTAGCAATAACTTTGGAAGTGGCAAGTACACGGCTCATCTAAGTGTTAAAGGTACGTATTTCATTTGAGAATATTACACATATACTTTCTGTTGTTGTACATCATCTTTATTTACTATAAACATTCTTTTTAGTTGCTATAATGAAGCTTTTGGGAAGTATATTGGGAACATTCTCAAATTTTAGATCCTAATTGTATTTTTATTTAGGATCAATGAAAGGGATCTCTGTAGGATTTTAATAAAAGGCCTTTTCAATAAATTCTATTTAGCTCTTTTTATTCATTTCCTGAATATTGTAAAGAAGCTTTCTCTAAAGCATTTTATTGAATCCAGCGTAATGTTACAATAATATATAGATATTACTTTCTAATGTCAGAGAATATTAAATTTTTTATTTAAATAAATTTTAATTATAAAATTTATAATATTGTTTTACCTTATATTATGTATGTAATATTAAATTTTTTTATTTAAATAAAGTTTAAATTATAAAATTTATAATATTGTTTTACCTTATATTATGTATGTCTTATATTATTAAATATAGTGTACATTTCACTCTCATTTATGAAACAGTGGCACTAATTATAGTAAAATAATTCCCGTAAGTTATTGAGCAAATAATGCTTTACTTTGTTAATAACAAAATGCGTGTGAATATTTGAATGCCAAAAGAATTTCACTATTAATATTTTAGTTTACTAATTAGATAATTCTTATTACCTAACCAAAATACAATCTTCAATTCTTTTTACTAATTGCGTTATTTCTATAACTAGGTACTCATAATAGTTTTTGTATGTCAATTTCTATTAATTTCTCTTTTTTAGCTTCTCCAACATGGCTTGTAAAACCTATGGACGTTGTCACAACGTTAGGAGATTCAGTTACAATTAATTGTATAGCAAGTGGGTCACCAACACCTACAATAACATGGAGAAAGTATTCTGGTTTGTACCCCTTAATAATCGTGTCATACAGAATGTGTTTAATAAGCGTATTGAACATTCAAAATATAGAGAAATTTTATATTCTGAAGAAATTAACAACATCTTAAAAAAATGCGTTTACAGCATTTAAAAATTCAGGATATACCGTTTGCATATATATATATATATATATATATATATATATATATATATATATATATATATATATATATATATATATATATATATATATATATATATATATATATATATATATATATATATATATATATATATATGTGTGTGTGTGTGTGTGTGTGTGTGTGTGAGAGAGAGAGTCTGTATATATATATATATATATATATATATATATGTAAAGATATAGATATATGTGTGCATGTATGTTTGCATGAATGTACACATAGATATTTATTCTCTTTTGTAAAAACTAAACTTTTATTAAAAAAGGAGGAAGAAAAGTTTTAACTGTAAAAATGCTTTCTCCCCTTTCTTTTGATTGTATAATAGCAATAATTTCTATTATGTTTAATTTTTTCTGATCTGAGTCAATTTCAATATAATTTTCTACTCTATATTTTTGCAATCATCTGAATATTTATTCAATCACATGCAGTATAGATTCTGGGTGATTTTTATTTAATTCTCTATTATTTTTCTTTTTTAGATACCTACCCCACCGAATTTACAGCAAGTTTTTTGGACTCTGAAACGTATCATAAAAGTAACAACACTATTTTGTCTATTTCATCGGTGTCATATACAGATGCCGGCTTTTATGAATGTGTTGCTAATAATGGAATTTCTCCAAATATAAGAGCAAATTTTTCTATAACAATACGTGGTAATTAAACCCTGCATTTTCTATTCTTATTTTGAATTCAGAAGTTACAAACTTTATATCCTCATAAAACGTAATTTATCTTGAATGTATTTGCTAGTTTTGGAAATAAATCATTGTTTTTTTTTTACATTTCGAATCATTCGGATAAATTGATTATATATATATATAGCGCCATAAAATGAGTATGTACATATTTTATATTTTGCGTATTTCTATATATAACCTATATTTTAAAATCAGTTAATGTAAACTATAATTTTACTAAGTTTGAAAAACATTTGCAAATCACTTGTGTCAAAACTCCAGGTCAATTATAAATTGATAGAACTTTTATGAATTGTTTCCCATGTTAATAATTTGATATTTATTCATTGGATTTTTATTATTTTGGAAATAAATCATTGTTGTTTTTAACTTTTCGACTGCTTCGAGTAATTGATTATATATATAGCGCTATAAAATGAGCAAGTATAAATACTCATATACGTTTTCTATTTGAGTATTTCTACACGCAATCTATATTTTAAAATCAGCTAATTTAAACTATAATTTGACTAAGTTTGAAAAATATTTTCAAATGACTTGTGTCAAAACTACGGGTCAATTTTAAATTGGTAGAACTTTCATGAATTGCTTTCCATGTTGATAATTTGATATTTATATGTTGGATATTTATAAGTTTGGAAATAAATCATTGTTCTTTAACTTTCATAATGCTTCGAGTAATTGATTATATATAAGGGCCATGAAACGAGCAAGTATATATTTTATATTTGAGTATTTATATATGCAATCCATATTTTAAAATCAGTTAATTTAAATTATAATTTGACTAAGTTTGAAAAACATTTTCAAATCACTTTGGTAAAAACTCCAGGTCAATTTTAAATTGATAGAACTTTCATGAATTGTTGATATTTATCCAGTGGATATTTATAATTTTGCAAATAAAACATTACTTTTTTAACTTTCCGAATGCTTCGAGTAATTGATTATATATATAGCGCTATAAAACGAGCAAGTACATATTTTATATTTGAGTATTTCTATATGCATTCCATATTTTAAAATCAGTTAATTTAAATTATAATTTGACTAAGTTTGAAAAACATTTTCAAATCGCTTGTATCAAAACTCCAGGTCAATTATAAATTGATAGAACTTTCACAAATTGTTTACTATGTTGATAATTTGATATTTATCCAGTGGATATTTATAATTTTGCTAATAAAACATTACTTTTTTAACTTTCCGAATGCTTCGAGTATTTGATTATATATATAGCGCCATAAAATATTATGTGTTTTATATTTATATTTGAGTATTTCTATACATTCCATATTTTAATCTAAACTATAATTTGACTAAGTTTGAAAAACATTTTTTGTGAATCAATTTTTTAAATTTATTATTCCATATTTTGTATTAATGATATTTTATAAAATATTTTGACCGAATGTTTGATATAAATACGACTTAAAAACAGTGTATGTAGTTAACGATTTATATTGCGTTATTTCTACATTCGTGAGCTCAAATTCCATTTGGCTAAGTTTGAATAATTTTGAAATGACTAAAAGTCATTCCATATCTGTATTTTGTATTTTCTCTTGTAATTGTTTGTCCGTTGTGCTCTAAATTTAAATCAAAGGGATTGTAATAAAACAATAGTCTTTATTTGTATTCCGTTTAAAGGATCAATAAACTTCACACTGATAAAATTTTGTTAATTACGAAATATTGAAGCGTATTTTAAGCTCAATATTTTCTCGTTTTCTTTTTGTAGTTTTTCATATAAGTAGTAGTAGGAAATTCGTTTGCTAACACTATTGTAAATAAAGCGTTTTATTGTATCTTTATTTTACTTTGTAGCTTACCTTACTCGCATTTTTTTTATAATATGTTAATTTAAATTATAATTTGACTAAGTTTGAGTATCATTTTTCATATTACTTGTGTCAAAAACCCATGTAAATTTTAAATAGATAGAACTTTGATTGTGTTTTCTGTTGTTAATTTGATATTTATACCAATGTTTCATACTATTCATTAAAAGCAATATTTTCTTCTGAAGGCGAAATTAGTCAATTGTCTATCTGTAACAGGCTCAGTATTATATTTTCTTCAAGTAATACGTTTATGTATCGTTTTGCAAACTTACTAAAAAATTAAATAATTTTCTTTTAATATCCAAGTGAATAATATCATTTAAACTTTCTTTGGATAATTTTGGAGAGTTATGAATATTTTTAGTGAAATTTACGATTTCATTACTACCAGTTATATTCTTAGTGTTATACTTCTTTGTACATTAAACCTTATACATGTCGTATCTAACTTATATTTCTGCAAGTAATAATAAGATTCATGTTGAATCAGATATGTCTATATACCCTTCTCGGTTTTACTTTATTCGGTGAGAAATTATTTTCGAAACATGATATAAATATTTTTTTATTTTACTTGTTAACCTCTTAAAATTTCCAATTGCTGAAATTTCTTTCTCTGCTTTTGAAATATAATGTACATCAATGACTAACATTTGTATTACTTCGAGAATCTATTTTAGTTGTATTGAATTGATGTTTGATGGACCATCTATTGCTATCCTTCAAAAATATAGATATTAAATTTAGGTTTCAGGTGGATCATACATCTGTACCGTTATTTATGAATAAAAATATACAAGGACTTGTAAATGTGCATAAGTCTATAAAAAGTTCTTGAGCAGTTATGTGTTGTAAATGTGAACTGGGGATGAAGATAATTCAACTACGTGAATATAAATAAAAAACGGATTTCGTGCTCATATATACATATATTTAATGCCTTCATGGGTTATTTTAATTAGTATTCACTTTTAATATCCCTTTATGATTTTATTTATTCTTCAATAGACTATTAACAACAGAAATGAAGTATCTTTGTTAAAAAGTATTATTATAAGAAAATTATAATATTTTCTGTAAATTTCGCCGTATTTTCATCGAAAACATTGTACTTTTGTTAAACAACTTTTGCAAAAGATTTTTCTTATAGTTTGTGTTCATATTTTGTAGTGTATTAAATCAAAACAAGATTGTGAGATTTGAAATTTATACTTAAATTTCATTATATTAAATAAAACGGGGAAACGGTAACTAGCGGTATTTTTAGAAATGTGATTTGTTTTATAAATACAATTTTGTATCACTTTATTGATATTTTACCTTCATATATTCTTTGAAGAATTTTAACTATAATAAAATTCATTACGATATTTCCAAAGTTCTCTTTTCTAATAGAGAATAATTTTTGTTGAATTAGTACCAAATGATGCCAAAATGTGGCGCTGCATGTGTGTTGTGAATTATTTCTATTTCTTATTTTATGGACAACGCCATGTAAAAAGATTGTTGCAGTCTTATGTTTTAGTAAAGTGCATCTCCTTCTAAGTTTGAACTATTTTACTTACATTTATTATAAGTTAAAGGTTGATTGACTGTATTAAATGCAAAGTAACGTTTTCTCAAAATATGGGATCTGTATCACCTACGTTATTCTGCGCCCAGAGTTCTCAAGCTATATTTATCTGGCAGTACCGTGTATTTCATGCGATTGCTCTGCTTCTTCAAATTGTCACAGTTAATGCCAAAGGTGTGTATTATGTATTTCTTTTTTACATAGATTTATTGTATAATGACATTATATCGTATAATACTATTTATATTCTGACTTATATCTACTAGTCGATGTTGATGAAATAAATAATGAATGTACATATATACACTCTATACTGTAATATATATATATATATATATATATATATTATATATATATATATATATATATATATATATATATATATATATATACTGTACATAGCACTCTCCCATCTCCAATAGCACTCCATTCTTTTCTAGTGAGTAAATAAATAGAATTTATTTGTAGAATTGAAAAATACTCATTAAAACTCGAATAAATTTAAGAGAATTGCAAGTAATTGTGAGATCTTAAATGTAGCTCTCATAGATATATAGTTCTGTTTTTTTAATTTTTAGAGTCATTTTTTTCGCATAATAAATTTTATTTATTAGCTTTCTTCCCATTAATCATAAAGCTATCATGGGAGTAAAATACACGTTATTAAATAATTATTGGCCTATTTTGGAAATTATGATTTTACAAATTAATTATAATCTTAGTTTTTAGACTTCTTTATAAAGCATAATAGCATAATGCAAAATGTTTTAATTTGTATTAATTACTCAACATTAAACACATTTTTTAATTATCTTCGACCTATTTCTTATTTCAAAGTAACATAAAATTAACAGTTAATTTATATAATAACTTGCTTATAAAATTAATGTTTTCAGATTCTTAAGAGGTAATTAAGAGGTAATTTATTTTATATAGATTTGGAGTTTAGATTACTAAATTAATTTATTGTTGTAATAATTTACAGTATTATCAGCTAAACTAAAATTTTAGTTAATAAACTCACACTTTATTAAAATTTATATTCATTAATTATTGAAACAAAAAAAAAATAAAATAAACTAGCGATTAACAATTTTTTAGATGTCCCAAGAATACAGAAGTTTGTTTTTCAAGATAACATTGTAGAGGGAAATATAGTTTCTGTCACGTGTTTTGCTTTGGCCAAAACCAAACCTATAAGTTTTGAATGGTTGAAAAATGGCTTTAAAATAAGTGGAATGGAAGACAATATTCGTATTAGCAACTCAGATGAATTGTCTGGTCTGATATTGGAGCCAGTGCATTTGGAAGATAGTGGAAACTACACCTGTTCTGCAACAAATATCAATGGAAATGACAAATACACGGCTGAACTAAATGTTAGAGGTAATAGTTTTTCGTAATTTTATTTTTTTACAAATTAGTATACGTTTATAATTTTAATAGTTATGATTTTTTATATGTTGTAACTGCTTCTGGAATTCATCATTGTGCTTACAAGAAATTCACAAATATAATTGTAATATAACAATAAATGTATGTATAATAATAAAAACATTATTTTAAAGTTAAGATTATTCTAAATTCTATTATTTTAAAATTCATGTTAATATTTTTCATTTATTCAATATTTTGTAACAAAAGCCCTTTTACTGTTTCACTTTTGTACTTACTCTTCATAAAGGTTTAATTAGTTCATTTCAATTTTCATAATAATTTTTGAAGAAAAATTTGTTTGTTAACGAATATATATATATATATTTTTAAAATTATGACGAAAATTCAGCAGTCAATACGTAGTAAATCTTGTAAAACTACTTTCATTTGTGTTATTGTTGAAGGGAGCATAATACTAAATTAACTTGAGATATGCATGGTTTAATAATATGTATTCTTGTAATGTGTATATACATTTTTTCAAAATTAAATTTCAAAAATAGGAAAGTCTCTGATACAGGGATATAACTATAGACGTTAACAAAATACACAACATTAAATTTTAATTTGTTGAAGGGAGCGTAATACTTAGTTAACTTGAGAAATGTATAGTTCAATAATATGTATTCTTGTAATTAGTTTGTAATGTGTATATACATTTATTCAAAATTAAATTTCAAAAATAGAAAAGTCTTTGATACAGGTATATAACTATAGACGCTAACAAAATACAAAACTTCAAATTTTAATATTTAAATAATTAACGTACTTTATCGCAGAGTATGAGATTTTATGATGAGTGAAATACTTTTTATTTATGATCTCTATATATCTTAGACGTTTAAAAATTTTTTTGTAAATTTAAACTAAAATTGAGAAATTTAGTTCATAGACGTTTTCTAATTGTAAATATAAATGTTATTATACATTTATTAAAATTTCATTTCAAAATAAAAATTGTTTAATAGACGTAACAAAAATACACTTCATTTTAATATAAAAATTAAAATCATAAATAATTTAATAAATGAAAAAATTATATGAACCTAATTTTAAAAATAAATTTTAAATACTTTAGTTTTCTCATAATAAATATGTATAAAGTTCTAATTTATTATTCAACTGTATGTATACATAAAGGATTTTAAATCTATTTGTTTTTATCTTTTCATTTATAAATACGTTATTTCTAGTTTGTAATGTCTATTTTTAATTATTTTCAATTTATATTATAACTTTATAAAATTTATAAATTATTTAATATTTTTATAATTTATATATTCGTTTTTAATGGTATTATAATATTTTCAATAAAATATTTGATAATATTATTAAACTTTTATAAATTATTAATTTTAATTTATTATTGCATTATAAAATATCTTCATATTATAATGATAAAATTATTTTGCCATTACATTATAAAATAGATCTAATGCATTAAAATTATAAATAAGTGTACTGTTTCATTTTTTTTCATATTTCGATTTTATGAACTATAAAAAGGCATATATATTTGTTACAGCTAGTCCAAAATGGTTGATTCAGCCAACTGACGAAATAAGTACAATAGGAGGATCTGTAATGGCTCAGTGCATCGCAACTGGATCTCCTGCTCCTCAGATTAAATGGTTCAAAAAGACTGGTAATACATCCTCTTTAAATAGAATGAAATTTTTTATATGATCTCTATAACAAGCGTTGGTAAAATATTCAATATAATAAGAAAAGGATCAGTGGGATAGGTTGCAAACTCGAATGGATATATTTTTATCAGGTATTTCACCTCAGAAAGTCAAATAAAAAAAAGTTAGGTGACATTTTTATTTACAAAATATTGTGCAAAATATTGACCATACTTGCAAACAAATAAAAACTGGCCGTATTTATCTACAAACAGTATTTACAGTATTAGATAATATTTAATTCTTTACACATTAGTTTTAGCTTGTCATTTTACAAATTAATCATTTACAGTTGAAGGTTTGATAGAAGCTTAACAATTTTATAACAAAAAATTTTAAAAGATTGAAATCCCTTAGGCACATGTATTAGTATCCGATAAGCACTTATGTAGCTATAATTTAAGTTGCGAAATAACTTCATTGAATTATCTAAATTCATTGTGTTAACACGATTTAACTAGCTTAGGCTGAATTGAAACGGATGGGGGGATGGATTTGGATCAAGGGCCTTAGTTTACCTACCCATGCATTAAAAAGGTCTAGTAATTACGTACTTTTTATTAAACTAGTGATTTTTTTCCTATTCAATAAACTATTTACTGTTAACTAAAATATAAAACATCTGATTGCCTGGTAAGATTCTTTTTTCCCGATCACTGAACGACAAATTAGCATAAGAAGACAAGCAAATAATTAAATTCTACGTTATCGTAATCTTATCAAACTATGAACTAAATTTGGCAATGTTTTGAAAATTAAATAACGAATTTTATGAAATTTGTGTAAGCAAGCGAAATAAAACATGTGCATTCAGTTTTATGCAACTAATACAAAACATCAATATTTATAGTTGTTGGATAACACACACGTGTGCATGTAAAACATCGGGCATTTATTTGTTTACAAATATATAATTAAATCCAGAAGACATAGATGAATGGCTATTTGAGACACATTAATGAAACATTTAACATTTTGAAAATGGCGTCAACGCTATTTTATTAAAGAAACTGACCATTTTATAGTTTTAGAGTACAGGCTGTGAAATGAGAAAAAGGAGTCAAATATTTCACAGTGAGTTGTAATTTTGGTTATAACAGTGATGATAGGGCACAAACACCTCAACAATATTAGATTGGTCAATTCCACAGACGAATCGGTGATACATGCAGCTGTTTCCTCTCCATTTGTAGATCAGGATTAAATACATTCTCAAGTTAAGAGAAAAATGAGTTTAATATGAATAAGAATAAATAAAAAATTAATCTATTAAATTCGCATTTTTCTAGAATAAGATATAGATACAATAAATTGAAGCAAGCAGCACTGACATCTATTTTTAATGTATCAATAGTAATACACACATCTATATGTGTCTGTGAGTGTTAGGCATATACATATATTGAATTATATAATTCCTAAAGCATATATAACAATTGAAACTATTTTATATAAATATATATGTATATATATATATATATATGTATATGTATATATATATGTTTACATATACATATATGTATGTATATATATATATATGTGTATATATATGCATATATATATGTATATGTATATATATATATATATATGTATACATATACATATATATATATATATATATATATATGTATACATATACATATATATATATATATGTATATATATATATATACATATACATATATATATATATATACATATATATATATATACATATATATATATATACATATATATATATATATATACATATATATATACATATATATATATATATATATATATATATATATATATATATATATATATATATATATATATATTATTATATATATATATATATATATATATATATATATATATATAATATATATATATATATATATATATATATATATATATATATATATATATATATATATATATATCAAGAGAATTGTCCAAAAATATCCAGTTAGAGTACAGGCATAGTACTTCCATCAAAATAAAACAAGAAAAGTGGGATACGTTCAGAAATCTGTTATTTGTTATGAATGGTTACATAGTTACGTAAAGATGACAAACAAAAAAAATGTTTTGTTTCTGAATGTATCTATCATTTAGATAAAAGATGAATTTAACCAGAGGAAGTATAAAGCATTAAAACTTCTACTCGGAAAAAATTTTCAAAATTTGTACAGCTCTACCTTTTATAAATTCGCGGCCAAGCACAGTCAAAAAATTCACAAGAAAAACCAAAGTGTGCAAAAAGTAAATAGACAGCTGGTTTAACTAGTGACCCATAGGAGCTCAAAATAATCGCTTAAGAACTGGTAGCTTTAACATTTTATTTGTTTAGTTCTGTTCTATACCGACGATAACCTTTTTATTTGCAATATTTGGGTAATAATTATATTAAGATATGATTTTTGGGAAATTAGTATATTCTGACACTTTAAATCTAAAGTTATTACAGCCGAACGATGGCCGATTGGTTAGGATGCTGACCTTCGGTAATGGAGTTCGTGGGTTCGAATCCCACTGTGGTATGGATGTTCGAAGACATTCGGAATCGGCTTTAAGCTCTAGGTACCGGTCTCATTACCCCTCGTGTTGCATTAGAGTAGACCGTAGCACTCCAAACCAAACCAAACCAAACTAAAGTTTTAGCTTTATCTATATTTTTCAATGTACAAATTAACATCTAGAAGATTTACATTTGAATTGTCATCTCGACAGCTAAAAAAATCAAAGCTTTATCTTAATAGTTAATTAAATGATTTTTAAATGTTTTTATATAATGCTAGCTGTTTTTATACTGTTTTTATTTTACATTTCAGGTGAAAAAGACTCAGATTTAAAATCTCTTCCAGTTTCTTTAGAGACGAAAAACTCAAGTATTTTAAAAATAAATCCCATTTCATATGATGATGCTGGTCTTTACATATGTATAGCCGATAATGGAATAGAACCAAACATAAAAAGCAATTTTACCTTAGTGATTCGTGGTATGAATTATTTTGATCTATTTTTTTACTTTGAATACAGGAATTCAGTTATGAATTTTACGGAAATTTATATATGAATAGTCATGTAAGTTTACCATGATTAAGAAATTTTTTTCAGTACCGTTTAGTGAAAAATAAAGTGTGAATTGCTCTTAGTTACATGTATTAAATTGATTAGGTTTTCTATATATATTCTTTATCCAGTTCTTTAAATACATTTTTGATTTTGTGTTTGCCATTCGTTATCATGTACACGAGAAAATTATGGCATTAAATACTTCCAAACATTTGAAACTGTTTCCTCTGTGGCAACAATTCCAATTTAAATATAAAAAAATATGAAATTAACACTAAACATTCAGCATCTTGTGCTTCATTTTCGTTCTTAATATTTTTACTTTTTTTAGATTCTATTATATCACATGTAGTATCACGCTATGAATGTTTCTATATTTCAAACACAATTTACTTTATTATTTTTTTATATAAATACTATTTAAAGACAAAATAGTTTAAATATATTGTATTATTTTTTTATGAAATATATGTGGTATATCTAATTTAGAGTATTTCTAAATATAAATCTTCGAAGTTTTATCTCTAAGATATACAGTTCTAATTGAAAAAAAATATTAGAAAATATTTTCTCTTGAAAATTGAGTAAATAATTAAACTGAATTAAACTTCTCCTTATAAAAGGAATTGCAAGTGTATGATATAATCAATTTTAATCTTTTTAGTACGTACCTACTTATGCATTTCAGATGAATACTTTATAAACATTGTTGATCATTAATGTGATATTATTTTGGTGAAGTTTGTTTACATTTCATTATAGAATCTCTTGTTCCGTTTGAATTTCTTTTCTTCCGAATTATATATTTTTTACTCTAATCCCATTCATTTCCTTGTGATTGTATGTAATGTTTTATATTTTAATTACTTATTTTTCTATGAAATATCTAAATTTTGTCTTATTTGTTAAGGATAAGTATTTTTGAGAAAGTTTATAAAATTTAGTTTCAAATGCTGCCAAAGTGTGGCGCTACTGCATTAGAATTGCATAAGTAAACTCTAGTTATAACGCCATATTAAAGTCTCAGAACTATGTTTATTGCTGACAAGTCACTTGGATTTGTAACGTTTTATTGGTGTATGCTGACAAATGAAAAGTGTACGCTTGATATTTAGTTTCGATTTCACATCAGCGAAGAAAAGATGAAATCTGTAGCTGTACTAGCGTGTTTACGACTGATTATTTCTTGCACTGTGTTTCTTAGATATGCCACCGCATCCACTGGTAAGTAAAATTCATTTTGAATTGTTCCTTTTATGTGTCTCATAATAACTCTCATTGAATATTTTTATAAAAATTAATCACCAGAGTATTAACTAAAATAAATAGTTATTATTAATGGAATGGAAAGATAATGAATGCCATTGTTGCTTCTTTTAAATTTAGTATATTAATAATATTTCGTTTCATCATACGCTCTATTACTAACTGCAAAAGTAAACATTTAAAACATTATTGTATATTTATGTTACGTATTTATGATTATAATCTCTACTTATAAAATTTAGTTCAAAACTAAATTTCACTATCTTTATTTTATGAATTTTTATTTTTACTATATATTAATTTCACTAAAGTGCAGTATTTGCATTTTACAGATGTATATTCTTTAAATTGCAAGATCCGTTAGAATAAAGCTGAATCATAGAAATAGTTCACTTTCTGCCGAAAAATATAGATTTTTTTATTAGATTTTTACCAACTTTATTAAGTTTGGAGCCTTTAAATAACAGTATTATTATTTAATTTTTTAAACACGTGATATCAGTATAAATTGCATTATCCAATACTTCTCAGTTCAAAATATGTATCGTTATTTTAGATATTCCTGAAGTTGAAAAGTTTTCATTTAAAGAAGATATTATTGTTGGAAAAAGGGTTTCTGCAACTTGCTTTGTATCACAGCAAACCAGTACTGTGTCGTTTCAATGGTTGAAAAATGGGAAAGAAGTTTCAAATAATGTGAGAATCAAAGATGATCAAGAATTCTCAGTACTAATTATTGATCCTGCAAACTTAGATGACGAAGGAAATTATACTTGTGTTGCAAGCAACTCTTATGGAAGTTCAAGGTATACAGCCCATTTAAGTATAAAAGGTAATTTTTGTCAATGTATTTTTTACATTATCTTTATACATATTAGAAATTTTCCTTAACTTCGAGCGTCATTAAACGAGTTACTCTATATTACTGTTCCTAAATTTGTTTCTGTTATTTATAGTCTCTATTTATATATATGAACTCATTTATCAATTTGAAGTTCCAAATAATATGTTTTAAGGTATTTAGCCTTAAAATAATTCAAGATAAGGAATTTTGAAAATGATTAAAATTCTATGGCGTATTTATTTAGTATTTCATTGCAAAGCAATAAATATTAGACGTAAAAATAATATTATTAACCACACAAACTTTTACACTTAATATTGATATTTATAATATAATATGATATTTATATATATAATAATAGTCTTGTAGAAATATCACGATAATTCTTGTATATATTAATAAATTTTTCATGAAATACTTTTAAACTATTATACAAATATAATTTTTTTATCAATGCAATAACACTCTTTACTTCCTTCACAAGAAAGCTAAAAAATAGTTAAGAGATATTAAAGAGAAAGACGTTAACTGAATAAAAAAATAACCTATACCGTTTTGGAATGTAGCAAAATATGTATCGTTTTCTTTCAGCACCACCGAAATGGCAAGTTCAGCCGACAGATATTATAACAACAATTGGTAATTCTGTTATTGTAACCTGCCTAGCTAATGGATCTCCATCCCCGAGTTATACATGGCGAAAAATTTTAGGTAAGTATTTTAACTTTTGTGTTTATTATTATTGATACTACTACTAATAATAATATTTTAAATAGGTACTTTAATGGTAACTTGCTTAATATAACTGCTTATTAAGTACATACAATAGTTAGTATCTTAAGTGTTAAAAACACATAAACTACATTGAAAAGTATCATAACTTGAGTATAATAACTTAGTATTATAACGTTTAAGTATTAAAAATAACTAAGTCATATATAACATTTTTCCTTTCCGAAATATATAACTAAACAATTCTTGATCTGCGTACTATTATATCTGTTATTGTATAACTATAATTTAATTTTTAAAATAACTTTATTTTAAAAATATCACTGAGATTGCATAGTTTGTCAAACGAGGTCGGTTTTAAATGGACAACGTTTTTCCCCCCTAGTACAGTTAACTCCTTCACTCTTAATGTATCAAAATGGACAAGTTTGATTTCTGCTATTTGGCTTCATTTAGTTTTTATATACTCAGCATATTGAATTCACTAGAGGTAGAATAGGGTATATCTTTTTATGGCTATATCTTTTTATAGCATACAAACATCCTTAAACCATAGCATATTTTTCTTGTGCATAGGTATATATGGGTTAAATTATTACTATGGAATAAAATCGATTAAAATGTGACAGTATAAGAGTAAAATGGTTAGATCATATTTAAAAATTTATATAATAATTTTTTTACACTTGTAAAGAAAGGTAGTTAAGACAGTATGACAGCACTGTATTTAAAATAAAATATCTTCATCAGTATACATGAAGGTGATATAATACCTTTTGAAACTTAAAATCTTCATTATTATTCTTTTGATAAATCTTAAAATAAAAAGTTTTTCTCCTTTTAGAATGAAGTATCTAAAACATATTTAATAACTCTCTAACTTTAAAAAAATTACTTAATTATGCCATTTTAAGAAGTAAGTTTTTAATACAATATATCTTAATATTATAATTCAAGTTCATATAGCAAAAATATAATTAGCTTCTATTTGACATAAAAAAATCGTTTCCATTTGAAATATTTCAAAAGCTACTTTGCTTATAAGTAGATTTTTATTTTTTTCACTTGAAGAATATTGTTTATTTTTATAAAAATATATTGCTTCAGTTAATAAAACTAAGTTTTTATAAATTTAGACCTTTATTGAGAATATAAAATTTTTTAAATTCTAAATAGAGCAGAAATTTTTATTTTACATTAAATACAAAATAGGTTATTATAGTGAAGACGTTCCAGCTTATGCCGTCTTCACTATAATAATCTTTATTATTCATTATATACTTTGATCTGCTTAGGTCAAATATATTAATATTTGCTATTTAGATTTATATTGAATTTAAAACATTGAGTTTAACATATTTTGTTATGAAAGGGTCGTTTTTGTACTCGATATTTTGCTCGATATTATTCAGAGAGTCCAATATAAATATCTTCAGATAATTTACATATAAATGTAAATTATCTAAATATATTTATATTGGGCTCTCTGAATCAGCATATATAAACCTGTTGTTTTAATAAACTGGAACTAAAATGTGAATTTCATAAGTATTTGACAGTGAAGGATATTACTTCTAATGGTTTATAAGTTTACTACTTTCGTATTCAGAAAAAGGAAGTGAAAGGAAATTTTTAGAAGAGTATTTCCATATAAATATATCCATGTATTAAGGGAAAATGAAGCAATAAAAGTTATAATCGTATTATTTTCCGGCAGAACTTTTTTATCTCATAAAATATGAGTTTTTTTTTGTACTTTCTAAATTACTACTTTACATTAGAAAACATTTTCTTTAATGCATGCTTTGCACTAAATAAATGAGATACACATTATTATAATTTTTTATCTTAATCATTTTACGATTATTCGCTATTTTTATTACTTTAAAAAGTTTTATTTATTACTATTCTCTTTTTACAATTTTCTATATATTTCTTAATACTTGGTGTATTAAAAATCCTAGTATTGTAGTAAACCCTGCAGAAATTTTTGACTAACATTCGAGAAAAAAGTTTGCGAAAATTATCAGTACAATCATTTTCTCAAACTCTTTTGAATGTGAATTTTTTCTATTAACCTCTATATATATTCCTTATAGAAATGCTTTATATCCTTTCATGTTATGTACTTAACTTTTGTTTTAGTGTGAATGAATTTCCGTACTATTCTTGTCTGTTTTCTTAACATTGATAACTGGTTTATATATGTTGAGAACTAACTTTAGTTTCAGTGTGAATGAATTTCTGTACTATTCTTGTCTGTTTTCTCAACTTTGATAAACTGGTATTTTTTCATTGCAGAAATAAACCAGGATACTAAGAAGAACGTGATGGAATTGGGGATGGCGAAAGAGAATGGCAGTACTTTTCAAATACCATCAGTGTCTTACGAAGATTCAGGATTTTATGAATGTGTAGCCAATAATGGAATTCCACCGAGATTAAAATCAAATTTTTCGATTACAATTCGGGGTAAAATTTCCATACCACTAAGTTCAATTTTCCCTGTCACATTATATTTTTCAAAATAAAAAAAAGTTAGTAATTTTATTATTTAAAAAATTATAAATTTATATCAAAGCTTGTGTGATTTTATTTTCATTGTCATTTTAAATTACAAAGGAATAATATTATTACACAGGAAAACACAACTAAAATGTAATTTTTTATAGCTCCAACGCATACTCTCTAATATTGTATTTTGATTGACCGAATTGTGATTTAAGATGTGTTTAGTAGTGTATAGCAGGCGTTGGTTTATAGCCGAATATATATTCCAGATGTTTGTGAAGTGGGCATAATTAAGTTTACACTCACTTTCTTTATATTCATTTTACATAAACATTACGTGCCTTTGAACTTTTTATACTTTAGTAATCATATAAGAATTTATGTATATTTATTATGTATAGTTCCAAAATCTGTCAAAGTGTGGCGCTATGATACTGTTTCTCAATATTATATCAAACAAAATGACACTAGACGCCATACGACTGGATCATTTGCCTTACTATACTTGCAGATATAAGCATGTAACTGTTTACTGTGCTAAAATTTTTGAAATTCAAGGAAACAGTTCTAAAACGATGTAAAAATTCAATTCGGTATACCAAAACAACAGGATCCAATTTGATCTGTAGTGCGTAACTGAATATGGATTGGATAGCGAAGTCTTTCATAAATGTCTACATTTTCTTGATTGTTTGGGAAATTGGAAAAGTGTTTTCAGGTAAGAAAAACGTTCTTTTTCTATTATCTGTTTATCAGTAAATTGTCAAAAATATTTATTACATAATACAATCTGTAATGGTTTTTATATGTAAAAGATGAAGTTTAAAATGTTAATGTTCGAGATACACATAGAAATAGTTATATTTTAATAAAAGGAAAAATATTTTATTAAGTGTAAGTCTACTTATAAGTTACTAAAGTTTAGATAATATTTATCTTGCCTGAAAATTTCAATTTTCTAATTATTAAATGGATATTCATTTTATAGTGTACTTATTGAATTTTTAATATATTAATGTGCATATATTTATAAAATACGATATAAAATGCAATTAATAAGCACTCATAGCTATGAATAAATATTTTGTGTACAAACTCCTTTTTAATATTTGAAATGATTTTTTAAAATTCTCATTTAAAAGTATTTTTATACTTTCTAGATGCACCTAAAATTAAGAAATTTCACTTTGATGAAAATATTAAAGAAGGTGATGTCACATCAGTCATATGTTTTGCAGTATCTCAAACTAAACCAATCAAATTCGATTGGAAGAAAAACGGTAAAGAGATAGCAGAAGATAACGTTAGAGTAAAAGAGGATAATGAATTTACTGTGCTTATATTTGATTATGTGAAAGTTACTGATGGCGGAAATTACACATGTTCAGTTACCAATCCGGAGGGATCTGATTCTCATTCAGCTTATCTTGATGTGAAAGGTAAGAGTTTTAATGTAGTATATAATAGCTAATTTTAATGCATATAATACATTAACTAATATTAATGTATATACTAATTATCATAATTCTGATTAGGAAACACAGTTCTTAAAAGTAATTTTCGTGGAATAAATCATTACTTAGTGTCTTTTATCTTTACACATTTCTAATGTATTCAGATCATTTTGTGAAATTCCATGATTTCAACTACATGAACCTATTATTTAAGTAAAACAGTTTGTACTTTCTTGAGACTAAAAAAAATGAAACTACATACTATTATTATGTACTTATTGTTTAAAAGATATTTAATGCTTACTTCATGTTTATATAGTCCAGAAATAATACCAGCAATAAAAACTTAAATAAAATCAACACATTCACTAGCATTATTCAAGAACTCCTTGAATATAATTAATGTTGAATGTCAAAGAAATGTAGAAGCCAAAGGTAAAATTTTATTTCAAATTAATCATAAAGGGAAAATCATACCTCCAGTAATCTGCATCTAATAAATATATATCTGTATATTATCTGTGTGCATAGTAAAACACTCGTTTATATACTTTCTTGAGACTATAAAAAATATGATATATATATATATATATGCAGGTATGAGTGTGTGCGTGTGTGTGTATATAAAAGACGTATGCTTAATTTACTTCATGTTTATATAGTAATTAAATATATTATAAATAAAAACTTAAATAAAATCAAACATTCACTAGCATTTTAGAAGAAACTCCTTGAATAGTTTAATGTTGAATGTCACTATATGTAGAAGCACTATATGATAATTTTATTTCAAATTAATCATAAAGGGAAAATCATACCTCCAGTAATCTGCATCTAATAAATATATATCTGTATATTATCTGTGTGCATAGACACACACACACACACTGGTATATATATATATATATATATATATATATATATATATATATATATATATATATATATATATATATATATATATATATATATATATATATATATATATATATGCAGGTATGAGTGTGTGCGTGTGTGTGTATATAAAAAAGCACGTAGTGCTTAATTTTTCTGTTTGAAAGTAATTAATATATTATAAATTAAATACTAAAAAGAAGAAATCTGTCGAAGCCATAAAATTTTAGAAGGTAAACACGTTTGTCTAGTTTAAATATATGTGCACTATATGGTATCACTATATGATAATTTTATTTCAAATTAGCATGTAGTGAAATTCATACCTCGAATAATCTGCATCTACTAAATATATATCTGTATATTATCTGTATGCATAGATATATATATATATATATATATATATATATAATATATATATATATATATATATATATATATATATATATATATATATATATATATATATATATATATATATATATATATATATATATATATATATATATATATATATATATATATATATGCAGGTATGAGTGTGTGCGTGTGTGTATATAAATAAGCACGTAGTGCTTCATTTTTCCTCTTTTAAAGTAATTAATATATTATAAATTAAAAACTAAAAAGAAGAAATCTGTCGAATTTTCTGTTGAAGCCATAAAATTTTAGATGATAAAAATGTTTGTCTAATTTAAATATCTGCAAATATCAAAAGTAGTATTTATTATTTATTAAGTCCTTTAAACTATACCATTTAAACATTTTTTTAATTGCGTATTAGTTTGATATAAAAATTCCGAGTATAGTATGCTTGTAAACAATGAGCTAGAATTTTTTTGGTACAGTTTGGTGCTACAATATATGTATTTTGTATAATTTCCTATATAACTTTCTTTTTTTTTAACTCCATAGCGGCTCCAAAATGGGAAATTTTACCATCCGACGTGCTAACTACTTCAGGAGAATCAGTAATCATCAAATGCCAAGCATCTGGTTCTCCAAAACCTCAGATTAATTTTAGAAAGATGTCTGGTAAAATCATTTTTTAAATTTCTATGAATATAATTTTACATATTTTTTAAATAACTTGCTTAATAAATTTATTAAATTTATTAAGTTTTACTTCAAACTTATTTATACCTTATTATTTATTATTATTTATTCAAACTTATTTTTACAAGGAGAGAAGTTTAGTGCCTTTCTTTAGTTTATTTTAAAAATTTATCAAGCATTTCGTTTTCATGAAAACAACTCGTATGTTAGCTTTTCTAATTAACTAGCCATTAGTCGTAGTTTTAAGATTAAATGATGAACATTGTTTTCTTTACATGAGAATTTCTATAATAAGAAGCTTAAGAAAAAATGAAGAAGATTTATGAGTCCATTATTATTGATAAGCTTCTGGTTATTTCACTGAATACGTTTTTGGTAAATAGCAAGAACTATAAGTCGATTGGTCAGGGATATTAAGGGTTTCATCTTTCTGAAGGGTTAATGAGGTACAAAACTATTACTTGCACATAACTACTGTCCCAAATGTCAGTAAAACAATTCTGTTTCACAAATTCAGATTCCATAAGCTAATTTTTAGCAATTCAACTTCCATCATATTATACAAATTTGTATATATAATCAATTCTGAGAAAAATATCTCGTCCGTACATTCCTAGTTTTTAACCGACATGTCAACTTAACTACATTAAATCATGTCAAAATAACGGTTTTTTCATTTATTTTAACACAGCATTTATAATAATCAAAATCTTCCTATGCTAAAATAAATCAACAACTAAGTATTATTACATAAAATGGTCATTTATGTTTTAAATATTAATTATCAATTTCTATTTCAGGGACGACACAACCAAATGTAGTTCCAGAAAATTCAGTGTTTGGAGTTATGAATGGTACTTGGAAATTACCATCGGTAACTTCAGACGATGCAGGACAATACGAGTGTATTGCTGATAATGGAATATTCCCATCAATAAAGTCGAATTTTACAATATTAATAAGGGGTACATATTTCTCTAAATATGGTTTTAAATTTTGTCGTTAAGTGTCGTTAATGTTGCAGTTCATGTAAAATTTGGTATCAATAGAAAAGTCTTTATTTTTAATTCTTTCATTGTATTTATGTTAAGAATTCAGAGATGTCTATTACTTAAAATCCTTAATAAAACATTATCTGAAATTGTTGTATTTTGAAGATTTAGATTACTTTCAGATATTTTTATTGTTTAATATTTAAGCACTACATTAATAAGAAGAAATAATTGAATCTAGTGAATGATATCTTCAAAATATTTTGGTATTAGAAAATTTGTACTTTACTTTAATCACCACTTATATTTTACAATAAACAACAGTCAAATTTCTTTAATTAACAGATAAGACAGTTTTTAATATACTATCGTCATTTTGATTCTTTTTATTACGTTCTTCTCCATAATGCAGTTAAAGTGCAATTATTTTCTATTTATGAATAAACAGACTAATATTTCTGGTCTTGTATAATTTTGATTATAACTATTTGTTTTTAAACTTTAAGAGAAATTTGTTTTGTATTACGTACATTCTCTAGACATGTATTTTTGTTTCTTTGTGTTTAAAAATAATTTCGAAAGGTTTATAGCGTAAAGGTATAATAAAGCTACATAATAATGGGAATGGTATGCTCATGATTGTACCTTGGATGTTTTCTAATAAGTTTATACCTTACTTTCTTTGTTAATTATAGTAAATATGTTAAACCCATTTATAATATAATTTAGTTTATACATTCGCCAAAGTGTGGCGCTGTATGCTCGTTTTGTGATTATTGTCAACAGTCGCTTCTTGTATGTTAGTCTTAAAAACATACTATGAAGTTGTTAATTTAGAAGCTTCCGTTCCTTCAGTATTCATGATTTCGAAATGTTAAATTAAAAAGAAGAACTGAATGCAGCTTCATAACCAAAATGAAATTTCACAACTATCTATCAACGAGAATACGGATTTTATTCATCTGTTTTGCGAATATCCTGTTTCGTGTTCTTAACTTCAGTGGAATTTCATATGCTGGTAAGTACATCATATCTACTATTTCTTGTATTTAATTTCAATTTAATAGCATATAATACATTATATTTCATAAATATCAGAAGTTTCTAATTTACATTCAAAGTATTTTGTTAGAAATAAATATTTTAACTTTAATGCTCATCATTCTTTGAAATCACTGAAATGTTTGAACTTGCATACTAAGTAATTGGCATTATAAAATAACTCGAGTTTTTCAAATTTGTAATTTATCTGAATGAAAATGCATAAAAAAGGCTTTAATTTTTAATTTGTATCACAAACACTATTAAAAATTATTAATCTTTTCCAACTTAGATTGGATTTTAAATGTATATCACACCCATAAGATTTTAAACGAGTTTGCTTCTTTCAGTAAACGTTATTTTGATTACGCTGCTTCTCTAATCCTTCTCTACTAAACAACGTCTATTTTAGAAAAATTTAAACTTTTGTCCTATTTTACGCTTAAAGTTTTATTTTTTTTTATAAATCATAACTTTTAAAAACCAACTTTCTGTATTCTGTTTTTACTAAAGCTATGACAAATCATTTATGAATTTGGTTGAATGTTCATTACACCCCCTCTTTTAACATTTTCAGACATTCCGGACATTCAAAATTTTTCATTTCAAGACAATATTATCGAAGGTAAAACAGCTTCGACAACATGCTTTGCAACTGCTAACACGACTCCTTTGAAATTTAAGTGGCAGAAGGATGAACGAGATATTGATGCATCGAGTGGTAAAATAGTTGTTAGATCAGACAACATGTTTTCAGTTCTCATTGTGAATCCCGTTACTAAAGAAGATAGCGGAAATTATTCTTGTATTGCAAGTAATGTTGACGGAAGTGCTAAATATACAGCTTATCTAAGTGTTAAAGGTAAGTTAGTTTCTTTCTACACATACGTATAAGATAATAAAATATTTAAATATAATTCACTTTTATAAGTTTTAGCTATAGACTATAAGTGAAGGTCGGAAATTCGTATTAAAAGTTAATTTTCGAAGTTTCTCTAGTAGATATAATAAATTTATCAATCTTTAAGAATTATTGTAAAAATTTCATTTTATATTTTCATCTTATTTATAAAGATTTATGCTTTCTTATGCATGTTTATAAAATTTGTACTCTGTTACAAAATAGTTATTCTATTATTGTTTCCAAGATGGGCATAAAAGTTGTTTATTTTTATAAACATTCTACACAATTTTTCAAGAAAGTTATTTTTTACTTGTTGATTGAATTTAAAAATAATGCAAGGGATACATTTTTTTATATTTAGTTAACACCGCCATTCATCGTTGTTTGAGATAATGATGTGGAAATAAAAACAGCATAAAATTAACTATAACCAACCGTTTAAGCATAATGTACTGCAAATAATGAACATATAGTAGATTCAAGGTATGAGTAATATTAAATATATATTTTCTTAAATATATTATACTTAAATAATATATATAAGTATAATATAAGTATAATATTAAAGTATAATATATTATTTAAGTATATTATTTAAGTATAATATACTTAAATAATATATTATACTTTAATATTATACTTAAATATATATTTTCATTAAATCAATTTTTTCTTATATTAAATATAGACTTTTCTTTTAGCACCTCCTAAATGGATTGATGTCCCAAAAGATTTGGTCACAACTTTCGGAGATTCAGTCTCATTTACGTGCTTAGCAGCTGGATCACCTTTACCCAGAATAAAATGGATGAAAATAGGTATATGTGATGATTTTTCTTTATTTCGCATGAATCATAAAACCATAGATTTAAAAAGTAATTATTTTTTTATATGTTATATTTTATTCCTTAATTATTTTGGGAAATGTGGCAAATCTTGCTGTGATACAATATCGTAATATTTATAATTATCTCTCATTTGTCTATTTCATTAATATTTTATATTATTAAAGCTTGAGAAAGGTTATAATTTATTTATATTTTGCTTCACACTGCTAAAGAATATTTAAATTATATGATTTTGTTCTATATTACATATATAATAATTTTTTAAACATATAATGGGCTCATTTTCATGTAATTAATTTTCATTCAATCATATAATTTTTCTGTCAGAAAATTTTACAAATATAAAAAATTAATTACCAATTTTGATATTGAACATGCTTTTACTGTACATAGTAAAATCTTTCAAATTGTTCGTTATTTCCTTATTACATCCTTCACCTCTCTGAAATCGCATCTGGAAAAGTTTTGTCTTATATTTGCTAAAATGTATCCATAAAGACTTATTTATTTATACGAAAATTATTTACATTAGTACTTCTTTCTTGCAATTTTCAGTTTAAACCAGAAATTTACAACATATTATCATGTTTGTTAAACTTAAAACTCGCACTGTGTATTTGTACTTAGATCAATTATTTATTTAAAGATATTTCCTAAAATCCAAAATAACTAAACATGGTTTATATTCTAATATATGCGGTTACGTCCGTTTTATAATGCATCTCATCTACAAGTTGAATTGATAAGGATTTTACAATGGATAAAAAACTAATATTCAATTTTTTTATAAATGTCAAAGACTGTCACATTTAAATAAATGATGTTTAAAAAAACAATATTAAGCTCTGTCTGATCATAAAAAACATATTTTAAAATTATTTAAATGGACTTTCTAACTTTCTAAACATCTGCTTTTTACCTTATTGTACATCAGTTTATGAAAAGAAATATGTTTTTTATAACTGTTTCTATATTTTAATGTCTTTGACTATTCACTCTCATTCATTTCATTAGATGTATCTACTTGACTAACGAAAGTTCAAATTGATTTTCTCTTGTAATATTTAGAATAAAAATACAGATAAATTTACCATTGCATAACGTTACTTCATCATATTAATGAATACTTACTTTTATTATATAATTTGAACGTTATTAAAAAAATCTGAATAATTGTGATAGAACTAGAAGAGAAATGTTGCATATATTTTCATTACTGCATACTGATTTTGCAAAATATCACCTTGGGCGTATATTGTAATAATTATTATTACTTAAACTTGTGTAAAAGTACGATGTTGTTCTAACGATTTTACGATATTACGATGTTCTTATAAAATATGAACCTTTGATTTATCAAGTAGAATGTGATTCAATGTGTAATTATTATTTTTTAAAATTGGCAATATAACTGGTTGAAAATATAGAATAAGTGCAAAAAATTGATATTTCTTTAAAAGAAAATTTCGATCTACAATTTTATAAGCTTTTTTTCTATTTCAGATAATGATAGTGGAAAGTTTTCAAAAACAACTTTAATAAGCGGGGAGTTGAGCTTAAATAACACAACTCTGAAAATCCCTTCAGTTTCTCCTGAAGATGCTGGACTATATGAATGTGAAGCAGAAAATGGTGTACCTCCGGCGATTAAATCTAATTTTTCTTTGAATATTCGTGGTAGGGTTAACACTTTGATAAAAAATATACTTCACAGTGATTTCATTTTATACAGCATTGATGTAAACATAATTTCTCTATAACATGCTTCATTCTGTGTCCTTTAACTTATGTTTTACTTCTGACCTATGTACTTTATATCCACTTTATAAATTTTATTATAACTATTTTAAAAGTTAAATAATTTATTTTAATAAAAGATCTTTTAGTTCTATATACTGTCAAAGTGTGGCGCTACGTATCCAAATGAAACATTGGTGAAGCTATGCTACGCCTTGTGTATTCTCTATAAATACCACTTCAAGACAAGTTGCTGTATCTTTTCCTCTTATTTCTGTCGAAAATTACAAATTTATATTTTCGATGTGCATTTCTACGAGTCAAATACGCCGATATAAACTATTAACATTCCTTATTCAACTAGGATTTACGAGTTTCATGTTGCCATCATGCCATACTACAGGTACGTTGGTTTTGGTACTACAGTTACTATTTACTAACTAAATAAAGAGTAGCAAGATTTTCATATAAGTAAAATATGTGTGTATACATATATACATTGATTTTGATTGATTTTGAGTAATAAACAGTGAAAAGGGAAGATTTTTTAGACTAATCATACGTACCATTTTAACAAAAGAAATTTGTATGAAAATCTTGACTATTTATCTCTTTTTATCTATTAGTGATTTTATATTTTTTAAAACCGGATATTACTTTTGGTAATTATTTTAAATATAATTGCAGTATCTGATTATAAAATGAATATATTGTTAGGGGCAGATACTTTTCAAAATTTCCTGTTAAACAAGCTCTTCTCTAATCCATTTTGTCTTTAATGAAACTATAAAATTTACCTACAAATGCAACTTTGGAAATAAATATATGCATCGTTATAGCTTATTAATGTAGTAATTACTGTAGAAATTACTGACGCAGCATATATGATAAAAAATAAATATTTTGCGAAATAAAATAATTTACGAATTTATAATGATAACATTAAAACTAAGTGCATATGTGAATGTTATCCTTACATAATGAATTTTCAGTTTTCTACTTCATTCAAAAAATATTAGATAATTTACAAAGTTACAGTTATTGTAGACAATTATTTGGTTGTCTAATAATACAGTGCCTAAATATAGCTCTTCTTAAGGAATTATAAACTTAGATTTGATTAATAGAGTGACATCGCTTTATTGACATAGTAAAGAATAATACTTCTTCTTCAAAATCGTAAAATTTCACTTCTCACTTGGATTTTTTAACGCGTGTATATATTTTTGCTGTTATAATTTTTTAATTTCTACAATTTTAACAACAGCCAAGTTTCCATGGCGTCTTAACGGAATATATGATCGTACTTTATAATTTGTTGTCTACATTGACTTAAAGTATTTTATTGTTATGAAAATTATTCTAAAATTTATTACTTATGTATAAAAATAATAGGCAATTTATTACAGGAATTCCAAAAATAAAAAAGTTTGCCTTCGAAGAAAATGTGAAAGAAGGAGATTTTGCTTCTGTCACTTGTATAGCTATTTCTGAAGATCAATCATTATCTTTTACATGGAGCAAAAACGGACAAGATATCCCTGTACCATCAAGAGGTGTCAGAATAAATGGTGGTTCAGATTATTCAATTCTTATTTTAAATAATGTATCACTTGATAACGATGGAAATTATACTTGCAAGGTTGAAAATTCATTTGGAAGTGTTACACACTCTGCAATTCTGAACGTAAAAGGTAATAAAATTGATGTCTTTATTTCACATTTTAGTGTTTTAGTTGTTAATTGTGTTTCATACTTCCTAAATTTTAAAAAGTAATTAAAAAGTTTTAATGAAACAAGTTGTATTGCTAATGATGGTATGGTAATTAACAAATATGTTTCTTAATTATTTAGAAACTTTTTCTACATAAATCTCAGTTAGGCAATTTGAAATCACAAATATTACTTTACGTTTTTTGAGAAGAATTTTTTTAAAAAAACCTTCTACACCTAGGTAATTTTTTCTTTTTTATAGTTTTGATATCAATGCTTAAAATAGTGAAAAATGTATACGCATATATCCTTCTAGACGAGTTATTTCTGTATTTATTTCTGTATTAATTGTCTGTACGTATATGCATCGTATTTTTCACTGAATTGATTATCTATAGTTGAAACTACTTAAAATCTAGTTTTATAAAAATCTTTTTAAAATGAATATAAAGAGACATACGGAGCAACTAAAAAACTAAGTTATAAACAATTTCTTACCTGTATATGCTAAGTCATGATAGAAATAAAAATTATATTCATTTATGCCCAGTTTTAAATAGTATCAACTGTTTAGGAAGTGGGTAAATCCTTTGTATATTTTTAATATATTTTAAATATTTTAATAACTATGACAAACATTTTTTTAAATTCTTCTAAAATATTTTGAATTTTTTATTTCAAGTTCATATTTTATGTCTATGTAGGTTTAATGACTTTTTATAAAACTTATATCTAAATTTCTTTATGTAGCTGCCCCAAAATGGACACTTGAACCAAAAGATGTTATTGCCACAACTGGTGAAACTGTTATAATTCGTTGTGAAGCATCTGGATCACCGAACCCTAGAATAACATGGAAAAAACTGTCTGGTAATACTTCTTCATACTTATTTTCAGATAAATTGAAATGTTAAGAAGAAATTTTTGCTAAAAGTACAAGCTATTTAAACTTTTTAAGCAATGAAATTTCAATTTTAAAATCTTATACAGTAAAATCTATTGAAATAGAAATGGATTGGGGTAAAGTTTTCCTCTGAAAACAAAAAGAAAAATTTATGAATAAACTCTTAAAGATCGTAGATTTTCTACATTGCTTATAAATCATGAATTTTATAAATTTTAAAGAAAACTAATAATAAATGAAAAAGTAACTGGTACAATTTTAAAGCATTTATAAAAACATTTTTTGCCATAATTTCATGAGTACTTAGATTTTAGCCGTCATGTGTATAATAAGCTACATGATTTTCAAAATAATTATCATTTTAAAATTTAAACCAGAAATTTTGTATTCTTATTACATGTGTAACATTTACTTACTAGCATGTCCTCTGTAATATTACTTAAAAAAATTGAAGTAATTTGTCATAATTAAGAGTAATATGTTTTCCATTTTAGGCAAAACGAAAGATAATGACGAAATTAGAGGTGTATTAACAGAATCTTCAAGTCACGGCAATGGAACTTTGAAAATATCTTCAATTTCATACGAAGATGAAGGGGTGTACGAATGTGCTGCCGATAACGGCATTGGTTTCACCATCAGATCAAACTTCAGTTTGTTTGTACGCGGTAGGGCTTAAAACTACTTGAAATAAAAATTGTCTATTAATTCTGACTATTCGCTACTTATATATATATATATATATATATATATATATATATATATATATATATATATATATATATATATATATATATATATATATATATATATATATATATATATATATATATATATATATATATATATATATATATATATATTTAATTAAGATCCTTCTATAAAAGTTTTGCTACTTCTTTATCTTGTTTTGTGTTTTAACAAATTCTTTCAGATCACGAAAAGAATCATTTTGTGAATATTAAACTTTAGTTCAAGCGCTGTTAAGTATTTTATGATTGTTTATGCGTAAGATGTGTGAACATATTTTAAACTATGCTATATGTTGACTGTTAAATATTCATTGTTTATGTGTAAGATATGTGAACGTATTACAAACTATGCTATATGTTGGCTGTTAAATATTCATAAAATATTATGTTTATGGGAATCTTTTGTGATATGTATATATAAAAACATATAGCTAGTTCTCTTTACCGTATATCCACAAAAGCTAAATGAACTACGAAAACAAACTTTTGAAAGAAATCATAAATGATATTTATAACATTTATCAACGAACTCAGTGAATTCTTTGAATTACTCTGTTTCTTGAACGAGTTTAATACTATTTGCTATTATTTATATTAGTTTCACAAAAATATAAATAGTAGTAAATAATAACATAAATACATGGAATTTTTTTCTATATTAATTACAGAATATTTTATTCCAATTAATATTCTTTAATTGTTTGATCAAGTTTATAGTAAGATTGTTTATGAATTTGTTTTTCAAGTAACCTTTCATATTTGGAAAGATATATTTTTTTCTGTTTTTGAAATATTAAGAATTATAAATAATTTGAGCAAATTATTTACCACATACTGCACTCTTTGCTTACTTTTATTAAAATTTTTTCGAATATATTTATTAATTCCGTATAATCAAAAGCTTATTTTCGCATTTTAAATAAATATTTTATAGACTAAAAATTATTTACTGTAGTCTTTTCTGAAATTTTACCCTGTTTTTCTCCAAAATATTTTAATTTGTTCATGGTTTCTCCGAAACATCTCAGTATCACACAATTGTTAAAACAATTGGAATTGACAATGTCTTTATTTAATATTTTAGTTGAATAGTATTTATATAGATTAATCCCATCATATATTGAAAAGAAAAAGATGTTTAAATTTGGATTCGAAATACTGATAAATAGTTGTGTCTGTCGTCAATATGTGGCGCTGCTATTCCACCAAGTTTGATTATTTTTGAAGATATAAGTTATACACGCCATATTTGAGTACAGATAGCTACGTGCTGTGATGTTAAAAACTCCATGTCATGTACCACGAAGATACCAGATAATCAAGATACTAGTGGTTAAATCTTAAATTGTCGTTTTGCCGTAGGTGATTTATTCAGCAATATAACATAAATGACCTAACTATGACTCTCGTATTCAGCAAGCGACGTCTATGGGAAACTGTATCAGCATTAATTTTCCTGCAAAGAGCTTTTGCAATTAGTAAGTAACAATTATATTAATTTATTTCTAATTTATTATATTCCTAATGTGTTATACATTCATTGTATTATCATTAATTCTCCTGTATTTTGAAAGAAATTTTTCATAAGGGTAAATATGTACAGTAATTACAAGTATTTAAATATAAATAACATACTTTAGGCCGTAATTAATTTATATTAACTTTTTTTCATTTTTATATCTAGAGAAAAAAGAAGAAGAATTTATTAATAAACATAAACATAGAAAATAATTTTAATGTTTTCATTACCATAAAAATCTATCCGGATGTCTGATATTTCCTCTAAATAAATGAAACATTTGTTCTCAGATTGGAAGAAAATCGCTTTGTAATCCTATAGTATAAATAAATATAAACCTTTATAATACAGTGTATACTTTAAATGGAAATACTCAGAAAGTGACATTAAGGCTGAATATACATTAGAAATGTATATCAAAAGGAATTTTCCTAAACAATTATTTACGTTGGTTGGTTAAACATCGATATTAAGGGATAAGAATTTGTAGAACAGAGCTAGATGAAACCAAATTCCTGTTCCTAAAAATATTTCAATGTATATATCAATGCAATCGTTATTTAAAATTATCAATATTCTCAAATTGAAGCGTATGTTCAATTTTGTAGTTATAGAACTTTTATAACGTAATTTGTTGGTTATACGATATTTTAAAAAACGTTGACAGTATTTAAGATCTTTTTTGTCGTAATTCAGTTTTTTTTAACAAATCTAAAAGTTTAAATGTCTTTACATGCAGGTTCACCAAAGTTGAAACAGTTTCAGTTTGAAGAAAATATTAAAGAAGGGGATCTTGTTTCTGTAACTTGCCTTGCTGTATCGGAAAACTCCCCTATAACGTTTATATGGACAAAAGATGGGAGAGAAATTGCTCCTTCTACTAAAGGAGTAAGAATTGATGATAACCAAGATTATTCAGTGCTAATATTTAGTTCTGTGTCTGTTGAAAATGATGGAAATTACACATGCACGGCAAAAAATAGCCATGGTTATCAGTCACATACAGCTTACTTGAACGTTAAGTGTGAGTATCCTATTTAATTTCCTTCTCTTTTATTTTGAAGAAAATATAATTGATGTATATATAACCATACAAAAATATGTAGTATTAATTAATGTCTTAAAGAAGATTAAATACATTTTGCTTACCATAGCGATTATTTCTTTATAAAGGCTTGACACTGTCATAAACCTTTTAAGCATCATTAGAAAGTTTAGTTTTAAAGTTCACTCTAAAGTTTTAAGGAGTGCAATGATTATTTTTAGAATTAGTTTTTAAAGAACTTAGAATAAAGCCGACTTTCTTTTTTATGATTTCAAATTAATTATAAACTCACATATTTATTTAATTTTTCTTTGTGAAACACACAAATTTTTATATTAATAAATTTTATAATAACTTAAAAGTTTCTGAAAGTAAACATGATCACCTTTATGGTGAAAGAACATTGTTATTTACATATAATGTGTTATCAAGGTTGTTTTTTGAGTATGTAAATTCAATATATGCCACCCAGAAAAACATCATATCTACGTACAATCTTAGTTTAAAACAAATATGACATTTTCGGATATTTTATCTTTCGATATTATAATTTTGTTACTTATACACTCAAAAGTAAGATAATCACAATGATTTAAAATTTTTTGAAAGTAAGCATGATCATCTTTATTGTGTAAAAACATTGCTATTTACACATAATATGTTATCAAGGTTTGTTTCTTAAGTACGTAAAGCCAGTATATGCAACCCAGAAAAACATCATATCTACGTATAATCTTATTTTAAAACAAATATGACATTTTCGGATATATTATCTTTCAATATTATAATTTTGTTACTTATGCACTAAAAAGTAAGATAATCACAAGCTAAATATTTGTTGACACCTGTGTAAAGAATCTTGTTCGTGCTAATTAAGTTTAGAGGATATGAATGAATAATTTCGTAAATTATCTGTATTTCGTAAGTTATCTCGTAAATTATCTGTAACAAAAATAAAAACAATGTTCAAATAAAATTATTATTATTTTTATTTTTAATTTTCCATATTATTGAAGTTTTACTGAAATAATCAGAATATCTATAGTAATATTCCTATAGTAATATTCTAACAAAATTTACTATCATTCAATCAAATATAAATCTTTAAGCGTATATTATGCAAATTTCCATTATTACTGACTATCACCTTGAATTTTAAATTTTTTGCAATATTTATTAAATTTATTAATTTTAGGGATATATAAAAAGGATACAAGCCCTCTTATAAATATATACACAATAAATACCTACGCAATAAATATCTACATTATTAAAATAATTTAAAATTGCAACTTTTTAGGTACGTTGTGTAAGATATTTGTGCAATAAGTATGAAATGAAAATCTACATAAAATTTGCCAGTTCTGACAGGTAAAACTACAAATTACAAAGATATAAGAAACGATATAAGCGTATCAAAAGATGTTAAAATGTGTGTAAAATAGATAGAATGAACTTATATTGTTTTTTTACTATTTTAGCTTCACCGAAATGGATTAAAGAGCCAGTGGATATAATAAGTAGAATCGGAGAATCTATCAGTATTCATTGTGATGCTATCGGTTCTCCAAAACCAAAAATTATTTTTAAAAAGTTAACAGGTAAGTTTCTACGTAATATTACCTTTACACAAGCATGTTCATTAGGTTCTAAAATTATTATAATAAGTATACAAGCGTTGACATTTAAAGTGTTATACTTTATACAATATTAATTCTTGTATAAAATTACACTTTTACACTTTTCAAAGTTTTGAAAAATATAATTATATATATATCTTGATGGACAAACAAAGTTTTGAAAACTTTTGTATAGTTCTGTATCTTGAATATCTCATAACAAAAGACTTTAATCTATATATTTCAAAAGAGTGAATTTGTATATAATGCAAGAAATTAATTCTACGAGAAAATTAAATTATTATTAATGTCGAGCACATTTCTATGATGATTGATTAAGGCATCATTAAATATTCTTGACTGTGTAATGAAACAGTTGATTTTGGGTGTATCGGGGAAAAGTTGTCTTCATATCATTTATGAATGTCTACAAAATACAAAGTTAGTAAAATATGCGTTTTTTCTCCTCTAGGTCCCGGTTCTGCATCATATTCAAAAAACAGTGGAATAGTTAAAGAAGATTACAACAATACCACATGGAAGCTTACTTCTTTGTCATATGACGATGCCGGTTCATATGAATGTATCGCTGATAATGGCATAGAGCCTAAAGTCAAAGTTAATTTCACAATAACTATACGTGGTAGGGATAGTGAAATTTTAATCAACTACATCTTACTGTCCACTCGAAATATGATAATTATATTTTCTTTGTAACTCAATTTTTACTTTCTATATCATATATGAAATTTGTTTTATGTAATTTTGTTGGAGTATATTCATATTAATTGTGACGGTGTGACTATAAATATAATATATTTAGGGTATATTATCCTTTTTCGTAAAAAGAGAATATACTGATTTTTCGTAAATACTGATTTTACTAGATATTGTTAGTTTTCAAGTGTGTAATCTTACTAAATATTTTTATATAGATTTCTCTAAAACCAGAAACTTTATAACATGTTATCATGTTTGTTTTTCTCGCAATGCGTATTTGTACTTAGATCAATAATTTATTTAAAGATATTTCCTAAAATCCAAAACAACTAAACATGGTTTGTATTCTAATATATGCGATTACGTTCGTTTTATATGTATCTCATTTACAAGTTGAATTGATGAGGATTTTGCAATGAATAGAAGCCTAATATTAAAATATTTTTAAATATCAAAGACTTTTATATTTGAATAATTGACGTTTAAAAAAAACAATATTATGCTTTGTCTGATCATATGAAAAGATAATTTGAAATTATTTAAATGGGCTTTCTTAATTTCTAAACATCTACTTTTTACCACATTGTAAATCTGTCTTTAGTTATGAAAAGAAATCTTAGTCTTTAATAACTGTTTAATGTCTTTGTTTACCCTCATTCATTTCATTAGATGTATGTACTTGACTAACGACAGTTTAAATTAATTTTCTCTTCTAACATTTTGAATAAAAATACAGAGTAATTTACCATTACATAACCTTACTTAATAATATTAAAGAACAATTATTTTTATTATATAATTTGACCTGTATTTAAAGATTTCTTACAGTGAAAGTTTTTTGGTTATGATATAAGTTTATATTATTACATTCTATAGTTACTAATTCTCTCAAAGTGTGGCGCTGTATATCCAACTTGAACGTTTTATGGTCTGCTTTCATATTAACGCCATATTATAGTCACTCTTCAGAATGAAAGAACATGCTTGAACATACACCTTCTTCTAAATAAATGTAATAAGATCCAGTTTTTAGAACTAAAGAGTACCTAGTTCTCTATATATGTCATAAAAAGTATAAGAATGCAGCTATGATATGCTGAAAAAATGTCGAAATCTTCCAAATGCGCTTTGTGCTGTGGATTTATACTGTCATTGCTACTCAGTTGTTGTTTATCAGGTAAGTTATCTGTATTATCTTTATTAATTAATGTTACAAAGCATAAAATAGGATTTATTAATTTGCATGCCTAAAACTATTTTAATCATAGCCATGTTAATGTTTAAAAACACGGATAAATTCTTTAAATGCATTGGATATTTACAAATAATTTTAGTGAAACTTAGGTTATTGCTGTTTTAAAAATATAGGAGAATGAAGGTTGAGAAGACACATAGAGTTTGAAACCATATATCTCCTTGTCTTTTCATTTAAATTTTTTTATAAAGTATATACGTGTACTCCAGATTGCCTCTCTATGAAACATTTAGCATGACATCTAAAGAAATATTAACAGTATTGAATAAAAAATACTTAATTCAAAGGTATTAATTTGCTAGTATTTGGATTCATGTGATTAAATATAAAAAAAAACATAGCATTTTATGTTTGCATTTAAAACTAAGTATCATTCATATGTATGCTTATTCTTCAAGAATGAAACGCATCTTTGGTCAGCACTATTATGTTGTAACGTGAACTTTTATATTTTATTTGAAATTTTCCTGAAATTTTCTGGAAAAGTTTACAATAAATTCTATCTTATTATAGAAAAAAAGTAGTTTAATTTAGATACTGAGGAAAGCATAATAATCTATATGTTTTTATTAAATTATTTACACCCGTAACTAAATCTGTGTAATGTTTTATTTTCATCTGAAAAGAATAAATCACTACTTGACACTTTCCTACATTGCAATATTCCTTATAATCATTGAAATATAATTTTAAAGTTTCTGTATCACACAGATATTTTGTTCAAAAACCTCAAACTTTATTAGTGTTTTAATATTTTATAGATGCACCGAAGATTAAGAAATTTACTTTTGAAGAAAACGTACAACAGGGGGATACTGTGTCTATAACTTGTTTTGCTGTAGCGCCTGTGAAACCATTAAGATTCTCTTGGAAAAAGAATGGAATAGATATCCAAGAATCGGAAAAAGATGCAAGAATTGAAAATAGCAGGGAGTTTTCAGTTTTAATTTTAGACAAAGTAAATCTAGGTAGTAGTGGAAATTATACATGTACAGTTCAAAATAGCCAAGGAAAAGATCTTCATACAGCCTATTTGTCTGTAAAAGGTAATAATTTATTACGTTTATATTAACTTAATTGCAAAATAAATATTCTTGCTTATGTAAGTTTAATATATAAAATATGGTTTTGAAATTAATCAACGTTCATAACATCCTTCTTACTGAGCTATTTATTTAGTAAACGATTATATTTAGTAAAGCGATTCTTCTTCGAAATTCCTTTATCAAAAATTGATTTAATATAGTGTTATCTGTATTTCATTAGTTTATGCAAATCAAGAATTAAATACTGCTGTACAATAGTTTTCAACAAAATTTGAACATTTTAAAAATCTACGTTTTAGTAATATTAATTAGTGGATGATTTATATAATGAAAATATTCTATTTTATGTGTGAACATTGAAGTCTTAAATAACATTACTAATTTGTTCAGACATCTTTAGAGAAGTGAAAATAACCAAATATCAAATATTTAGACCCAGTCGATGAGAATTAATCTGGTTATCCCTTTGTAATAAAACGGCCAGTTAGTATCAAACAATTGTCGTCCTTGAAATTGTCCTCAAATTTCAATGAAGTACTGTATAAGACTTTATCTTCTTTTAAACTTATTACCTCTGTCAGTAAATTTTCGTTTCATCAAAAACTGTTTTTGTCAGAAATTTATCATTAATTTGTAACCGAATGGGTGCTTATAAAAAAGGTTTTCTATATAACTGCTTAGTGTTTTTTTTAATTTCAGCTCCTCCAATGTGGATACAGAAGCCTGAAGATGTAATTACTACTATGGGAACTTCCATATCGGTACATTGTATAGCATCTGGGGAGCCAACACCACGAATATCATGGCTGAAATTCAGTGGTAAGATGCTGTTGTATATATAAAAAAATCACTTCCAAAGTTAATGCAATAAAATTTTAAGAAAAATCATGAAAATAAATTAATTTTATATTATCTTGTTTGGTTATGAATTATTTATATTTAATCTGATCTTGTCTTTGTATGTAATACTTTTGGTAAATTTGTATTGTAAAATTGTTTTTGGAATTTCAAAATATAGATAGTGTTCTGCTACTACATAGAAATCTTAATTTTATAATATTTGATACTTATTTTTAATGATTTCTGTAAACTTGAATAAGGAAATTTTGTTAGAGATTTAAGTGTTGTTCTGTGTTTAGAGAAAAAAATGTTTCATCTAAAATTCTAAAGCATGCGCTCTCTTTAAAAAATGTTCTGCATGTTTTATTATATACACATTTCATTGTTATTTTACAATTATATTAGCTTTTCATTATAGAATATAATTGCTGCAAAATGTAATTTAATGTTTTTTTTAGATTCTGGCCCTGTAAAAGAAATTGAAGTGGCTGTTCTCTATCCTGGCAATAAAAGTATTCAAAATAATGTGTTGAAGATCGATTCTGTTTCTTACAGTGATTCTGGCGTTTATGAATGCATTGCCGATAATAATATCGGAAGCAAAATACAGGCAAATTTTACATTAACAATCAGGGGTATGATATTTTAAACACTTCTGGTCCTTATTCCAGTGTAATTGGGAAATAATATATCTGTTTGATCAGGATTTATATTTAATATTCGATCTGAAATTTATGAGATGAGTTTTATATATAATTGTAATAAATGTATCGAAATATGTACGTTTATATTTTTTTATGAATTATCACAACGGACATTTTAAAAAATTTTTGATAGAATGACTGAAAAATATTCTATGTTTATGAAGTCATGATTTTCGATCAATTTTAATTTTTTGTTACTGAAAATATTGAAGTGTTTTTATAATAAAAATATATCTGTATTCTAACTTGTTTATGGTGATTCTTAAGAATTTCTTCTGAAACAAAGTATATAATGAAGGAAATACTAACTTAGAGTGACAAAAATGTCCTTTTCTTTAAAAAAAGTAGCATTCACATTTCCAGTTCTCGGTTCATTTTTTATACATGTTTTTCTATTCATAAAAATGTAAAAATTACATTTATTGTTTTAGTCTACAATTATATACTATCGTTTAATACTAATAAAAAGTTTTATCGGTACTGTTTTATCTATTGAACATTTTGTGAATAATTCGCTGATAATATAGCTAAATTTTGTGATTTATTTATATCTGGTATTTCTTAAAACATCAATAATCAGTTTTTAAAACTCGCATCAAAAATGTTTCCTACTTTACTCATGATGTGGCGCTAGTATACTGTTCCATGGTAGGTTGTATGATTACACAGTACTTTTGCGGACGCCATTCTTATTCTGTAGTGAAAATAAGGTTGTGTTGTGCATCATTATAATGAAACCGCTCTCGAATGACATAGCTGTTACTGTATATTCTTATGTTATTTATATTTTTCGAAAGTATACTGTTACAGCATGAAGTTTCTTAAAGGATCAATTTTCATACTATTTTCCGCTTCTTCGTCTGATAGAGCCAAAAGGTATGTCTGACAAATTTTTTCTTTTCTATTAACAAAGTTTATTTGAACTTTAAAATTGTAAAAATATATTATCTTTGGAAAAAATATAATGTTGTTATGTGTATAGCGTATTTGTTTTTCCTTTAGGAACACCTGTTTTAATTCTGAATGTATTGTAATATTACTTAATAATTATGGTGAGGAAAAACATTGGTTATATTTATATATTCATATTTTTAGAGTTCATTTATTTGTAACATTAAGTTTAAAACAATGGAAAAGTACACGTAATAAGTATTTATTTTGATATTTTACTTTATTAATGTTGTTTTTATGCCAGTGTAATTAAAATTTAATTATAAAATATAGAGCAATTTATAAATCAGTCTGAAAATCTCCTAAATAGGACTAAAAATATTTAAAGATATAAATAACGAGTACATAAAATTTATCTTTTTAATGTAGTTATTTTGGAATGCATTAAAATTGTAGCTTTAATGTTAACTTAGTGGTCATAAAATGTATATTCTTCACAGAAAAGTAAGTTTATAGTATTTTTAAATATTTACAACCACTTGTCAACTTTCTACTTCTTTTAAGTTGCGTTTGTATAGCAATTCTATTACACACTTAATACATCCTTATTAGCAAAAATATATAACAATCTTTAGCATTTACCTGACAGTAGTGAAATGTTTTGAAAAACTCTCATAGCTCTAAATGATAATTAAGTGTATGTCGTTTTTATTAATTTTATATACTTGACAAAGGTTGAAATATAAAGTATTTTAACTTCTGAATTTTATAATATAGAAATTTTTCATACGTTTATTTA
>CM063504.1:92629924-92634924 GCA_032207245.1 Pardosa pseudoannulata | reverse complement strand
TAAATAAAAGAAATATTCACTGCTTCAAGCTTTGGTGTGTAGTTTAATTTGATGAGAACGGCTTTGTTTTCAACATAATTGTCTCTAAATATGATGCTTTATGCTCCTACTGAATATTAAGTAATAAAACTGTAAAGTTAACTATATAAAAATGTAATGGACCTGATCACTGATAATAGATATGAAAAAAAGTAAATCTCAAGGAATACTTTTATTTTCGCTTGGTAACGACATCAAAAATGCTGTTGAAGTGATTGATTATCAGCTGTAATTTTCAATGAGGAATTTTATAGCATTGTTATTAGTTGGTATAAATTTCTTTGTTTTCCTCGGCCTAATATTTTAAGCTTTTAAATATAAATATAAGTATTCAGTTAGCCTTTGATCATCTAACTGCCTATATAAAAATTTGTTATGTAGATCTTCTTTTTAGTAATTTTCAGTAAAAAAAAATGGATTTACGAGTGAAAAGTTCGGTGGTATATAATTTAATGGTATGTAAACCTTAAAGATTTCAGACACTTATGTAAGGCGATTGTAATCCAAATATAATAAAATAAAAATACAATGGAAATTAATGTTTTCAAAAGCAAGATAACTTATAAAGTAATGTTTGGGTATTAAAACCTGCATTTTTTGTCAATTCCCAACTTTTTGTCAACTTGGTCAAAGATATTTCTTTATAAGAGTTTGTTTGAGTCATTTAAAAGTATAATCTTAAAACTGTTTTTATAACATCAAATTGCTACCGACAATTAGCCTGTAAAATATACCCGATTTGTTGCGTGGGGATTTAAATGAAAAATTAAATTTAAGAGTAAATAAACAAGGGAGAAGCTATTATCAAAAATAAAATTTTGTAATATAATTAAGTTTGCGGACATAACGTTTAAGTATAAGACTTATCTGTTTTCAAATATATATAAGTGTAAATGAAGAAGAGAAATTGTTTGATTATAATGCATTCAAATCAATTAGCTGAAGAGGCTATTATATTTTAGAACTTTAACTATTTCATCACCTTGCATTACAATTGGTAGAACTTCATTTACTCTCATGTTCCCAACGAGTTTCAAATAATATGATCTCGGTAGTTGTATCACGTTCATTTATTTAAGTATATAAACCCTAGGCAATACACGCGTTCTTAGTTCATAAAAAATATGGAGTACATAATTTAGGCTATATATAATTTAGACTTATTTATAATTAATAAAAAATTGATTAATAAATAAAATATTTTGTTCTAGAAATCATTCTTTCAACTTTACTGTACCATGACTTTTGATAAATTTATGTTCCATTTTTATTGTAATACTTCATGGCTTATAAATATTCTATACCTTAACCATTTTTCAGATGTTCCAAAAATTAATCCATTTAATTTTCCATCAAGTGTAAGAAGTGGTGGCAAGGCAACAGTCACATGTCTTGTTGAATCCTCTCTTTCAAGTATCAGATTTAGGTGGCTTAGAAATGGCATCGAAGTGTCTGGGACATCAGATGTAAGAATAAAAAATGATACGGATTTCTCCATGATTGTATTAGATCCTGTGAGATCGAATAGCACAGGAAATTATACATGCGAAGCTATAAATTCTTTTGGTAAAGATAGTTATTCAACATATTTACAAGTGGAAGGTAATTATTGTTTACAGAAAACTTTAATATAACTCTTTTCAATTGAAAATTAGTCAATACAAATATTTAAGTAATTTTTAAACTTCATTAAATATATTGTTGGTCACATTTAAAATATTCATTTGTGTATGATGTAATAACTTAGAAAATTTGTTGTTAAGGACCTCCAAAGTGGATAAACGAACCAAATGATTCTGTATTGATGCTTGGAGATTCTTTATCACTTTTCTGTGAAGCGTCAGGATATCCTGTTCCAAAAATTACATGGAAAAAAATGAAAGGTAAATATATAATCTGATCCTTTAAATCTTTAATGTGGACATTTATTATATAGCTTGATATTATTGCCTGTGTTTTTTTTACTATTTTTTCATATTTTATAGTCAAATACGTTTTAAGAAAACCCTGTATTGAATTTAATATAATTTATGTACATTAAAATTAATTTAGATGTTCAATTTATTAAAAATTACTTATATTATTATTTATTAAAAATTATTAATATTATTAAAAATTATTAAAAATTGTTATTACTAAAAATTTTACTTTAATCTCCAAGAATGATGTTCCATTATTTAGATTAAAGTATCTTCTAATTAAAAACTAAATTACTAGAAATGTTTGGGAAATATATAATATTATAGTTTTGAAACTATATCTTAAAATGAAATCATTACTTTAAATTTAGAAAATTATTGTCAAAATTTTATCAACCTTCTTACTATGTATTGAATCAAGATCTACTTTATTAATTTACCAAATGTCATTAATTATGATCCAACATTGAAATAGTTTAGTTTTTTAAAGACCTAAACTATTTAAAACTATAAGATATGAAAAGTTCTTGACTAAAACTAAAGGTTCTTATGAAAATTTCTATGATTTTTTACTTCAAACCTTGTTATTGAATAATCAGCTCATTTAATTTTTTATTTATAAATAGATATATAAATATAATAAAAATTGTTAAATTTAATACATTAAATTTATCTAAGATATTATAAGAAATTATTTTAAGTACAAATAAAATATTTTTATTTTATATTTTTTTATATAGTATGCAATATTTAAGTGTCATTTTTTCTTTTCAGGAGAAATACTTGAATGAACATTTTGAAATTCGTCTTTTGTAATAGAGCACGCTTCTTCCATGAAAAGTTATAAATGAGGTGATACAATGGTAGATAATGGATTAAAGCATTGGCAGAAATTTATATTATATTTTTTCAAATTGGAGTGAAAATTTACACCATCATGAATTTACGTGCGAACGTTATGTAACTATAAAGATTTCTATTAGTATATGAAAAGGTTCTATTTAACACTATAAACTATAAAGGTTCTTTGAAATATTTAACCGTTTTTCAGTCAAACAGTTTATTTATTGAATTAATTTCAAGAACTTTAATTTAAATATGATAAGATATAAAAGTAATAATGGTTTCATTGCCAAAATTTCATCATTTAATAAGATTACTTTATCGTATATTATATATGAAATTATTTTAGCGTAAGAAAATGTTTATATTTTTTTTATTTTTGTGTTATATTTATGCAATATTCAAGTGTCATATTTTTTCTTTTCAGGAGAATTGAATGAACATTTTGAAATGTTTTTATCCAAAAATTCGTCTTTTGTAATAGAGCACGCTTCTTCTGACCATGAAGGAAGTTATAAATGTGAGGCTGATAATGGGATTCAGCCTTCGTTAGAGAAAATATTTAAAATTGTTGTAATTGGTAAGAAGGATGCAAATATTGTTGTCAAGCAGTAATATAGGTGTGATTATAATTTACACCATCATCCATACGTGGTGAAGCTGTAACTTAATTTGAGGTTTTCTAATTAGAATTTAACACATTTTTGATATGAGCTAAATGTTGATTTGTTTGCATATTTGTAGAAATACGTTTCAACACTAATCAAATATCTTTATGAGGAAATTATTACATCAAAACAGTTAAGCATATAATCATGAAGCATTACCACCTAGTACACTTTTATTTCACTTTCTTTTGCAATTTCCAATTTGCAATAACATTTTTTTCAGATTAGGATATATGTTACAGATATTGCAAGACGTGAAAAATAGATGTAAACTATATTTACTCTTTTATATTTCCTCGAAGTTATGCAGTTGTTTAATTTCCAACTCTAATTTTTTAAAATGTTATTTAACATATTTTTTAATAGTTCTCGCTCTTAATTCATGATATAACATTATTCAGTATAAAAATATAAATGTTTAGTATTTATAGTAATTTGTATTCACTTTTGTGTGTGGAATTTAATTTAATTTTACCTATGAATTTATTTTTATGTGAAGTCTTTGACTATATATTTTTGAATCATAACTGAGTTGTAAATCATTAATAGAAAATACTAATTTCACTAAAAAAATTTTATAACATTATAATCAATATTCGATTATTCTATGACTGTTTATATATTTTATGAGTATGAATACAGACGGTGGTTATATTATTTTGCGTTATATTGCATTATGTTTCGATGTGATATATAATATGTTTCGATGTGATATAAATATGGAAACATGATCTCTAAGAACTTACGAAAATACAATCAGGAGCATTAAATCAACAAAGAAGTTTATTCTTTTCGCATTTTTAATTACTGTACGGTGGTATTTTAGCATTTTGAAGAATTTTGAGTTTGTTTTTTGAAAAACTGATTAAATTTACTATATTATTATTTTATATTATAAAAAAATACTGATAGAGATCGATACCGTTGAAGTATGTTGTTAATATAAAGTACTTACTTTTTGTGAAAATTACTTTAACTAATTTTGGAATGTTATGTTGAATTTCTCAATTTGCCACAGTATGCTTTTTTTACTCACCTTATAATAACACTCTTTTTTCAGAAAAATACAGATTTAAAATAAAAAATATTGTGATAATATTCTTTTCATCAAAAAGTTAATTTTTAATTAGTTGAACTGAGAAATTTTTTAAGTGTTGTAGAGAAGCAAATAATCTACTATTGTTAAATTGAATTGTAATTTCTTTATTCAAAAATATCAGTTTTAGTTATAAATTACAAATATCGGCACTATGTGGCGCTACTTTACTGTGTTATGCTGAGAAATGAGAGTACTGAGTTTTGCTGTATATATCCATCACAGAACATCCTAATTTCGTGAAAGCGTGTTTTTAATCCCGTGTCTTTAATAGTATTTCTCTATTATGGACACATTTTTCAGAATCTCTTAACCATGTATTATTTAAGAATTCGACTATGCGTGTTGTTGCTGTGGATGATATGTATAAATATGAGAATTGTTGTTAACGCCGAGGTTGAAGATGAAAATGGTGAGTAATATATTTTCTGTACC
>CM063504.1:92617424-92624924 GCA_032207245.1 Pardosa pseudoannulata | reverse complement strand
TGTTTAATGTTTGAGTTTCATGTTCTAGAGTTGTTAAATTATATAAACATTTATACAAATAAATTTAAGCCACTTTATATTCACAATTTGTCATTTTTAAGATAAATTTGTTAATGCGATGGAATAGAATTTCACAAAGTCTGAAACTTGGTTCTCGCTTCTGTATACAAATTTTTGCTTACTGTTATTAAAGACTGTATTTTTATGTTCTTTTGTTCTTTTTTATGCTGTAATAAATATTTTTCATTGATAATTTATTCAGTATTCACTAAATGACGTACTGTGCTTTTACAAAAACAGGTTGTGTAAAAGGGATCTAAATTTATTTTTATATTACATAAACATGCGGTTGAAAGTTATTTCATATTACAGAAATGTTCAATTTCACAAGCAAAGAACCGGATTTTACTAATATCCTAATTTGTCTCATTTTACGTTAAATATCTAGTTTGACTTTTAAATGTTCTACAGATGGACTGTTCTAATATTGTCTAAAATTGTGCTTCTTTTGTAATTGCGACGTTTAAATGTTAATTACATTTTATGTGTTGTTCTACTTTAATTTTGTGTGTTTTTTATTTCAGATCTGAATTATATGAATGGATTATAGTACAGTTTCATTTGTTTTTAATTTTAGAACGTTTTAATACATAATACTATTTTTGAAATCCTTAAGAATCTACTCGCCATTAAAGCAGTTGAACTCATTTCACTTCAGTGTTGTGGTCTTGCTCTATTTTTTTTCAATATATTCATAAAAAATTATTGAAACGTATTGTAAATTATATTTGTTTTTATATGACTATTTTTAGATTAACATAAGTGTTTAGTGCATTAATATCTAGTTGACTTTTTAGTGCAATTACACTTATAACATTTCTCAATTGAACGATTTAAACTTAAGTTGTAAGAGTAACAGCATTCAAATTATTATTTTCATAAATAAACCTGTTTTATACTCAGTCATGTATGCTTTCAAAGGAACAAAATAAATTAACTTTCTTCTCTTTTTCATCTAGTTCCAGCAAAATTCGAAGAAACGTTCGCCATAGTGAATGCAAAGAAAGGAGATAGTGCTCGGATGAAGTGTGAAGCATTAGGAGATCAACCGTTATCTGTAACGTGGCAGAGAGACGAAAATATAATTAGTAAGAGTGGAGATGAAAGGTAATAATTTCATAATAAATAATGGTTTATGGGTTATTATTTTTACTTTTAAGTAATCCTAACTTTGTAAACTGCCATATCTGTGTAGACATCAAATAGTTTGTAACGTGAAAGCCATATCTCAGAATGCGTTTACAAATATGATCGTAAATTCGTAGATTTGAATCTATCTCCTTATATTCAGGGTTCGCATATTTTGCGAACATTGTTCGAGCGGAATTTTGTTGGTTATGAGTGATGACGGGATTTCTTAAATAAAGAGCATGAACACTAAGTAAACCAATTAGTGAATACATTTGATAAACATTGCTGTGTTCATGTATTTAAAATTTCATTCAACTTTTATGGAACTGCAAGTTTAATTTACTTATTCTTTAATTGCAGAATGGAAAAAATTAGATTAATAATGAATATAATTAACTGAATTAATAATGGAGATATATTGTCACTTATAGAAATCTATCTGATGTTGTACAACAAATATAAGTTCTATTCAACATTTATTTAAATGCGATACATTTTATTTCTTATCTATAGAGATGAAAGATTTCAATAAATATTTACTTAAAAGAAAACTATTTAACGTGAGAATAAATTTTTACTTTGTAAATATAAAATACATTATTCTTCGCGTATGAAAATACTAGCACATGTTTATTTTTCTTACCTGCTTGTTGAAGAAAAAATTAATTTGAAACAGGATTAAAGGCATGATTATCCCTTTTATCCTTCCCTGTAAAAAAATTATGACTTTGAAAGTTACTTATGCATTTTTTTAATTTTAAGATTACAAGATGTTGTTCTATTGAAAACAATATTTTTTAAAGAAGGGGGTGTTAGATTGACTCTGATTACTTATTTGTTTTAATAATTCTTTTTAGAGACTAACTGTTTGTTTCCTAAACATTTCATATATGTTTTTAAGAGTTATTACTGTATTATTTTAAACTTAATAACGATAAATAAATATATTTATTTCATTAAATTATCTTTTATTTAATACAGTATTTTCCTCTGTATTTTATATAGTCTATCACTAGAAATATGTGTCGTAGGTTAATGTTGTTACCTTTTTCAAAAGATTTTGACAGTAGTAATACAAACAATTTCAATATTTTTCTGAGGTAATATATTTTAATTGCTGTTAGTTACCTTGGAATTCACTTCCGAACAATTGTTTGCTGCTCTTTTAATTTTACGAAAACGAGTAAACTTAAACATCTTTTATGTGTGTTATTTACTTGTTAAAACGTAATATGTTAAGCCTTTTGCTTTTGTTACTATTATTTTTTAAGTCAAGAGATTAAGTCAAGTTTTAATCATAGTGCTACTGTTAACACAAAAAGATAACAACCAATTATCTTTTTCTCCTGAGCTTTAAACACCAATTAATGAAATATCTAAAACCTAAATGCAAACCTTTATGCAATTAAAGAAAATCACTCGCAATTCTGTCTTTAAAGATCATCTTTTTAAAAAAAAAGTAGTTGTTTTACTAGAATTTTAGTAGAATTTTATTAACTTCGTTTTCTGACGTTTCACATTGAATCAATATAATGTTACTGTTTAGGAATTATAAACAATCTGTAATTGAAGGATAAGACAATTTTAGTACTAAAAGAATAATTTCTTTTTTAACTATAAGGTACGAGATCTTTGAAACTCTGGTGACAAAAGGCGTCATGTCTGAGCTGATCATTCGAACTACAGATAGGGATGATGGTGCTTTGTACACATGCCTTGCTGAAAATGAATTTGGAAATGATGAACGGAAGATTAGATTGCTTGTAATGGGTAAATAACTGAATTTGTTAAATAGTTTTTTAATGTGTTTTCATTCTGTACTTTTGCATAACACTTTTTTTCAACGATAGGAAAAGTGAGAAATATATGCCAGTTTCCATCATATTAATTTTAATTCTGTTTTAAGAAATTTGTAATGTAATATATGGCAACTGTCAACTGTATCCCTGCCCATAAGAAATTTAGATGAATTTTGAAAATAATTTATTCGTGCTGTCACACGATATACATATATATTTATGGAATAATAAATGGAAAAATTTCCTCCATCTGACAGATATTTGAAACAATAGATGCTAACGTACAGTTTTGAAATATTTATTAAGCTAATGAATACCGTTTCATGAAACTAGATTTCAAATTGGTCATTAAGATAAATGTAATTTCTTTTTTAAAAAGAAGAATTAAAAAAGTAGTAAAACATTTTTAAAAGTGTTTTAAAGAAACACAAGCTAGAATGTTTTAAACTGTAGCAGTAGTCTAACAGTTCTCTAAAAATTATTTTTGTGTTTGGGTGTTTAATTGCACTAAAACATGTGTAATACAGTGATTGCTTGTTAGTCGAGATTCTGCTATTTTATAGATTAAATATATCTTCGTAAAGTGTTGGGAAATATGAAATCCCAAATCTTTGTTTAAGAGTAAGATTTCAAATGGTTTATTGTGCTTTCTATCATCAGTGCTATAGGAATTTCTCTACGATCCTACAGTGTGTTTTCTTTATACAATTTGACATTCAGTCCTTCGGTTATGCTTACTTATCAATTTAAAAAATAGGAGCACATGATAAAAAATAAAATTTTGTGCTTGAATTGCGAGGAAAGCTTAAAACGAATGGAGAAAATTACAAAAATATAGCTCTCATAAATGTGTTTATATAGACTAAAAAATTCGACTTTCATAATCTACCTTGAATTTATTTTGTTCATGTTTATATTTCTTACAGTTAGTATTTTGTCTCATTTAAGATGAAGTACTTTAGAAAACAAATATAGAATATTTCCATTTCAATGATTCGAAAAAATAATCTATTCTATAGTAATCTAGAATGAAAGTTCAGTAGCAATAACCATATAAAATAGCAGAAGATCCGTCATACTAAATTCTTCAAGCTTTATTATATTATCTGAAAATATGTTTAGTCTTTTTTTGCGAGAAGCAAAACACTTTTTATTTGTATAAACTTGTTTTCTTTTCATACCAAGTATGCAATAATATATAATTCATTTGAATATATATCTAACTGGTATATACTATTAAACATTTTTAATATAAATAGAAAAGTCACTATTTATAACAGGATTGGTTTTATTTTCCTGTATACATGTATATATACATTATTTACACACGTGTGTATAATCTTTTGCGTAACAAATATATAAAATTTCTGAGGCCCTCATGATAAAAAAACTTAATCATATGTAACTTTTTTGTTAAAATTAAGTCACTTAAATATTCGCATTGTATTAATGTTTCTTTGATACATTGTTTTAAAGTTCTGACGAAGTATGATTTTTTGCAATTTAGAAGTGCCTGCCCCTCCTTTGGATGTCAAAATCAGAGAAATTTGGAGTCGAAGTGCTGGAGTTTCATGGGCTCCTCCTTATAGTGGAAATTCTCCAATTACAAAATATATTGTACAGTACTGGCGAGATTTAGGTAAATAAGTTTTGATGACTCTTTTCTTGTCATATTCACCCTATATGTATAACTTATACACCCTACATGACAAACATCGTCTTTTCTGGAGAATATATATATATATATATATATATATATATATATATATATATATATATATATATATATATATATATATATATATATATATCATATAACAAGATGAATAATGTAGGTATTAATATACAGTTTTCGACATAATTTCTTCATTCTTTTATTTTTGAGTGTTCAAAATATAGATGTGCAAAATTTTGTGCTCGTCATGGACAAGCCATGTGGATATGCATTCTCAACAAATGTATACCTGCATATACAAACATAAACTTACTTTTTTTTATATAAAAGATATATAAATATATATATATATATATATATATATATATATATATATATATATATATATATATATATATATATATATATATATATATATATATATATATATATATATTTATTTATTTGCACCAATACTCTTAAAAACCGTTTTCATATTCTTAGTTGAAACATAAATTATGTTATTATTTTCTATGATAAATACTTACTTTGATATTTCTTTTATGTTAAATACTTGTGTTTAAAACAGGAATAATTTTTGCATTACTTACGTATATACAGAGAGATACTTACGTATATAGAGATATATACGTATTAGAGATTTATGTATAGAGAGATAATTACTTACGTATATTTTGTAAACATATATATATATATATATATATATATATATATATATATATAAATATATATATATATATATATATATATATATATATAAATATATATATATATATATATATATATATATATATAGGTATATATATATATATAATATATATATATATATATATATATATATATATATATATATATATATATATATATATATATATATATATATATATATATATATATATATATATATATAAATATATATATATATATATGTATATATATATATATATGTATAGGTATATATATATATATATATATATATATATATATATATATATATATATATATATGTGTTTTTTTCGTGTGTGTAAATATGAAGTACCCAATTTGACCACAGATTTCAAAAAGTAAGGTATAGATGTATACATGTGTGCATGTGTGTTTTTAAGAATTTGGTGTCCCTCAAAAGAAAAAGAACTGTATTTTATTAAGATCTCTTTATATTCTTTATATAAAATGAAACCACATTTAATTAGAAATTTACTAATTAGAAAAGAGAAATTGCAAAATTTCATCTTATAGTGATATTAGAATTTAACATCTGAACATGCATTTGTTTCTTGTTTATAACTAGTTTTTTTAATGCACAAAATCCAGATTTTTATAATTATTATTTTCCTTTGTACATACTCGATATAACTATGTGTACTTAAATTTAAGGTACAGTACTTTTATAATAAGATTACTTTTGCAGCTAAAACTTTAAATAGTTCTGTTTATTGCCAATTTATGAAGTGGAAAACAAAAATCTTTGTAGTAATTTTACTGTGAAATTATATCAAATGTTTTAATCAGCTAATAACTAAAAATAAATAAATTGTTGTCTACAAAGGTTATTGAATGTGCTAATTATAAATAATTGTAGTTAATGATAATAAGTGAACAAAGATCTAGCATTGCTACAATTTATTTTTAAATAATATTAACTCAATGAATTGTCCTTAATGGTCAAAAATCAGTTTTCTTTTATATTAATTCCATTCTCAAATCACATATTTCCAAAATCAATCATGAGCATGAATATACAAATCAAATCGTCTTTAAAGATATTTTGTTATTAAAATTTATGCCAACCGTTAAAAAGAGAATTAAAAATTTAGCAGTTGTCAAGGGAGAGTTTGATTTTAAATATTGTTCAATGATGAACTTAATCACAAAATTAAAAACTTAATAAACCACTGCCAAATAATTTCAGAATTGAAGTTAAATTAAAATTCCGATAATTACTAGTTTATCAGTGACCATATAAAAAAAATAAGAGGATTCAATATAAAAGTAGAAAAAAAATAAATAGCTCACACATCATCTCTAGACACATCAATTTTTACAAATTTTCGTAAAAAATCCGTCTGATTATGTTAAAAGATTTTTTATAAAATGAAAACGTTAGTAATATCTTCTTTTTATTATCTCCTTTTTCATGCTTATCCTCTATGCGTTCTGGAAAAATTACTTTTATGTTAGCGCAACATTCCCGCATATTCTATCCGTCCTTAAACTGTTAAGAATCAAAGAAACTCCACTTTGTTTTCAGAATTATTGCCCGAAATAAAAACCAAAACGAGCGATAGCAAAAACGTATATTACAGCCGTTTCCTTCTAAATCTACCGGATACGTTTCTTGGCTTCAAGCCAGAATGGGTTCTGATGTCATAGCTGTGACGTCACATGTATTCGGGTGGAGTTGAATTGTCTTCAGCACGTGCGTCACGAATCTTCTACTAGAAGAAATGGAAGAGGATGAAGGGGTTTAACGGAGAGTTTTGGCTACTCTTTTTGTTCCTCTTCCTTTCTCACGATGGAATGAACAATTTACCAATTTAGTTAGGGAAACAGGCGCTAGGATTTTATAATATGAATTGTTTCTTTCACTACATTTAACAAAGATATAGAAGTGAAACTTTTCCGATCATTTCTAATCTTTGCAGTTTCATTTATTGGCAGTTTTATCATTTGCGATAAGAAGTAAAATGCTTTTATTTCCTTTAATGCGTAAAGTGCATATACAGTTTAGTATTTATCGTATACTATTCGGGGCTCTAAAATGTATTACATCTAAAATTTTAACAGAAAATGAGGAATGTTAACTTTTTGTTTTATTTTTATAATACATCCGCC
>CM063504.1:92607424-92612424 GCA_032207245.1 Pardosa pseudoannulata | reverse complement strand
AATAAAACAATTGCTTCAAAGATTCTTAACACCACCTTGAGATGTATTAAGAGATTTATATTGGACTATAGTTGTTTTTCTTTCTTTAGCCTCCTCCTAAGGACAGCTGGAACGGAGAGCTTAAAGGTTACTATATTGGTTATAAATCAAGAGATTCAACTCAGCCATATTCTTATAAATCTATGGAATATCTACCAGAGGTTCAACAAGAATTCTTCCTGACCAACTTGTTGAAAGCGTCCGATTACAGCGTTGTCGTTAAGGCATTTAATGCTGCAGGCAGTGGTCCACCATCCCATGAACTGTACGTCCGAACTCTAGATGGAGGTCAGTGAGCTCTTAATGACATTTTGTGTGATAAAAAATATTCTGCTATGATATGGGGAAATGTTGCTATTTTGTAAATGTTCGTAGTTGGATACAATAACTTAGAGAATTTAACGCCCATGATCCAGTTGCTTAACAATATGGCTAATGGTCTCGCTTGGTTAAGCGCTCGAATTTTATTCTAATCAATGGGTTGGGTGTGCAATGTTTCTTCATTTTTTCATGTAGAATAAATAGGAGTGCATTTCCTTCCAAAACTCAAAAGAAGCCATAGTTATATATTACTTCTTACATGTGAATCCAACACATATATTATACCTGTATCAAGTCATGTTCGAAAAAGTAAAAAAACATACCTCTTGGCCATAGAAAAAGAGCGTAAGTTTAGATAAAGTTTATGGACTCAATTCTTTGTATAGCTTGTATGTTTATAACCCATTTTTGACCTGCTTAAAACTCGCACCTTCTTTTGTATTAAGCTATGGTAAAAGTATAACAATAATACATAATATTTCAAAAATGTAGAAAGCAAAAAATGTTTATAGATTTAAATACCAAAAAAAAAGGGTCATAAAATGCAATTTAAAATTTTTTTGTACTTTTCAAGATATATTTTTTTATAATTTTAATTTTACTATTTAAAAAGCATTAACTATAGAGAGCTTCAATTAGGAATTTCGAAATGGATAGGATGGCTACTTTCGTACACTTCAAGTCCACGGATTCTCGTTATTTGCCAGAATCATGTAACAGTTTGGTATAATATTTAAGCAACAAATTAGCTAGCTTTGTTTCTCAGAGATTTCTGTACTAACATACTCATAACTATATTTTAATCAAATATAGTATTTATGTAGTCATGTTCTATTCTACCAAATGTAAATGAATACAAATATCAATATTTAATCTTTATTTGCAGATCTTCCTCCAGCACCATCTTTGTACGTTTTAGCAACTACACCAACATCCGTCAGTCTCCGGTGGAATACAAGAAAAATAGATAACCCACTATCTGGTAAGAAACTTCGTTTATTTAATATAATAATCATTTTCATTAAATTTTCTGAAAATACAGTTTTAATGTTATTGGGACAACTAAGCTCTTCCTAGGACTTCTTTTCTATAAAGGAATTGTTTCATCCAGTTACTACAGAACATAATGGATTGGATGAAATGGGGAACATTTCTCTTGTTTCCCTCTTGAGTGACACCAGTGTGAGCTAGCTTATTACAAGCGCATAAGACGAGCAACCCTTTCTCCTTACAATAAATAAATAAACAATAAAAAAGAATGGAGATTCAGTCCAGTGTTAAACATTGAGAAATCCATAATTTAGTCAATTGCTTAGAAAATGCGTTCCTAGCCCTTACTAATTAGAAGAATATTAAGCCCGCTCTTAGAATATTTTTAAATGATTGTAAATTTAAGGGTTTCTAAGATGTCTTACTTAATGCTAAAATTTTACATACTACAAATTATTTTTTCCCCTCACATACTCATCAAATTATTATGAAATTTTTACCAACGAAATATTAAACTGTTCAAAATATATGATTTTTTTCAGATCATAGAAAATAAATTTTAATACTAAAAAATGTTGATAAGTTTCATTCGTATTTTAAAATTAAAATTTTACTTATACTTTCTATGGGCAGGATCTAATAAAGATATTGGTGCCAGAACACAAATTCTGCTTGTTATGGAAAAGAATATGGTGCATCTTGAACTTTATACCTCAGACCTAAGCATTTTAATAAGATTAATACTTTTTTATTGAATGGGATTCAGACATTTAAAAAAAATTAATATTTTATAAGAGTATATAAATATAAAATACAATTAATTTGAGGTATAAGTTATTGGAATTTTGAAAATAGAATGGTATTAAAATGCACAGAGAAAATTTAGTAGTTTAATATATAAAAAAATGAAAAATGAAAATTTTTAGTCCTGTGAGACCTTAAAGAATATAATTATCTTTATTGATCTTTATTGATTATTTTTATTGATCTTTTATTTAAATTGTTTATTTTATTTCAACAAAAACCATATGCGCTGCCCATTAAGTTTTATTCATATATATATATTACTTATGATTAATACCTTCTATATATATATATATATATATATATATATATATATATATATATATATATATATATATACATTATTAAATTCTTAATTGTTTTAATTATGAACAAGTTTATAAAAATCAGAGAATTAATAATATGTTTTAATTATGTACATTACTAGTTTATTTGTCAACATAATAAGCCATTTATGTTTTTAGAGATTAAAATATGTAAGTAATCTGGTGTAAAGGAATAAATACACATTCACTTTTATTGGTGATTTATGTGTACTACAGCAATTTTACTTAGATTTTACTTCCCAATCCTATTAAGGACTTCCCTTTTTCTGTTGCATAAAACTAATTATTTTTCTAATGTACAAATCTTGTAAATACAAACATACTATTATTCAAGTGAATGAAAATTATATCAAACATTGTTTTATATTTATCACTTTACTTTAAATGATTGTAAGAAATAAATTTTGATCCAAGACCAAAACTTCTCTTATCATATAAGACAGAGTCAACAACTCCGTGACTGTTATTATACTAATTTCGAAATTCTTTATTTTAGGTTACACAGTGCATTACAGAGAAGAGCAAGCACAGTGGCAGGAGGTAGCTGTAGTAGCCCCAGAAGACAACACTTACACGTTGAGCAATTTACACCCTCAAAGATTATATCAAATATATGTCACAGCCACCAATCAATACGGTAAAGGAGACCCGAGTGAAATAGTTGCCATAAAAACAGATGAAGGAGGTATTTTAATTTATTTCTACCAGTACTTCATAATCTTATATTTATGTGTAATTTTTATACGCACAATTAACGTAAATAAAATTTAAAATTTGTAACCACAGGAACTGTAAATTTTGTGTGCTATTTTGTGTAATTTTGTGTAAATTTTGTCAACGATTTATATCATGTATATCTTACAAGCACATCACTCCTAAGATGCTTTACTAGCTCAATAGCTTAACTCTAAAAGGTCAATTTTGTGTTAGTTAAAATGTTTTAAATCGAAATGAAGAGCACCTTCATGAAAAAATAACAAGTTTCCTGCACAAAGACGTTTTCGTATATCAAACTTAACAAAGTATTGTTCTCTCTCCAACTGATGCAGACATGTAACTTTCTTCCTTGAGCAGAATATAACATAGAAACATTTGACACAAAGTGTTGCCTAAATGTAGATTTTTTTCTTTGTTTATGACACTTAACAGGACAATTTGGCTCAAAGTACAGTATGGTTATAAGTTGTTTTCTTACATGTCACCTGACAAAGAAATGTCTTGGCTTGAAAAGTAATATGCCTGTAAGTTGATTTCATTCATGGCATCTAACAAAGAAATGTTTTGGTGCGAGATGTAGTATGCCTGTAAGTTGTTTTCTTGCATAGCACATAACAAAGAACGCTTTGGAAAGAAATCTGTTAAGCCTGTAAGTTGTTTTCTTGTATGGCACCTAACAATAAGTTGTTTTCTTGTATGGCACCTAACAAAGAAATCTTTGCCACGAAATCTAGTATGCCTGCAAGTTGTTTTCTTGCATGCCAAGTTAGAATGAAATGGCTTTGCACGAAAATATGTCTGTAAGTTTATTTCTTTCATGGCCTCTAACAAGGAAATGTTTTGGTGCGAGACGTAGTATACCTAAGTTGTTTTCTTGTATGGCACATAACATAAAAAAGAACGCTTTGGCAAAATATGTATTATGCCTGTAAGTTGTTTTCTTGCATGTCACCTAACAAAGAAAGCTTTGGCGCGAAATCTAGTATGCCTGCAAGTTGTTTTCTTGCATGACACCTAACAAAGAAATTCTTCGGCGCGAAAAGTAATATGCCTGTAAGTTGTTTTCTTTCATGGTAACTAACAAAGAAATATTTGGCGCGAATAATCTAGTATGCCTGTAAGTTGTTTTCTTGCATGACACCTAACAAAGAAATTCTTCGGCGCGAAAAGTAATATGCCTGTAAGTTGTTTTCTTTCATGGTAACTAACAAAGGAATATTTGGCGCGCAAACTAGTATGCCTGTAAGTTGTTTTCTTGCATGTCACCTAACAAAGAACTGCTTTGGCGCGAAAAGTAATATGCCTGTAAGTTGTATTCTTTCATGGTACCTAACAAAGAAAGCTTTGGCGCGAAATCTACTATGCCTGTAAGTTGTTTTCTTGTATGTCATCTAACAAAGAAATGCTTTAGCGCGAAAAGTAAGTTGTAAGCCTGTAAGTTGTTTTCTTTCATGGAACCTAACAAAGAAATATTTTGGCGCGAACATTCTACTATTTCCTGCAAGTTTTTTTTCCTGTGTGTCTCCTTACAAAGTTTTTTTTTTTGGCGCGAAAAGTAATATACCTTTAAGTTGTTTTCTTTCATGGCACCTAACAAAGAACGCTTTGGTGCGAAATACAATATGCTTGAAACCTGTATGTAGAGTTTTTTTTTCTTTTGTTTTTTTTTTCTTTTCTTTCGCATGGCATCTTACAAAAGAACGTTTTGCTACGAAATAAAGCCTCTATGTAAGTTATATTTTTTTCATTGCACTTAACAAAGGAAATTTTGGCGCGAAAACTGGTATGCCTGTAAGATGTTTT
>CM063504.1:92602424-92604924 GCA_032207245.1 Pardosa pseudoannulata | reverse complement strand
CCGATTTTCTAAAATTAAAAACCCTAGCAAAATAGGAAAAAACTATTGACCTACATAGCTTTAAGATAAAGACCCAGATAAAACTTCTTATTTCTTCTATTTTTGATAGGTCAACAAGAACTAAGTCTTTCCTATTACCTTAAAGACGCTTGTAAAATTTTTGACTAAAACAGCCGCACTCAAAGAAATCTGTAAAAAAATCTTTATAATCTCCTTTGAAATTTGAATTTGGGACATAATGCTCTTTATTTCCAATTTACAGAAATAAGAACGTAGAGCAAAAGTAGTTTTATTAAATCCATCCCCCTATAATGTATATAAGTAATATTACCAAATACAACTCAATTATTATTACATAATAACTTTAAGCCTAAAGAGTATTTTAAGTTAAATGCTTGTTTTCCAGAACAAATATTTTAATGTATTATGAATAATTGAAACACTCCAGGAGAATTTCTATCAATGCTTTACTTCTTATATTTAATGACTATTTATTTTTCATAACATATAAAACAAATGTTTATACAAACTATTATTATTCGAAAGGTAAGGATGTCAGTTCTGTATTTAATCGAACATTTTCAGACTATTTGTACACTAAAATTTAGATTATTATTATTATTATATTCTTTTCATATGTTTTCCCTAAATTGTTAAGATAGCAATTAAAATTTATAAAGTATAAAAGGTTACCTATTAATACAAAACTATCCCACTATGCATAAATTCGATGTACTTAAAACATTTTTAATACAGCTTCAGTTTAAACAATTAATAATTAATCATTTCTAAAACAATTAATATTTTAATCTTGAAAATTCATTTACAATTTCCACGTATGCTTAACTAATAACGTGATATATTTTCTAGTACATTGATAAAAAACAAAATAAGTTAGTTTTGAATCTCCATTGTCCCTTTAAAATAGATTGTATTACTCAGATGGCAAGAAAACATTGTGTTCACAGCAACATTATTTGATGAATGTGCCATTGAATTGTCTTTCAAAGAGAGCCTGTATGTTTTACAAGATGGAAACACTTCCTGCGTTTGTGGGCCAGAATTCATTTCCATTTTGCACATTGGTTCTATATATTATTTTGTGTTTCATTAAATTTGCATTCGAATGTATCACTTTGCATTGAAATTGCTATCACTTTGTGAATCTGTTTTTCATTCATACTATTTCAGCTAATAAGTGTATCTTCTAATTAGTCTCTGTAAAGAATGTAAAAAAGAAATTTTGCTGCTTACCGCTTTATAAAATGTGTTTTAAGGATTTGTTGCTGCATTAATCATATTTTCAAGCAGATGAGCTTAACGCAAGATAACTTTTAATTGAATTAGTTTCTAAATTTTAACCTTCCTTCTCAATTAGATGGACACTCTCTGTTGTCTGTGGCTACTTTGGGGCACAATGCTAATTACACAGACATGGCTGTCATCATTCCAGTGACCGCATCCCTACTGACCATTGGGGTCGTTCTCATAGTAGCGTGTGTCTGTGTGAAGAAAATTAGGAGTAGACACAATATTGAAAGGGGTAAGTTTATGCTTTTGCTCTATAATGTTTTGATTTTCTTCTGGTGATGCTGATTGTCGATCGTTTTGTGTCGCTTTCAGGAACAATTCTTGAAAGCTCAGTTTGTGGCTTATTTAATTTATAAATTATATAAAATGCTATGTAAAACAAACAAACAAATAAAGGTATAGCTTTTTACATTTTATGTTTTCTTATTTAAAGTATAAATTTCAGTGTAAAAATGTATATAATCTTACGGATTATTTTATTTCCCACTTACATTGGATACTAAATAAATCTAAAAAAAGGTATTGCTACTTACATTTTGTGCAAAAATTTATTTAACCTTCTTTTAAATTAAAATTATTTATCACAATATGCAAGGTATATAACTTGATTGTTCATTTTATTTAGCAGTTATAAAAAATTAAAGGGGCTATGTCTCCTCCTATGATGTTTTAAAAACAGAAAATAGAAAAAATATTATTTTTTCTGCTATTTCACATTGAAATTATATTTGTTCCTATTTAAAGTTAAAGGATCAGTAAAAAAAGTGAGCCATATAATTTCTTACTACATTTATTTTATCACATATATAAAGTACTAAACACTCAAACCAGTAATTCAAAGTTTGTAAAAGCAGTAATTTTTCTTTCATTTTGTATTGATAAGCTTTTATTTTTAATTACTGGAATGACGTTTGAAAATAATTCATGCTTACTTATTTAAAAAATCCCTGGCTTGTGTTGCTATATTTTAATGGATGCTAAGAAATTGTAGCAATAAATATTTTGTCGAGTAATACAGAACAGAAATAATTTTCATTTCCATCCATATGATTCGTATATTTGACCTTAAATGGAAAAAAATACAAAAAACATAGTAAAAAATTGCTAAAAGCTTATGTGTTTAACTAATTATATCTCTTAACAAAAGTTATCCTTCTACAAATGAATTCTATTTTATTGTTACCAGCTA
>CM063504.1:92582424-92597424 GCA_032207245.1 Pardosa pseudoannulata | reverse complement strand
ATATACACCCCATTGAGAACACTTTTTAAAAATACCTTCCAAATTGTTTCTAATAAATTTGTGGCTTAAGTATTCACTATTAATATTTTTCTGTGTTTTTTAAATAGAGATATGTGATAGTTTATATACAAATATCATATGTGTACGTAAACTAAGCTTTTCAGTTACTGAATGTTCTTTTTCATTTCAATTAATATTTAACTACAATGCCATGTCTAGTATGCACTTGCAGTGCATTACTCAGTTTGCTATATGTGTATATAAAATTTGCTCAATTAATGCCCTCATGATTTCCAGTAACTACCACTGCTCGCAATAAGCACTTTTCTAGAGAACAGAATTTATAATACCTACTAAGAAATTAAGTGCTAATATTTAAACACTTTAAGTGCTAAGATTTAAACACTTAGTGTATTCAATGATCCACTGCTCAGACTTCATCTGCTCTATTTGTTGAGTTTAAAATTGTATTTATGCAGGTATTTGTTGATAAATTAAATCAACTTATTTCCTTGCTTAGTATTTAAACGTGTCTGTAAAATATATATAATGTAACAGCACAATATAAAATAATATATTTATGTAATTTATTCGCTGTGTTAAAATTATATATTGATTTTTTCATACAAAAACTTTAAGATGATGTTTATTGAATTATAAAATTTCTGACTCTATTTTATTACTTTAACAAAACCGAAATAGATAAATTCAATAGATATTGAATTACCTGCTCAAATGCGAACAAGAATATCTTGTGAATACTTTATTGCATTCAGAAAAAAGGGAATTTAGTTTTTCGTCTAATTTATTGATGTAAATTATTTAAATGAATTTTAGAATGTAATTTTAAATTATGAAGTGTATTTTGTTTACCCTTGAAAGTTTTAAATTTATTCTTGCATCTGTAATTAAATTGCTTCAGCTATATTATTGAATTATTTTTGGTTGATAAATTTTTAACCTTGCGGTCATTTGATTATTATATTTATAAGTAGTGAAGAAAAAGATAGTTGACAGTTTTGACTGAAATTTGATTAAATTCTATCAACGAATTGGTGTAACTGTCTCAGTTTTTCCATTATTTGTTCCGATAATCACTGTAAATGACAGAAATTTGTTCATTGCGGTTAAATCTTAACTTATTTTCTATTATTTTTTATCATTTCACATCCTTTTTAATTTAAATTCGATGATTGACTTACGTAAAATCCTTAAATTAGAGTTATTCAAAAAATCTTTTGAGTTCACATAAATGAAGGTAGACATTTAGACAGTTATGTGTGAAAGGCTCACTGAATTGAAATCTTCAGGCTTATATTAAATATTTCATTGAAAAATTTATGTAAATCCTTCAATTTTATTATTAGATTTTAATAAACCTGGGAAAAATTGAAAAATCTTGCGTATAAATCTTAATCTATGTCAACTTTTGTTATTTATGATTTCACATTATTTAAATTTAGAGTACTTACTTTTGTAATTTTTTTAAATCATAAAGTTTCTTAAAACATAAATTTTGAAACATAAAGTTGTTTGAACTACAACACCGAACATTACTGATGCAAGAATGAAAGTCATAATTTCATAAAAATCAAATTAATAGTAATTTCAGCTTGTAGGATAATAACTAATATCAAGTAAAATAACGCGTATTTATAAACCTAAATACATGGGAGGGAAGCTCATATAACTGCTGCCGCCTTCATATCTCTATTCTTTATTTAAAATGGATATATTATTTAAACCAAAATAACAGTTGATTTCTAATAGAAGAAAGTTTTTAGTCACATTGCTTTTAGCTGACAATTTTTAGTTAACCCTTTCGTGGGGCGTGGAAAGATTACTTCCCACCTACACGATCTTACAAAATACACCTGTGGGAAACGCAAAACCCATTTTAATATATTGGTCTTGTTATTGAAAAGACGGGAAGACTGATTACCGTTTCGGTTTCAAGCTATCATCAATTGTTCGATCAATTCAATAAAATTAGCAGCTCTGTTTTGAAAGTTTGGAAACGTGAAGTGAGAAATGAATAGCCCACAAAGGGGTTAAAAGCATAAAAATATTTCAGTTTTAATTTTTTTTAAATTTTTAAATTTAAAACCTTCATTTTCTAGTAGTATGTTTTAGCTTTACTATACTTCGATAATGTGATGTTTTGTTCAATACATTCAATGAAAAATCATTTGTACGAAATATCAATATTTAAAATATTTAAACCGTAAAATGCATATTAAATATATATGTTATAGGAATCATTTCCAATTTTAATTCTTTTGCATTTGTTAAGTTTTTTATACATGGGAAGATTTAGAAGAATTTATTAAACAAATAATTTTACTATTGTAGTTTTTAAATCTAGATTACTTCCAAAAATATTACTTAATTTGAACTGTGCTTTTATATTTCAATGCATTTATATTTCACCTAATATTTGACATGAGTACACAGGTTATTAAAAATGAATCTCAGTGGAAACACCAATTCTCATGCCTATTTATACATTTTATTAAAATGTCACAGGTAATGTTAAATTGTTTCTTACTGTTCTTAAGTGATTTCAATAGGAATAAAGAAGTTTTTTCTTTAATACGTTGTGTGCTAAATGCTTTCTTATTCATATAATTCATATAATGTAAAGATATTGCATTCAAATAAAAACAGCTATTTTACCGCAAATACTATTCATTGAACAGAAATAAACATACCATTCTGCATCTAAACTCTTAATGTACTCCAAAAAGATTTAAAACAATTTAAACTTTAAACTAAATGTAGGCTATCTATGTAGTATTGAATGTACAAATGTAAAATCCCTTATAGTATTAGTTTAATCTATATTTTTTTACTTTTTCAATTCCTAATATTAGTTCACTTTCTCCCTATATATATCCCCCTATATAATAAAAGCCTAAGTTATCTATCCATCTGTCCTCGCATTTATGAAGCGGTTGGACCTGGAATGGATAGGATCATCCATATTGGATTCTTGATGAGTTAGGGTTAGCAAAATTCAAAGCAAATCTTTAAAACGTTCGGAATCCCCCACCCCTCCTTTTCGAGCGTTTAATGCCATTATTTCAAGCCCTATTTTCTCCGGTTAAGAGCAGGCTATTAAGTTTATCACACAGTATATAGATAAAAAAAATTTCTAGCATTATTACTCATTCTTTTGGCCATCTTATTTAATCCTTTCTTATTTTAAATTATTTAAATATCGTCTGCATTATTGTCATACGTTATATCACTGAACTTAGCTATTACGTAAATAATTTTCTTTTATATTTGGCTTCAATAATAGATTAGGTACATATGTGATAATTTTAAATTTAATCATCGATTATTTTTTGTTTAAATGAAAATTTTATCACCGGTATTAACAACAAATTCTTTTCATAAAAGTCTAGAAGTCTATTTCACGGACTAATAAATATCTAGCGTTTAAGTTATATATCTTTGAAAATTAACATTTCTGTTCGTTTGTGTGTTTTTTTTTACATAACCACAAGATTTGACTAAATGAAATCAACGTGATTCAAGGTCAAGGTAATTGGGTTTAACGGAGTACCTAGCGAGATGTAAGGTCTTCACTTTAATCTCCGAACTTAAGCAGATCAAAACATGAATTTAGGCCTCTAGGCAAAAAGTAATAAAAAAAAAATTTAACACACTCCAGCTCACAAGGAAGCGAGGAGGTGAGGACGTTCTCATAAAAAATTATGAGTAACCAACGCGATGTCTAATTAGGGGATAATTAGACTGGAACCTTGACAATGACCAGTAGGTATGGTTAACAGCATTACATAGATTCAACAACATGATGCTCAGAGAATATATAAAATAAGTAGTACAATAATAAAAAATAGGAACATTAAAAAGTTGCAACTTGGCACGGCAAATAAAAATTAACAAAAAGTGATAGCACTAACAAAAAGATATATTTTTGGTTTTTATAAATTTTTTAAAATTTTTAAAAAGCTTTTTTCAGTTTTTTGGATTTTTATAAACATAAAACAAGATAAAACAACTGCATTCACAGTATCGGGAGGGGGGAGACATTACAGAGGGAAGATAAACAAATTATTGAGCATGTACCAGATAGTTCTCAGGCAAAAAACAAGCCATTTTTTACCTGCCGCATAGGGTACTTCACAATTCTAGAAAATGAAAAAATTACTTATCCCGTCATATGACAGGCTATATGCTAGTATTTATATGTCTTGTTCAAATTTTCAGTCATTAATAAAATACTTTTTATTCATTCACTCATGTTCAAATACATTTTTTTAACTTGTAGGAGATGACACTTTATGTTAATACAGTTTTTTTAGTATTTATTCATTAATTAAATAAATTAAAATCCATTGTCGTGTAGTCTTCGTTTATATTTGAGTATCAACCTGTGATCAAATGTATAGTGGTGATTTTATTTTAATTGCTTTGTGTAAAGTATTTTTGTACTAAAATTTAACCACAGGTTCTGAGAAACTACAGACATAAATATGAAGATAAACTAAAAGTTAAATTAACAGCATCCGAAACTAGCTTAATATAAAAAAAAGTAAATTTATTATAATATATATACATCTATGTACATACAAAACTGATGCTGATTTTCATAAATAAAGCTTTGTCAACATCTTCTAAATTAGTTCTGACAATTTTTTAATACTTAAGTAATTTTGTAAATAGAGAGAGGACCTAATCTCAATTTCCAAATGTGTGTAAAAGGGGGTACCTTTGAGGAGTAAAGATGGTGTGCCCGAAAAACTGCTGGTTGATGGGTATCTATGGATATTTCGTCCGTCTGGTCCAGGGTTTCCTCCTGAGTGTTTGGGGTGTGGCCGTGCTATTTGATGTAGGAACACTTTCCGTCGGACTTGGCTGGACTCTCGAACTCCTTCCGTCGGACTTCTCTCCTCGTCTGGACTATCGAACACCTTTTGTTGGACTCTCTCCTAGTTTAGACTATCGAACACCTTCTGTTGGACTCCTCTCTTCGTCTAGACTATCGAACACTTTCTGTCGGACTCTCTCCTCGTCTCGACTCTCGAACACACCTTCTGTCGGACTCTCCTCTAGTCTCGACTATCGAACACCTTCTTTGGGACCCCCGAACATCCACTCCATTTTTTAAATTTTTCATATTTATTTATTTCAACCTTGTCCCCTCTACCTTCTTATCGTCCAATCGGGATAGTTGTAAGAATCTTATTGGTCTGCTTAAACCCCGCCTTGAGACCGCCAACGTGAAAAACCTTATCCCTTCTAATTGGGCACTGTCCCTTAGGGACTCATAAATACTCCACAAAGGTACATTCTTATTTAATGTCAAGTGCGGAGACGGGATTCTAATCTGGGACAGGGATCAGAACCCCGCCCGAGACCACCGTACAAGACGACAATATCCGTTGAATATAAATTTATGGCCCTCTATCTTATTACAAAGATGTGATGAGGTCAGATTTAGATCCCGAACATTTTACTTCTTGTATGAAAGAATCAATTATATAACAGATCTAAATCACCTCATTACATCCATCAGTCACTGCAGACTTTGGCAGTAATGGTGTTTACAGAACTGAGCCAATATCAGTGCAATTGCTCGCCAAACGCAGGTATAGTACTGCTGAACAAAGAATACTACCATTAATACTATCTTGGACATCAACAGTTTAATTTTAAATTCTCTTACTAGACTTTCCTTTATTAAAGAACCTTCCAACAGCAAAATATAATATGAAAACTATATGAAAATATTTGTGACTGTACTGAAATAAATATTTTAAAGCCCTTCCTAATGTTATCAATATATTTTACAATGGAAATATACTTAAGGAATAATATATCGAAATTTTCATTCATTGTGTCCAACGTTTACTGACATGTATCTAATGATTATCTTCTAAAATAAAATTACAGGCTTCGCTCTATAAAGTTCCTGATTTTTAGGAGATAAACGGCTTCCAAATTCTTCATTTTGAGAAAGAATGAAAAAAAAAATGAAAGTCTCTCTGGCATTTTTATCATTTTTCACAAGTTCTTTTCTAAACAATTTTCATCATCTAAAAGAAATAGAGAGAAATCGCATATTTTATGGCTTCTTGGAACCTAATAGGAAGAAAAGATTTATTTCTTGACACTGTTACTTTCACATATTAAAGTTCCGATATGATTTCTTGTATGTCTCACTGATAATATTTTTTTAATCATTAAAATGTTTTAATACAGAAGAAATATCAAGAAACCTTTGAGAGCGAGCTATGGTTTTCCACACTGAACAAGGGGTATGCAGTACGTAGTGGTATTGATATTTAGAATTTTAACAGAAACTTAATTCTCTAAACATGAAATATTGTTTTTCATTCTGTTTTCAGAATTTGTGGATATGAAATTTATTTCAAGCGGAATTGGTGGGCTGACGTGGATAGAGTTTCCTAGCTCTGCCATATAGCCTATAAATGGGAATTCTCTATCCAAACACTAATACTTTAAGAGATATCGCTTATCTAAGATGTGTGTCTTTAATTAACATATTGTGTGCGGGTATATTTCGCAGTGAAATTGTACCGGGAGCGGGCGTTTTGCGCTTAAATTTAGTTATTCAGTTAAATCTCAATAGATCGAAAATTATTTAATTTTTTAACTAACTTTTCATATTTATATTGAAATATATAAACAAATATATAAATAGAAATAGATAAATAGCAACCATAAGATTTTTGTAAACAAAAAATATATTTTTTAGTGGATAAATTTATAATAATATAGTAAAAATGAAAAATCAAATAGAAATAGTAGTACATAGTTTTAATTTTTTGCCTTTCTGTGGTTCCGCATCGACTGATGTAAAAACTATTTTTTATTAGTCTAAATTTTTTCATAATCTATGTAGTAGACAAAAAAATTCGGCTTCGTTTACTTGCATATACCGTTATTTTTGTACACACAAACAATCCATGTTGTTACACTAACCCGTACTTGTACGTGACCCCCTCTCAAGTATCAGTCGTCAGAAAACGTACTTGTATGAGTCCCGCGCTCAAGTATCAATCGTCAGAAAACGTACTAGTACGTGTCCCGCATACAATGTGTTAATTAAAAACAAAATTTTACAGACATGATTTAATAAAAATTGAAAAGAATGCATACTTCTACAAATAACTCTGATACACAATGGTTTGTGAATAAGTGAAAAAATATTAACACACAATACCACCATCTATTAATGACTATTATACTGTGTGTGAAGTAGGGGTTAAAGAAACATTGTAAACTCAATCTTTCCTTTTAGTCTAAATACGAATGTGGATCCAACATCTCTATATGTATCCGAGCAATTGCCAAATTTGGGAAATAAATCTATAATGGACCTCCTCGATATAATTATCTTCTCCTCTTACTCATTTACTCACAAAAATTCTTTAACGATAATTAACGATAATTCTACATTTCTTTCGAATACACACAATCAATACTTTGTACAGACCACAGTGCTCCACATACACTAAAGCATTCATTAGCTCAAATTTCAAACAGTAACCCTTCTATGTATAAACATTAAAACCTTAAGCAGTTAGTGTTTGCTTTTCCTTTGTGTTCATAATATCTTTCCTTTTAGTCAAGTACGAGTGTGGATCCAACATCTCTATGTGTATCCGAGCAATTGCCAAATTTGGCAAATAAATTTATAATGGGGTTCCTCGAATTATCTTCTCATCTCACTCATTTAAACACAAAAATTCTTTAACGATAATTCTACAATTCTTTCGAATACACACATTCAATACTTTGTACAGACCACAGTACTCCACATTCACTTAAGCATTCATTAACTCAAATTTCAAACAGTAACCATTCTATGTATAAACATTAAAACCTTAAGCTGTTATTGTTTGCTTTTGATTTGTGTTCATAATATCTTTCCTTTTAGTCAAGTACGAGTGTGATCCAACATATCTATATGTATCCGTCTTCTTCTCTATGTGTAACCGTCTTATAACATCTCTGTGTGTAACCGTTTTATTTCATCTCTATGTGTATCCGTCTTATAGATTTATTTGCCAAATTTGGCAAATAACTCTATAATAGGATTCCTCGAATTATCTTTTCATCTCACTCATTTAAACACAAAAATTCTTTAACGATAATTCTATATTTTTATAGTTTACACACAATCAGTACTTTGTACAGACCACAGTACTCCACAAACACTTAAACATTAATTAACTCAAATTTCAAACAGTAACCGTTCTATGTATAAACATGAAAACCTCAAACAGTTTTTGTTTCCTTTTCCTTTGTGTTCATAATATCTATTGCTTTAATTTTAATATAACTAGATATATAAAGGTATACTTACTCCGTTTATTCTTTACGGACATGACTCTATTCTTGCATTGTCATATATACATATATTTCTTTATTAAAACCTTAAGCAGTTATTATTTGCTTTTCATTTGTGTTCCTAATATCTATTGCTTTAATTTTAATATAAATACATACATAAAGGTATACTTACCCCGTTTATTTTTACGGACATGACTCTATTCTTGCATTGTCATATATACATATATTTCTTTATTAAAACCTTAAGCAGTTATTATTTGCTTTTCATTTGTGTTCCTAATATCTATTGCTTTAATTTTAATATAAATAGATATATAAAGGTATACTTACCCAGTTTATTTTTTTAGGACATGACTCTATTTTTGCATTGTCATATATACATATATTTCTTTATTAAAACCTTAAGCAGTTATTATTTGCTTTTCATTTGTGTTCCTAATATCTATTGCTTTAATTTTAATATAAATAGATATATAAAGGTATACTTACTCCGTTTATTTTTTACGGACATGACTCTATTCTTGCATTGTCATATATACATATATTTCTTTATTAAAACCTTAAGCAGTTATTATTTGCTTTTCATTTGTGTTCCTAATATCTATTACTTTAATTTTAATATGAATAGATGTATAAAGGTATACTTACCCAGTTTATTTTTTTAGGACATGACTCTATTTTTGCATTGTCATATATACATATATTTCTTTATTAAAACCTTAAGCAGTTATTGTTTGCTTTTCATTTGTGTTACTAATATCTATTGCTTTAATTTTAATATAAATAGATGTATAAAGGTATACTTACCCCATCTATTTTTTACGGACATGACTCTATTCCTGGAATTTCATATATACTTATATTTCTTTATTAAAACCTTAAGCAGTTATTGTTTGCTTTTCATTTTTGTACCTAATATCTATTACTTTAATTTTAATATAAATAGATGTATAAAGATATACTTACCCCGTTTATTTTTTAGGAACATGACTCTATTTTGCATTGTTATATATACATATATTTGGATAATTGGAGAAGGCTTTTGTTTAAAGTATAGTTAGTAAACATCTCAACTGTCTCTGTAGTTGTTTTAAGTTAAAATCTATTAATATAAAGAATAATAACACTTCACCTCGAAATCCTGCAAACATAAGAGTATAATCTTTTCTTATAATTCCAAATTTTAAATGTTTTTAAAATAAATAACCAGCAAATTTACTTTCTAAATAAAAGTACAACAGGTAAGTATCAGAAAGCAAGGAAAAATTATACAAATGAATAACTCTTCGAAAACGTGCAATGCCTAGTTATGTATTTTGTAAAGAGATCTCCTGTAAACTATATAAAAATTTGTGTTTGAATTATTCACAGAAATATCTGTTGCTCACTTCCTTCCTCGCATTTAATAATTACCATTATTATCTTAATACTAGCATATAGCCCGCCCTATGACGGGATCAATAAAATTTCTAATTTTCCAGAATTGTAAAGTACCTTATGAGGCAGGTAAAAAATGGTTTGTTTTTTGGCTCAGAATTATCTTGCAATAAAAAATAATCGATGATTAAATTTAAAATTATCACATATGTACCTAATCTATTAATTAAGCGAAACATAAAAGGAAATTATTTAAGTAATATCTAAGTTCAGTGATAAAACGTATGAAAATAATGCAGACGATATTTAAATAATTTAAAATAAGTAATGATTAAAGGAATAACGTCCTAATACTAGAAAAAATGTTATTTTTACCTATTTATTATGAGATAAATTGATGCATTTAATCTCCTGCTCTTAACCGGGGAAAATAGGACTTAAAATAATAGCATTAAACGCTCAAGAGAAAGGTGGGAAGGGGTGGATTTTGAATATTTTAAAGACGACAGTAATTTTTGCTGTGATATGTAGCCTATTTATACCATTTTATTTTAGAATCGACACGATAGTTTAGGAGAAGATAAACTTTACTCGTTTTCAAATTTTGCTAATCCTAACTCAACAAGAAACCAATATGTATGCCTCTATCCATTTCAGGTCCAACGCTTCATAAATTCCAGGACTGACGGACAGATAACTTAGGCTATTATTATGTAGGGGATTATATTTTAATATTCCAATACTGGATATAGTTTATTTTTTTTCTAATATAATATTAATCTATTTCACTACTTTCTATAAAACTTGAGGCATTATGGTCATAATAATTTTGTAGCCTTGAACAAGGAGTTACAAAATTGCAGATTCTTTCATTCAATAGATAACTGATTGTTATCTAAATCTGCATTTAATTTAATCGTAAGCAGTATTTAAAGCTTGAAAGTTATACGTTACCTTGTGGCATTCCATTATTTTATTTGTAAGATAGGCAAAACTTGTACGATTTCATTAATATTGCTTATTCTTATATCTAATAAACATCCGTTAGAAATTGTACGGCTTCTACTTTTGATTTAAGGTTTCATCATATAGATGTATTTTCATTTTCATACATTGTTTTCATTGATGTTTTGTATATATTGTCATAAACAACGTTTCATTAATTTTTAATTATTCATCGGTACTTTTCAGTAACTTTAAGCTATTATTTATTTAGTTGCTACATTTTTTTAGCTTGGGTTTGGTTTGGAGTGCTACGGTCTACTTTTTGCAACACGAGGGCTAATGAGACCGGGACCTACAGATTAAAGCCGATTCCGAACGGCTACGAATATCCATGCCATTGCGGGATTCGAACCCACGAACTCTGGTATCGAAGATCAGCACCCTAACCAATCGGCCATCGTTCGGCTGGGTTTGGTTTGGATTACTACGATCTACAGTTTTGAACACGGGGGCTACGAGACTGGGACCTACTGCTTAAAGCCGATTCTGAACAGCTACGAGAATCAATGTCTGCAGCGGGATACGAACCCTTGAACTCCGGTTCCGAAGAACAGCTCTCTAGCATTCGCCCATGGTGCGTCTCAATAAAGATTTTAGAGATTTGTTTATGATAGACTTAATTTTTTATAATTAAAAACAATTTTCATTATAACAATGAAAAAATACACTTTCAGGATAAATATTTATAGGATGTTTATCAAATATAATGTGATCAGAAAATGAAACAGGATTTAATTGAAGAAAAATTTATTTATTTTTTTTACATAAAACTAATTAAAAAGAAAATTTAAAATTTTTCTTCACCCTTATTGGTTTGGTTTGGAGCACTATGATCTACAGTTTTGGGCACGGGGGCTAATGAGATCGGGACCTACTTCTTAAAGCCGATTCTGAACGGCGACGAGCATCCATGCCCGCAGTGTAATACGAACCTGTGAACTCCGGTTCCGAAGAGCAGCGCTCTAACATTCGGCCATTGTTCGTCTCAAAGAAGATTTTAAAGATTTTTTATGGTAGATTTTTAGACTTACTTATGATACAATTAAAATTTTATAATTAAAAATAATTGTCACTATAATGATGAAAAATACACTTTCAGGGTAAATATTTATAGGACGTTCATCAAATATAATGTAATCAGAAAATGAAACAGGATTTAATCGAAAAAAAATTTTTTTTACATAAAACTAATTAAAAAAGAAAATATGAAATTTTTCTTCACCCTTATTGGTTTGGTTTGGAGCACTATGATCTACAGTTTTGGGCACGGGGGCTAATGAGATCGGGACCTACTTCTTAAAGCCGATTCTGAACGGCGACGAGCATCCATGCCCGCAGTGTAATACGAACCTGTGAACTCCGGTTCCGAACAGCAGCGTTCTAACATTCGGCCATTGTTCGTCTCAAAGAAGATTTTAGAGATTTTTTATGGTAGATTTTTAGACTTACTTATGATACAGTTGAAATTTTATAATTAAAAATAATTGTCACTATAATGATGAAAAATACACTTTCAGAGTAAATATTTATAGGATGTTCATCAAATATAATGTGATCAGAAAATGAAACAGGATTTAATTGAAGGAAAAAAAATTTTTTACATAAAACTAATTAAAAAAGAAAATTTGAAATTTTTCTTCACCCTTATTGGTTTGGTTTGGAGCACTATGATCTACAGTTTTGGGCACGGGGGCTAATGAGATCGGGACCTACTTCTTAAAGCCGATTCTGAACGGCGACGAGCATCCATGCCCGCAGTGTAATACGAACCTGTGAACTCCGGTTCCGAAGAGCAGCGCTCTAACATTCGGCCATTGTTCGTCTCAAAGAAGATTTTAGAGATTTTTTATGGTAGATTTTTAGACTTACTTATGATACAATTAAAATTTTATAATTAAAAACACTTGTCATTATAATAATGAAAAAATACACTCTCAGGATAAATATTTATAGGATGTTTATCAAATATAATGTGATCAGAAAATGAAACAGGATTTAATTGAAGGAAAAAAAATTTTTTACATAAAACTAATTAAAAAATGCAAATTTGAAATTTTTCTTTACCCCTTATTGGTTTTGGTTTAGCACTATGATCTACAGTTTTGGGCACGGGGGCTAATAAGATCGGGACCTACTGTTAAAATTCTGAAACGAGAATTGCAAACGAACCTGTGAACTCCGGTTCCGAAGAAATTAAATTGCTGTTCGTCTCAAAGAAGATTTTAGAGATTTTTTATGGTAGATTTTTAGACTTACTTATGATACAATTAAAATTTTATAATTAAAAACACTTGTCATTATAATAATGAAAAAATACACTCTCAGGATAAATATTTATAGGATTTTTATCAAATATAATGTGATCAGAAAATGAAACAGGATTTAATTGAAGGAAAAAATTTTTTTTACATAAAACTAATTAAAAAAAGCAAATTTGAAATTTTTCTTTACCCTCATTGTGTTATATTATTAACATTCAGGCGATAACCTTGTTAACTGAAAACAAATTGGGTAGAAAAAAAATATTACAAATTGCTTTAAAGAAATATTGAATGGCTTTATGTATAAATTAAAATTCAAAGCTTTTTATAAAAATTTAATGAGCCTATTTTATTACAGCTTAATTATCTTATATAAAGCCTGCATTGTGCGTTGTTTATTAAATTCATAATAAATGCAGCGCATCAAAACCAAATTGAAAATTCAGAAGCAATGGGTTTTAGTACTTTAGAAGATTCACTTTAAGATGATAAAATCAGTTTAACTAAAAGCAAATCTAACTTCTTTAAAAATGATTTCTCTGAATTACAACTTTAAGAAATTTCTTTTTTTATGAAAAGCTAATAATGTCCCTTAATTGTAATTTAATAAAAGAAAGAGATATAAAATTGTCATTTCCGGTTAATAGTTTTTTCCTAAGTATAAGAGGGTTCTTGTTTTAATATAGTTTTGGAAAATGCTAAAAGAAAGGTATCTCATTTCACTTGGAGCACTGTGGTCTATTTATTTTCTACACGAGGTCAAATGATACTAGGAAGTACCATTAAAACCTATTTTGAAGAGTTATGAATATCCATGCCAACAGCAGAATTCGGAATAAATGCTCGAATAACGGAAGGCAGCGATCTCCCATTCAGATATCGTCCAGTTGAAAGACAACCTGAAAAAAATATATACAGTAGAATGTATAACGATGGGACCAACATCATAAAAAGGCATAGGATTATTGTTTTTTCAATGCTGAGTATCAGTGTTGCAAAATGTCAATAAATTTCCGTATTCTTGGTAATTTGCAAAGTTTAAAATTAAGGTTGTAGTGCAGGTTTAGCGCCATAATGCTCAAAATACATTATTATTGTATACATTTTATTGTACGCGGTGGGGAGGGGGGGCGATGAAAATTATGATTGAAAATTGGGCCGTGAATACTAAAAGGTTGAGAAACACTGACGCAAGGCATTGATTGCATTGAAGGCTTCTTTTTCATTCATTTTTTCAACAGCTTGGACGATTTCTTCTCCGTCGTCGGAATCGCAGATTTCTTCATTTCCGATAATACGGGCAATAAAATCGTCCTCATTAAAATTTTCTTAGCTGCACTGTACAGTTTCGTCTACCGCAACTAACTCATCAAAAGATAATTGAAGATCCGGAAATGTGACACTGAGGAGCTGGGTCATTCCATTAGTGTCTGGAGACATTTATCTAGGAGATCAATGTCGTATGTGACGAAAGGGTCCTAAGCAAACATTAAGAGAGGAGTACAGGTTTCTTGAAGTTGCACCACAATTCAATAATTTTAAAATAGCCCACTTGCTCATGAATTCTGCTGTCTAAAATTGGCGGTCGCTCTAACGAAAAATAATATGGGGTCGTTGTAATGATTTAAAATTAACATTACTCCTATGGTAAAATAATTGGAACTTTTTAAGATGGTCGTTCTAATGAAGGGGTCGTTGTATCGTGGGGTCATTAAAAAGAGGTTCTACTGTATATGATAAAAAATACAGGAAAAAACACTGCTTAGACAAAGTTCTCGAATTTTTAGATTTATAGCTGTTAGTTATGAAACTGATGGTGAGCAAACAATAAAACACATAAATGGTAGAGTTAGATAAAGTGCTGCGAACTTGAATTCAGTATTAAAACTAAAATGGAGAGTAGAATGTTAAAGGGTGATCAATTTAAGGAAAGTACAGTTTAATTAACATCAGATAAATTCATGACTGTTAGAAATATCCAGAAACCAAAATCACGAAAAAACTA
>CM063504.1:92572424-92574924 GCA_032207245.1 Pardosa pseudoannulata | reverse complement strand
GTTAATTGTTTAAAAGGAGCATTACTGAAAATGTTCCAAGCTTATTCTTCATCCTTATAAATGGTTATTTTGTTTGTAGGATATCTTTACACTTTAGAACAAAAATTAGTTGATATAATAAGCAATCGCTGGAGATATAGTTGGAAAATATAATAGTTGCAATGTCCATTTTCCCGTGCCAAATATCTGTAACAATTTTTTATCCCTTTGACAGTTTCATTTTTCCCAGAATTCAGTCAAAAAAAATGTCACATTTGTTTATTGCATTTTTTTTTTGTTCATTTTACATTTTTAAGTAAAGATATGTTATTAAAACTAACATTTCTAATATTTTTAAGCAGTTATTACAACTTTTTTTCTTTCTATGAAAGAATCATAAAACTGAAGTTTACCTTTAGTCTCATCGATATCCAAGCTAATTTTTGGAATTCCACTGAAAGCAAATCTAGGAGGCGGATCCGAAGGATTATCATAATTAATTTTAAAAAATTGTCTTGCTTGACTGATTTCATCTGTACTACTATCAGAGTCATTACTATCCAGATTATCTAGTAAACTTTCGCTACTATCATTTACAGATAATTCAGTTTCTGATTCCGAGTCACAGTTCGAATCACTAGAAATTAGCTTCATATGCTCTGAATTATCCATTATTTCAAAGTAAAAATACATTATTCAGCTCATACATCAATAAAATTCAGGCGGTTAGTAAAATATAACCAGAAAGCTATACACTGAAAGATAACATTTCGTCTTCTGATACAAAACATGCGAAATATCCCTTTTGAACTAATCAGAGTAGAAAATAGAATAAACTGAAAACTATTATTTACTGGATAATTTGTTACTAAAATTGGAAAAAATACGGCCGAAAAGTGCAAGAGAAATAGAAATCAGATTGACCGTACACCGTACGGGTCAATTACAATGTGAACTCTAATTCAGAACAAGCAAAGGCCTAGAATAAAGATCATGTCTGGAGAGTTCAAGGCATTGAATATATGCTCAGGGGAGGTCTGACTATTTTAACACTTAACATATTATATGCGGGCTTGGTGAATATGGTAATTATTACGTTCGTTGCGAGGGAATCGGACGAAATTTGCATTATTCGGGGAGCATTATATTATGCTTCAATGGATTAAAAATGTGTTAATTTTTACGTAACGTCCACTACAAATTACTAACAATACGCATTTATTGTCCTTTGGTCACAGGGAACACATCACTATCATCATCATCTGATAAATCGCTATCAGTATCACGATCACTGCACGAATACTGCAACAAGGAATCAGCAAACATTACGTCTTCACCAGAGTCATTATCGTGTAAATCCATTTTTAGATTAATTTTATTCAGGCTTTTATTTTCGCAAAAAGGACAACCGTATTGAATGATTTACCAAACGGAACTGAAATAAAATTGTAGCAAAGAAATTCCGCATTTAAACATGGGGATAAAATTACAACCATATGTGCAATACCAAGAAAAAATAGTGTTGATCTCCCTTTCCCGCCGATAACACACACTCTGCTCAAAAGGGAGATTACTCGCTCCAGCAGATAACGATTGGCACGCCAAGTGGGTAATTCACGTTCCCGTATGTAATGTGTGGACGGGAGACATCGGGTAGGACTTTATACCATTGAAGTAAGACAGAGACTTCCAGTGCATCAGGCGATACAGACATTATCCTAACACCTCAACAAGGCTGCGAATCTTTTACCAATTTAGCTCCATCCGAGGCGCACATGTAGTGTAAGGTATGCTACGAGTAACACTACCCCCGATCGGTCCTCTTAATTTAGAAAAAAGGATAAAGCAGAACTCCCAGGCTTGACCTGCCACCCCCAGAGGTATCGTTTGAGAACTTAAGACTTGACCACGAACATATTTTACGTGCTCCAGTCACCTTTATCGAACACGGTGGATCTTAGGCCGACTCCAGCCTCGGACCCTCAACCTTTCCTTTACGAGATCCCTGTCTTTGCTGATTGAGCTACCACGGCTCGACAGAGACCTAATGTGACTTCTGATCAGCCTAGTTATAGATGTTTGTTCATTTCTTAATTAAGGAAACCGACCACGTTCAAATAGCGATTTTCGTGAAAAATATCGAAAAAAAATTTATTCCTTTGTTTTAAAGATCAATCCTTTAGATTTCGAAAACAGTTTTTCTGATTGTTTCTAGAGTCATTAGAAGTCATGATACAGCTGTTTAATCATCACCGGAAATGAGCAGCTAAAGGGCTTGACTTTGAGTGTTAGCACAAAAGACATCGCAAATAGCGTATTATATCTTCTAAATAAATAAATAAATTACTCCAGCCTATTTCTGAATGTATATCAAATTATAAAACACTTAACGAATTTATCCAATAAAATCTTTAAATTGAATTTCTGAAAAACTGTGATTTTTGCTACACTACCACACCTCAACAGTCATAACTGCTAAAATAATTTTTAGAATTTAATTAGAATTTAACTGCATGTTTTT
>CM063504.1:92504924-92562424 GCA_032207245.1 Pardosa pseudoannulata | reverse complement strand
TTACAATTACTAATAATTAAAAACTTAACTTAAAAGAAAAGTAGTCGACATAAGTATATGTATACTCTCCTACTTTGATAAATACTTTATCTTCTTTTACTCTCTTACTACACGCCAGGAAACTTTCAACTAACCAAACGTTACCCACGCCCCTGTTTAAAAGTAATTACGACTATCAAAAAAGAGGTCACTTCAACATCTCTTGTGAAATGATTGCTCTATTAATCTTAGTCATATCCTCGTCCTGCACGCAATGTTTCAAGTCCTTTGACGAAGCTCTATGTTTCTAAAAAATAGCTTGACTATTTTCAAATAATTGCCTCCGTTTATTGAGAAATGCTGATTGATGATATGCAAAATGTTAAAGTTTGAGTATCAAAGTCCATTGGTACTGAGATGACAGCGGGTTATTTCTTCCAAGGCTAAAAAGAAAGTATTTTTATGCTTCATAGCCCTGATAAGATTTTAGCAACATTTTCAACATAGATTTAAAAATTATAATCTTGATACAAAATATGATTTGTAGAGAAAATTGGTAAAAAGCAGTCCAAGGCGAATTTTCAATATGAAATTGAATTCTCTAATTGCAGATGATAGCTTAGCTTCTTGGCAAAGAACCAAAGTCTGCAAATCATACTTATTATACTACTTATTATACAAGCCCGTTAGCCTAAAAGAACATTTAACCTCCAGGGTATATTGGGTGTCCCGAAAGAACCGCATAAACTTTGCACAGCTAGATTTCTCGCTGTGATTACATCAAAATTGCCCAAAGAAGAGTTCCTGTACGATGCATAGTTTAAGAGAAAAATACGAAAAACAAAGTATGACGTCATTGCAGGTGAAAGAAAAAAACACTTTATGGGACATATCAACAACAGCATTTGCATATCTTTCCATACAATAATGCTTAAAACGTTAGTCACACATATCGCGTTATGCATTCGTGCGCACGATGGAATGACGTTAAGCCGCAGCTGAACTGGTATTTAAAAGGCTGCATCTTGCAGTTACCGGTAGTCTTCGTATGGTGGCCATGTATTCCATTCTTGACTACTGCGACATGTACCTGATGTAAGGCCGATGTAATGGAAATGCTTTACGATGCTGGAAATGCCCGTGCATATACTGCTGTTGATATATTCAATATATTGTTTTTTCTTGCACCAGAAGTGACGTCATACTTTGTTTTTCGTATTTTTCTCGCAAACTATGGATCGTACAGGAATGCTTCTTTGGGCAGTTTTTATGTACTTTCAACGGGGAATCTAGCCGTGTAGAGTTTATGCGGTCGTTTTGGGACATCCTGTATAATTCATAAGTATTTTTAGACCACGCAAAACTGATTAATACAAATTGACCATTTTTATCCAGATAGGATTTGCAACAATGAAATTTATAGAAAAACTCCCTGTTGTATTATTTGTAAGGTATTTGAAAGAATATTGCATTATACCAGGCTACAGTAAAAGGGGAAAAGTTAAAAGAAAATTAAGGGGCTGTATTGTTTCTACATTCAAGCAACTTTCCAATGTTGCAAACCTTCCATGAATCTTGGGTAGCATTCGGTATGACTCTAACCACTGTTTTGATTTTTTCAGTTTCTGGGAAACTTTTCACATGATCAAAAAGAAAAACTTCTGGGCAGAACGATGCCCGAATGGTAGAATGCTGATGTTCGGAATCGGAGTTGGCGAGTTCGAATCCCGCTGCGTGCATTGATGTTTGTAGCCGTTCGGAATCGGCTTTAGGCTGTAAGTCCCAGTCTCATTAGCCCTCGTGCGCAGAAGAGTAGACCGTAGCGCTCCAAACCAAAAACCTCTGTTAGACTGTTGAGAGTTTAGAAACCATTTATATAACACTGAAAATTTAATTTCCCTCTCCTAAGCACTTTTTATTCCTTTCAACACTATACAATTTCATTCAATACATATATGCATAAATGCCTAATGTTAACCGTATAATAAAAATTTAGGTATATTCATAAATACCTAAAAACTGTTACAGAAGATTCCATTTTAGAGTATAAAAAATAGTAATTGTAAAAAATATTTATACCGCTTAAATTACATAAGCTTTATCTTTTATAAATAATGACAGACTTTACTCGTTTTTTATAATTTTCGTTCTTGAAAAACTCAGTTACTTAAACTCAAAATACCATGTGGTATTGACATACATATATAACGGTAAATCAATTTCTAGTTTTTTCACGCTGTGCTTTTCAAATACAGAGCTTGCGACGCTGATGTCCTGAAGGGAAAACAATACAACAGTTTATGCTTAGGCATTTACAAGAAAATGTCATGGTCAATTGCATTGTTTAATTCAAATTCCCATAATGCGATGTTATGTATAATTCATGCTTAGAAAAAGTTTTAAATGATATTTAACAATTAATCTTAAATTTTGTTAGAATATGCTAGATTATTAAAATTCAAATTGAAAAATAGAAAACCTGCTGTTTGATAATTTACGAATATTTTTCTTAAAAGGTAAATTTCAGTTATATATATATATATGTATGTAACACATACTTGATTTAACTTGAACATAAACAAATTAATTTCCCCAATTTTAATTTTATTTCTTGATGAAGAAAAGAGACTCAATCCAAGAGCGCAACTGCTTCTGTTTTCCAATAAATAAAATCCATCTTACATGTATTTTGCATCTTTAATTCCTGTGGATTTTCATGGATTTGAATGATTAATTAGAACCTCGAGTCCTAACCTAGTATAACTAGGTAATTATTTGGCCCCGTTAATAGATCATAGGATTGCTAACTATATAAATTGGCCTGAGAAAAAGGAGTCTGCCTCGCTCTTGGGTAGTTACATTTATTTCTATTTGCTGGCAACTCTCTATTTAGCTTTTCTATAGTAATTAAATGAAATGCTAAAATCTCGATTTAGGACTTTTTCTTTCAGACGCTGGAATGAACTAATGATGGACTATGACTGAAACTATTACTTTGCCATGTCTACCACTAGCGAAAAAATTTGGGATACTTTCTTAAATAGTTGTATCACATCTGTATCATATCACATCGCACCTACACACACACACATATATAAACATATATATATATATATATATATATATATATATATATATATATATATATATATATATATATATATATATATATATATATATATATATATATATATATATATATATATATATATATATATATATATATAAACATATATATATATGTGTGTGTGTGTATATATATATATATATATATATATATATATTTATATATATGTAATATATATATATAGGTATATATATATATATTTATATATATATATATATATATATATATATATATATATGTGTGTGTGTGTGTGTGTGTGTGTGAAATATATCAAAATTATTATGCTTAAACTATCTCGTAAAGCTCTCCTCTCCAGAGTTCGGATCCTAATAAACTAAATGAAATGACTTAGAATTATATTTTTAGGATATCACCTAATTGACTTAACTCTTTAAAGGTCACCTACATAAATTCTTTGGAATTTAATGAAATTAGTTTATAAATATTATCTATGAACCTATAAATGCAAAATGTTTAAAAGTTTTTCTTACAATACTTAGAGGAGTTTGCCTTAGAGCAGTGGTCGGCAAAGTACGGCTCTAGAGCCGCATGTGTCTCTTTGGCTCCTTAAGATTGGCTCTGGCACAAATATCCAAGAAAGATGCAATAATATTTTCATTTTTCAAAAAAAACTTGGTAAGAAAAAAAATTACATCTTAGTTTGATAAATTAAAATTCTTCTATAAATCGAGAAGATGTATAATTTCTTGTTTAAGTTAAAAGATAGATAGGTAATTAAAATTTTATATTGTTGTAAAAGTACGTAACAAATATCGAGTTTAATTTTATTAGTTTTCGTAAACGTAAATACAAACCATGTACAAGCTACAATTGCTGGATTTAAAAAACAAGGAAATATGGCGCTCTAAATTCCAACGTCTTTGTGTTGAATTGGAAATAAAGGAGAAGAAAAAAATGTGATCTTCACAACACAAGTGGTCTGCTTTGAATGACATAGAGAAGGAAGACAAGATCATTTTCAACGCTTGGAATAGTATTCCTGACTCCTACGATCATCTGAAAAAGCTCGCGTTTGCTATTCTTTCCCTTTTCGGTTCTACACCTAACAATCTTTTTCAAGCATGAACATTATCAAAAGTAAACTGAGAAGTCATCTCATTGATGAGAACTTGGAATCATGCCTAAAATTAAAAACAACATCATACAAACCTGACTTACTCAAACTTTCCAAGGAGAGGAAAACACATTGTTCGCGTTAATAAATATATATTAAGTATGAAATTTAGTTTTATTTAGTGTACTACTTATTTAGTGTAATAAAAGTTTACTAAACAAGCAGTTTTGGCTCTCCCTTTTTTTTGTTGTAATATTCATATTTGGCTCTTTGGGTAATAAGTTTGCCGACCTCTGCCTTCGAGGATACCATAGTAGGGATTGAGGAAGTTAACTGACAAACCCATTCCCTAGAACAGCGTGAACACAAAACTTTTTAAAATTTTAATTACATTTGAAGAACAATAAATAAGTGTTCTCAAAAAGTATAATAAATAAACGGTTCAAAAGTTTATTAGTATTATATGAATAGATATTTTTGTTTGGAGTCATGAGTGAAAAAAATCGAATTACTAACTTTCCAGGTAAATACATATAATTTAAAAGAAAAATTAATTGACTGCAGTACTATCATCTATTGTAAGTTTTAAATGTCAAAAACACAGAAAAATAAAAAAAAAATATTTATATTTGTCTAAAATTGAGATATTAAACATTAAACAAGAAGTTTCGCTGTGAAACTCCTGTCCGCTAAAGGGTACCGTTAACCCCTTCCGGTATGATTTAATAATGAAAAACTGTGCATGAAATAACCATTTAATTTTTATTTAAAAAAATTGTTTCATTTTACAATTCTTACATATTCTTAATTAAAATCCACTTTTTACATAGTGTTAAATAATATCAGAAACAGTAAAATAAAGAAAATATCAAAGCAAAACATTAATAAGGTATATAGATAATAGTCTTCAAGCTAGTGGTACTTTTCAAAACAAAGTGCAAAGGAATTCTTAATTGTTTACACCGCCAAGTAGTCTCACTTTTAATTTGATTCTTGTAACACACACGGCATTTCTTAGTAGGTTTTCTTTTATTCTGACTCATTAATTTGGCAATGACTTGTACCAAGAAATTCTAAGTAAACAATATGCAGTAGTGACTTGTGATTTTCACAAGTGATAAAAGTGTTGCCAAATTCAGTACACTAGAAATTTTAAACTAAATTAATTATCGTATTTAACAGTAACTTTAATCGCATGACGAGTGTAGCTCGTCATTGTGCGGTATGGAATGAAAAACTAATGACGAGCTAGACTCGTCATTTTACCGGAAGAGGTTAAATAGAGTGAGGGATTAATGTTCTTTTGAAAGCATTTTGCCTTTATATTATTTTATACTTTGTCTTTAGTTACGAATCAGTGTTACCAAAATGAATCACCCATCTTTCACATTAAAATTACTAATATTTTCAAGGTATATAATTTTTGGCCATTTTTTGGTTAAAAATGGGTTTATTTATACTCGAATAAATACGGCATCGGTCTACAAAGTTTCATAATTCTAAAATTTTGTAATGTCTACCACCACTTTAAGTGATGTTTGAAGAAAACGTGTATAAAAGTTTATAATAAAGTGTTACCAAAACGCACATGACCTAAATTACGTGCTTCAGATATAATTTAGAAAACTTTTAGATCTTTACTAACTCGACTGTTTTTGCTCTTTAAAATTCGAATTGCTCTTGATATTCTAAGAATTTCTATGTTTAAAAAAACTGAACAAGAATTTGTGTCTTTAGAAACTTTCATTGTAGAGAAAAGTAGAGCCGTGATTAAATTCGAAATGAAATGCTTGAGAGTCGGTTGGTCGTGCTTAAGGACATTTATAAATCCGTTTTATATTTTGCTTATCAGCAAAATTGTAATCAAGGGAGGATAATTTGATTTCTCTGCAAGAAATTCTGAAGAACAGAGTTATGAGTATTAAATGCACTATATAGAAAATGTTAAGAAATATCATTTTTGTCACAATGCTATGTTTACTTTGTATGTACAAATATACTTAAAAAATATAACTAAAACGAAATGATGTGCTTTTTTTCATTTTTATTACAAGTGAATACTATGTGATATCAGAATTCCCCTATGTCTTCAGTTGTAAAAATATTTGTACAATTTCCTTTAATATTATTTTAAATTATAAATGTAGAGAAAATTCAGAAATCTAAATTTATCCGAAGTATTTTGAAAAATCATATTACATTGTACTTTTGTATAAAAATATGGAAATAATTAAGAGCAAACCTATTGCCAGACAATGGCCAAATATGTAGGAGAGATATCCTAAGTAGAATTTGAGGGTTCTATTCAAGTTCCTATTAAAGTTAAATAATTTTGATATATTACACACACACACACACACACACACATATATATATATATATGTATGTATGTATACATACATACATATATATACATACATATATATACATATATATATACATATATATACATATATATACATATATATACATATATATACATATATATACATACATATATATATATATATATATATATATATATATATACATATATATATATATATACATATATATATATATATATATATATATATATATATATATATATATATATATATATATATATATATATATATATATATATATATATATATATATATATATATATAATATATATATATATACATATATATATATATACATATATAATATATAATATATATATATATATACTATATATTAATATATATATATATATAAATATATATAATATATATATATGTATATATACATTTATATATATATTACATAATATATATATGTTATATATTATATGTATAAAAATATATAAAAAAAAAATTAATATTATATATAAATATATATATATAAAGTGGGATGGAGTTGTACGATTGCATATGAAAAAGTAACTAGCACTGTAGACTGCTTCATTCATACTGAAACTCTGTGGTTAGCACAGTATAAAATGTTATGACAGAATTTGAATTAATAGTAGTAGAGTGCTGGTCTTCACTATCTTTAAAAACAATTTAATATCTCATTAGTGTGCAAAAAGTAGATCTTAACTAAACCTAAACCTAATTTGAAACTGCGAAAAATAAAATAGAATGAGCATCAAAAATGCAAATAAATTTTACCCACACATATTTACGTATATAAACATAAACTTGCAGAAGAGGAAAAATATTGTCTTTCTACAATTTAAATTTCTTAAAGCCACTGATATCTCTTTATTAATCTATCTACAATCAGCAATAGATAGAGTAGTTAAACGATCATCCATAAATGGCATAACTGCTAACCCTGAATGATATTTAGTTCGTTTTGCTAAATTGTCCTCGTTTATATAAGAAAAAACCCAGTTTTAAAACAAAAAAGTGTCAAACAAACGAGTGAGGCGTATAACTGAAAGGTCTAAAACTGAGAGAAATTTAACATCCTTTGGTACTGGTTTTCCCCAGGACCAGAAAAAAAGAGACGTATAACTGAGAGAGTCACATAAAAAAGAGGTGCTTTAGTGAAAGGTCATTGTATATATATGAGAGGTAATAACCCCTTCCAGGTTCATTTTATTACGGGATTACGGGTCAAAAAATGTCAATTTTTATGCTTATTTTCATACATATATAGCTTTTTAAACATAATAGCATCATTCGCATACAAAATTTCCTAAAAATTAATGTAAAAAAAATCAATTTAAATAAATGAGTAATTTACCTGTATAGTTGGCTTTCTGTGCGGCAGAAATCATTAGACTTTGGAGTCTATTCACTCTAAATATAAAGCTTAGAATACCTAGCTTTTATCTTGAATTAAATTTTATTTATATCCTTTGCATTTACATAAATGATCATGAAATTATTAATCAAAATTTGATCGTGTATGATACAATCGGAAACACGGTACTGCACAGAGTCCAACATCGCAATCTGGACAGTAGAACCTTGTTTCTCTCATTACCTTCTTCCCCCTGCTGTCTCTCTTTGAGCAGCAGATAATCTAGTAGCCAGAAAATTAAACAAAAGCATTCGAAACCATAAAGAGCACATGGGACATAATTCGGGAAAGACTAATTTCACAGTGCCCGAGCTACACTCGGGATGAACCAGGATGGTACATTTCTCCTGCCCGAGTTCAGCTCGGGAAAAATCGGGAAGGGGATAAAACACTATTGAAAATTTACTAAACTAACGAAAGTGAAACTTGTAAACTAATGAACTCATGGAAAGTTTGGATTCTTAGTTTGGAGGTATATTCTAATTAATATTTGTAAAACAAAAAAAACAAAACAAAAAAAAAACCGAACCTATTACTGTGCGAAAAGTTTTTTAAAAAATTCTGCTGCTATGATACAAGGAAATTTTTGTTAAATTATTCTAGAGAAAACAACTTGAAATATTTCCGCGAACTACACATTTGAAAGTGAAAAACGCTTCCTTCTTAAACACGTCTGCGGAAAACCGCCGTGGAATTCTTAAAACCCTTTTCTCACGAGGCACCCTGAAATAGAATTTCCAGAAAGTTTATGCGTTTTAGACATGAAATTCCTAAGGTATATTCTAGAAGTTTCAAGGAATTCCCTTCAGTTTCTACTTTTTTATTTTTGAGAGACATACATTTATTAGGCGTTGCTCTTGTATTTAAAAAATGGTGAAAGTTGGCTGTAACAAACTAGTAAAAATAAGGAATCTTGAAGTTAAGTTTGATTGTTCTTCCTTAAAAGCTAGATTGCTTAGTAAAGAGCATCTGGCTTAGAATTTGACCTATTTAGGTGAGTTTGTAAGGCAACTAAATTAAATTAACATTATACTGTACAGAGGTCGTCTTTAAAGTTTAAAATCTCTATATAATATTTGCTTAGTTATATATAAGTAAGAAAAAAGTCAAACGAAGTGGATGTTTTCCTTACATATATTTAGCTAGGGGAAATTACAACCGGCTGTTATTGTAGCTGTTACTTATGACCTTTGGACAAGCTAAGGACATGAGCTTCAGGATACAGGAATTAAGGGAAGGGGTGCACGTTTAGTTTTTATGAAGAGCACCACAAGAATGAAGGAATGATTTTCTCTAAGTGGATACTCGTAATTTAGATGCAGAAACCCTGCAGGAGACACTCAGGATTAGCCTGCTAGCACTAGTGGTATCGTTAGAGAACTTTGAAAACATTGTGACCACAGACATATTTTTCGTTTCCCAGTCGCCCTTAAGGAACATGGCTGATCTAATGGTGACTCAAACTCCGAACCCGCAACCTTCAGTTACGACATTGTTGCCTTTGCCGACTGAACTATCGCGGCTCTACAGCCGGCTGCGAATAACTTCTACAAAATGCCCTAATACAACATGTATACAAAACAGTGTCGCAAGCATTCGTTATGCTGAAAACTCATTTGTCGAAATGAATTTAAGATTTAAAACATCCTCTGCTGTCCCTTAATAGCGTAAAGAGCTGAAAGCTCTATGATCAAATCGTATGATCATAGAGATACGATTGACATGATATGATTAATATGATATGGTATGATATGATTGATATGATTGATATGATATTACACGATATGTTCTATGATATGGTCAAATCGTATGGGTTTTCACCAAGCCCATACGACCTCATTTACAACCACTATTCTAAGCTAACCAAACACTAAGCTATTTGGAGAAGCTGAAGGATACTGTCGAACAAAATGAAAATTAATATGGCATCCCGGCAGGGATGCCATATTAAATTTCGACCTTAAGGGAAGAGCATTTATCGAAAAAATAAATGTCAAAAGGATCTTACCATTTCAACTTCGGGTTCCTTGGGATGCGCTGGAAAGATGTATTCTTTAATCACGATTTAAAGATGAAGCCTTTCGTAACGAATAATACATTTATTTAACACGACGAAACATTAAAACACGCACATTATACAGATTATAAGAGAACAACTCAAAAACGAAATAAAATCAAAAAATCGTTCTTCTCTTTTCCGTTGCCATTCGGCAAAGGAAAAACTATCAAAAAAATACAAAAGGAAAAAATCATGGATCATAGTTCGCCTTTCCCTTTTCCACACAGGTGCTCGTTTAAAAGCATATTTTATAGGTTTACAGTCTTTTTTTTCTTTTGTAAATTTACAGATTTTTACGAATTTTTTTAGACTGATCTTTTTGTCTACAGAATGCTGTAAGAAACTTGCCATTTGTTAAGGAGAAAGTAAATGGTCGCACATTCACACACACAACACACACACACACACACATATATATATATATATATGTGTGTGTGTGTGTGTGTGCTTCAAACTAACGTATACTCGGTAAAGCACCGAGAAAGCTACAGATGTATTTTTCTACGTTGCATAGAAAATACTGTTCAATTGAATACATCATTTTAAACAAAATAAAATAAAATAAACATCCGTATGCGAATATGTATTTTTATTCATTCCCATTACATTTACTTCACCGTTAGGAATTCTGATTTAGTAACTTTAGCCAATTGGGGCAATTTATAGTCCAATTTTACGACGTATAGACATTATTTGAACCTATTCCAGGTGAGGTAACACTCATCTCTGTTAGGTAACACACACAATTCTGTTACACGTTTAGTTACATAATTTACCTAATGTAAGTGAGCTTAAAAATGACGTAGTCGTTAACGTGTACACGTATATGCATGACTATGTTTGTGCGTATGTATGTATTCAGAAGCTTTCAAAATAACATATATATATTCATAATACATATAGAGACGTTTTAAAAATAACATATATATTCATAATACGTATACAGAAGTTTACAAAATAACATAAATTTCCTAAAGCAAGTGAGAGTACAAATGACGTAGTCATTGACGTGTACATAAATATGCCGTCGTGTGCGGGCGCATATGTATGTATTCAGAAACATTCAAAGTAGCATATACATTCATAATATGTGTACAGAAGTTTTCATAGTAACATAATTTTCCTACAGCAAGTGAACGTAAAAATAATGTAGTTGTTAACGTATATATATACATACATATATATATATTTATATATAAGCAATATATACAATATATATGACGTAGTCATTGACGTGTACATAAATATGCCGTCGTGTGCGGGCGCATATGTATGTATTCAGAAACATTCAATATGTAGCATATATATCATATAATATATACAGAAGTATATATATATATATATACATATATATATATCCTACAGCAAGTGAACGTAAAAATAATGTAGTTGTTAACGTATATATATACAGGGTGTCACAAAATGAGCATTAACTCTGCACAGCTAGATTCCTAATTGGGAGTACATAAAAACTGCCCAAAGAAGAGTACCTGTATGATACAAAGTTTACGAGAAATATGCAAAAAACAAAGTATAACGTCACTGCCGGTGCAAGAAAAAGCACTTTATTGAACATATCAACAGCAGTATATGCACGGACATACTCTCTAACAGTTCGTAAGGCATTCCCATGACATCGGCCATACATCAGGTACATGTCACAGTAGTCACGAACGGAATACATGGCCACTATTCGAAGACTACCTGTAGCTGCAAGATGCAGCCTTTTAAATACCAGTTCAACGGCAGCTTAACGTCATTTCATGGAGCGCGCATGTACATGACGCGATATGCTCGGCGAACGTTTTAAACATTATTGACTGGAAAGATATTCAAATACTGTTGTTGAAATGTACGATAAAATGTTTTTTTCTTGCACCGACAGTGACGTTATACTTTGTTTTTCGTATTTTTCTCGTAAACCATATATCGTACAAGAACGCTTCTTTGGCCAGTTTTTATGTACTCACAAAGAGGAATATAGCTGTGCAGAGTTAATGAGTTCTTTTGGGACACCCTGTATATGTGTTCATGTATGTATACAGAATCTTTTAAAATAAAATATTTATTTATTATATACACACATGAATGTTACATTTTTTTTACCTTACCAGTTATATAATGTTTAGCATAGTTCACATAAGTTCATAACTTTATAATATTATACGACACAGTTTAATAAAAGCAAATAACTCTTGTAAATGTACTGGATTTGTACAATAGGATACATAAAATTAATTAAATAGATGAATTTTTACTATCTTTTTACTACTATATAGAGATTAATGAATTATAAATAACATTAAAACATTTTCAAATAATAAAAGTTTTCGCATAACATGAGATATATGCAGACTGCTCTCACTGAATTTAATGTAATACCATAATAACTCTTGCTTTACATTAACATGATGCCAGTTTTCTCAGGTTTTACCTTCAGAGCAATTTTTAATTTTTACTTCAGAGTATTTGTGAAACATTTACCTCATAACCTAATCCGAGAAACATATTTTCCATAAACATCATTAATACTTCGCAAAAACACCCGAAATGTTCTTTAATGTTACTAAATTACTAGGTTTAAATAAAATATAAATAATGTTTCTTCTAAGTTAATGTTCTAAATTCTCCCTTGGTTCCTACGATAGTATAACTATCATAAGCAAGGTTTTCCATTTTTAATGCAGCATAGTGGATTTTTTAAATTTTTTAAAAAGAACTTGTAAGTTTCTAATAATATTTTCTTTCAACGTATGATGTGTAATATTTTGTTTAATGATATAGATAGTACTTCATGTTATTTATACTGTGAAGAAATATTGCATTATTTAAATAAGTAGCAACAATGTTACCATTGCACCTTATTATGTTACGTGAAACCAGTACCGATGAGATAAAATATTGGCCTCGATGCAATTAATGTATGTGTGCCCAGGTCAGGGCCACATGGAGGCAGCAAGGAAAAGAGTGATTTATGATGTTAAGACCATTTTTTCCGATTATTATATCAAATTCTGGACGATTCATCAGAATTGTGCTTTTATTGAGAATAAATGAAGTTGTTAATCAGGTTTATGGATATTTTATGGTAAATTTTACGATTATATGACAAATAAAACTTTAGAGAAAAGGTTTTCATGCCCTCTTTTTAGTAAAAGTTCTAATAACTTGTGGAAGTTTTATGGTATGTTATATATAATGTACTTTACTTGCCGTTTACACAGAATAACCATTTGCTCATTTTTATTTAAAATGCATACTGTACCTTGTTAAAGTTCACAGTACAAACCTCTATGTAGAGATTATAAGATGTATAATGTAATTAAATTTAGTAATGATAAAACTTTGAAATTTGATATTTAAATCCCCAAATGTCAAAATCGGGCAAATATAGTAGCCAAAGGTTTTAAGTGCCTGATAAAACCTATTCGCTAAAAATAAGAGAAAAAGCATTCCACACTTTCAATCTCCGTTGTATCAAACAGCATTATACAACCAAGCAATGATCTTCTGAAAAGCTAATTATTTTGTTACCAGCTGATTCCAGCAGACGCTAAACATAATGATTTTAAAAATAGATAACAGCAGTATCTATAGAGGGATGTACAGGGTGTCCCATCAATGCCGGATAAACTCTTCACAGCCAGATTCATTATCTAGAATGCATAAAAATGCCCAAAGAACTATACATCTACAACCCATAATTTTCGAGAAAAATGTGAGAGACAATATATGACGTTATATTCGGTTTAAAAAAACCTTTATTTGAAACATGAACATCAGTATTTGCAGATTTTTAAATAGGAAGATGTTCAAAATGCCCCTACCCTCATTTGATGGCATGCATACAGGAGTCGTGGAATGCTTGACTGTACACTTTCCAGCATTGTTAAGTCCGGAAAAATACACTTACCATGTATACAAGCAACTATTTCTGAAATAACTGGGTCCCGATAATCGAATTCTTCCAGATGACGCCATCGGAAGAAGTCTAAAGGGGCTAGATCTACAGATCGTCGTGGTCATAAAGTAGGACCCCCCCAAGCCCAATTGAATGGCGCACGTCTTCGATATACACACAAGAGAACTGAAATGATCTGAAATTGTATCATGTTGGAACAATTGGCCACTTATTGACGTTAAGCGCATGCCATCTACTAGGTTGTAGCTAAATAGTACATCCCAGAAAAATATCAAGTACAATTGTTTCGTGAGCCTTTCAGGCAGTAGATGTGGTCTAATTAATTGACTGCCTAGTATGTCGGCCCACAAATTTGCAGGCCAGTGGTCCTGATGTCTCTGAAAGTGGATTGCGTTATGATTGTAGCCTAACCACATATGGTTGTTGTGACTACTGAAAACCCCATCATGTGTGAATCTTGTTTCATCCGTGTACAAGGTCAAGGAATGAAAGCATTATCGGTTTCATATTGTTGCAATAACCATTTGCAAAAGTCAGTGCGTCGGAGAAAGTCTCTTGGAGGGAGACCTTGAACTTTTGAAACAATATGGGTTTAGCCCTGTCTGCCCGTAATAGCCTGTCCACAGTACCGCCACTCGCATTCATCTCCTTAGATACTGTGCATGTATTTATTATGAATCGGGGTATTAGGCTATTAGTTTGGAGTAATCCAGTGCAAGCCACGTTTTCGTTTTCTAAGTTTTTTATTCAACGTAACAGTTTAACAACGTAACAAAGGACTGACAACAGAACAAATACATGTACATTTTTTCAACTTCTAAAACGCGCACACAGTGCCATCTGTTGAGATGAAATTATTAGATTACTTGATTGGAAATCACAACAGTATTCAAATAGGGAGAGTCTTCCAAGCTTCGAAGTATTGCATCTTCTTGTGCTGACTTACGGGTACCATGCATTATTTCACCAATATCATGGATACGAAATACTTGACAAACAAATAATTTTGAATTTCTCAGGACACCCTGGTATGAACCAATATCTCTTGAGCATAAATATCATATAAAAAAATAGGATAAGTCATTAGACAGGAGTAGAAAGTGGTAGCGAATACCGTATCCACTCGTATATACCACGTACTTTTACTTTAAAAATTTTAGGGAAAATCTCAAAATGTGCTTTATACATGCAATCCTTTCTAATGCTTCCTCTAGGCACCCAATATAGCATAAATAAAGGCAAGTAGTCAAGGCAAACAAAAGGTAAAAATCGTACTTAATAGTATTTTCTCATCTATTTTTCATGACTATTGCACTTTATACAACACTACTATTAACGATAATTATTAACCGATGAATATTCCACTGATTGCGTGGTTCCCATTTTCCGATTCATATTGTACCTCTAGCAAACAAGTTGTAGTTTAATTAGATAATTTCTTTTTTTACTTCCACAGTGTCAAAAAGCATTATTTTCTTAAAGAAAGAAATGTAATAAAGAAATACAATCTCTCGTATAACACCTACAAAAAAAAGGGTCATTTGTACAAGGTCTTAGATTACAGCTTCCTCGATCATTTAATAGTAGCTGAAATTCTCCCAATGAATAATGCAACTGATAATTAGAGTGGAGAACGCCTTCGAGAGTGGAGTCATATTTAGAATGACATTAAAAGAGCGTTGTAGCTGGATTAATTGGGTCGACGTAACAATTAGTTTAAAATCAAGCAAATCCTTGTATGTCAAATTTTAGGTTCACATCACACACAAGTTATAATTTTTTTGCCATTTTTCATCTAACACAGAAGAATAAATACGATAAGTACATAAAAATATTGAAATCGATCACAAGTCTCGACTATTTCCCGCAATTGAATCTCTCTCTTGAAGGCTTTGTGTGCAACACATCCATCTCTACGTCATAGATGGTGAAAATTTTTCAATTGCGTACTAGCTGTTCTTCTAAACAGATGTCTTTATGAAATTAATAAGGAAATATCACTTTGATGAGAAGTATCCTGACATCAAATGATAACAGCAAACAGATATTGAGAGTAGCACTCGATGCTCTTTCTGAAAGAGGGAAATACAGTGCGATTCCTAACAACATGATCCTGCTATTTCACAAACACTTAATTGAAAGGTCAAATTTCTTTGATAAATGATGTGACCTGCTTGCTTTGACCCATGCTGATGCTGCTCAACCAAATAAAAACCATTCCCCAAAGCAAAGTTTTGAGCTTATTTTGAAAATAATCAAAGAATTATTTCTCCACAACAAATATCGAACACAGAATAAATATCGAATACGGAAATATTCAGTATAATTAATAATAAAACAAAACAAAATAATAAATACAAACATTAAAAATTATATGCAAAATTTGATGAGTAACATATCTCTCTCACTATATATGTATATATATATATATATATATATATATATATATATATATATATATATATGTGTGTGTGTGTGTGTGTGTGTGTGTAATCGAACAGGGGACCAGCGAGCCTCGAACTCTCCACTTGAAAACTTCTTCCAAAACAAATATCGAATACAGAAATATTCAGTATAATTAATAATAAAATAAAAGAAAATAATAAATAGAAACATTAAAAATTATATGCAAAATTTGATGAGTAACATATATCTCTCACTATATATATATATATATATATATATATATATATATATATATATATATATATATATATATATATATATATATATATATATATATATATATATATATATGTGTGTGTGTGTGTGTAATCGGACAGGGGACCAACGAGCCCCGAACTTCACTTGAACACTTCTTTTGAAATTGCCCTTATTATTTTATTCAGCCCAGGCATGCTGGGCTGCCAAGAGTCCCGCTAACCGTCTGTTCGAAAGAACCACATCGTCGTGGCCGTACGTAATCTTTATTTCATCTTCTCAAACTCGGACAAAATTCAGAGGCATCTGAACCTGACGGTATCAGAACGCTCTCTCTCTCTAATGCCAACCTTCTGCGAGAGACGACCAAATACCGTGTGTGGTTTTAGGGTCGTGGGAAAATGTTGAGGCAATAATTATTTGCTTATAGAAAGAAACCTTTGATTAGAGACATCTGTTAAAGTGTGGCGTTCCAGATGACTATTATTGTTCATAATTATATATTTTTCCTGGGAGAGTTAAAACTTCCTAATTAAAATGCCAGCACTATCATTTTATGTTTTGAGAATCAAAGAAAGAATTTTGGGATTCGGCTGAAAGAATGAAAACATCCTCGTTTAAATTGGATGGCTGGGAAATATTTTTAATATAAAGAGAAGAAATTAAGATCTAGAATAATGAATGGGAAAAAGGGATAAATTTGGATAGACTCTAGGGCTTAGATATTGATGTTATTACACACACACACACACACACACACACACACACACACACACATATATATATATATATATATATATATATATATATATATATATATATATATATGTGTGTGTGTGTGTGTGTGTGTGTGTGTGTGTGTGTGTGTGTATGCGTATATATATATCAAGAAAATTTTCTATTTCAGACAGCTCACGAAATGCTTTCTATTGGTCCGAAGAAGATAAAATTTGAACTACATAATACTTCATAATGGCCTTAACATTTATTAAATAAAAGTATTTAGTACAAATATACGTCAATAAGTGGCACTTTAATACACATAAATTCATTTAATACGCTTTATAAATAATACTATAAGAATAGCATTAACACTATGTATATGTATGTATGTATGTATTATGTCATTGAGTCAATAAGTTCCCGAAAGGGTTGCCTAAAGTCACACAGTTGTTCATTGGAAGGAAATATCTCTTTTGGAGGTTCTCAGCACTAATAGGGAAAAACACAACCATCTGGAATTCATTTCTAGTACTATCGACATTAGCTGCATATCATTTCTGACAAAGCAAATTTTTCATTAATCGTATTTTGAAATGTCATTTTTAGAGCAGCGTGTAAACGCCAAAATATCTGTTTTGATTGAGAAATCAACTTTTGAGATACTCGAAATGCTAAAGAAAGCATACGGAAACGATACTATAAAAAACTGCTGTGTACGAATGACATAAACGTTTCCTTGAAGGTCGCTCAAACATCGAAGATGGCATTCGTACATGTCCTACCTCTTCTTCCATAAGAGATGAAAATGTTGAGAGAGTTCGAGAAATTGCGACAGATGATTAGTTATTGATGCTATTGCCTCTAAACTTAGAATTTCAGAGAATTCATAATAATTCTCAAACTATCAATGAAAAACATTACATGGAGATCCTGAAATGACTATGATATGCGATCAGACGAGGACGACCTGAAAATGGGCAACAAACGATTGGTTTCTTTTACACGACAATGCTTCACTATGTCGTTCTCTGATTGTGAAAACGTACCTTGGTGTAATAGTGTTACCACTCCAGAACACCCTCCTGATTCTATCACCAGCAGATTTTTACCTGTTTCCAAGTTGGAAAAGGAAATTGAAGAGACACCGTTTTGTGGATTCGGATGAGGGGATCGAAAATGGACGAAGCAATTGATGATACACTCAAAAAATTTATTCCAGGAATGTTTTGAACAGTTATACGACTACTGGAATAAGTGTGTGGGTGCAGAAAGACAGTACTCCGTCTTACGACACACATACATACATACATACATATATACACTGAAGAGCCAAAAAAACTGGTACACCTGCCTAATAGATTGTAGAGCCCCAACGAGCACGAAGAAGTGCCGCAACACGGCATGGGATGGACTCGACTAATATCTTTAGTAGTGCTGGAGGTAATTGACATCATGAATCGTGCAGGATTATCCATAAATTTCTAACAGTACAAGGTGATGAAGACCTCTTCTGAACAGCACTTTGCAAGGCATTCCAGATATGATCAATAATGTTCAAGTCTATTGATTTTGGTAGTCCGTTCAACTGCTTAAAGTCAGAAGATTGTTCCTGGAGCCACTGTTTAGCTATTGGGTGTGTGGGGTGTCGCATTGTTCTGCTAGAACTTCCCAAGTCTTTCGGAATGCACAGTGGACATGAATGGGTTCAGGTGATCAGACATGATGCTTACAGACGTATCCGCACTCAGAGTCGTATCTAAACGTATCAGGTCCCATATCACTCCAACTGCACTCTCATAGAGCGATCCACCAGTTTAAAAAATCCCCTGTTGACATGCAAGAACCATGGATTCATAAGGTTGTCTCCAAACTAGTATACGTCCATCTGTTCGATACAATTTGGAAAGAGCTAGTCACACCAGGCAACGTATTTCCAGTTCTCAACAGTCCAATGTCGGTGTTGACGGGTCCAGGCGAAACGTAAAGCTTTGGGTCGTGCAGTCATTAAGGGTATATGAGTCAGCCTTTAGAATCATCGAAAGCCCATATTCCGAATCATCGAAAGCCCATATCGATGATGATTCGCACGCCAACATTTGTTGATGGCCCAGCACTGAAATCTGCAGCAATTTGCGGAAGGTTTGGTTTTTTGTCACGCTTAATGATTCTCCCCAGTCGCTGTTCTCCGTTCTTTCAAGATCTTTTTCCGGCCTCAGTGATGTCGGAGATTTAATGTTTTACCGATATTTACGGTACACCCGTGAAAAGGTCCTACGGGAAAATCCAAATTTTATAGCTAACTCGGAGATGCTAGTCCCATCTCTCGTGCTCCAACTGTAACACCTCATTCAAACTCACTCAAATCTTGATAACCTGCCATTGTAGCAGCAGTAGCCGATATAACAACTGTGCCAGACATTGGTTGTCTTACATAGGTGTTGCCGACCACAGAATCGTATACTAATTAGTTCCTTATCTCTTTATTTACATACGCATGCCTATAGTAGTTTTGTTTCGGCTCTACAGTGTATATGTGGAATAGATAAATCGGTAGATTCAGAAAGAGAGACAGAGAAAAATAAATATATAGATTCCACCTTAAAATGATTAATATTGCTTTGGTCTATATTTTTAGAATGATAAGAAAAGAGAAGCGTTCTTTATTTTTATATCATTATCAAAATTGAGGGGATGTTTCGCTCCTTTATATAGGTGGCATATTCTTTTGATTCTATATCCTCTTCCCTTGTCAATTCTTTAGCGAAAGATTACTTAAATTAATACCGAAAATAATCATTTCTGCAGAAAATGTTTTCAGCTGTTTATCAGATTATCTCCTGCTTGCGAACTACAAGCTACATCCGCTCTTGCTAAAAAATATCATTCGTATAGATTAAACTGATACTTTAAATTTTAAATGTACTATTTGTAACCCTAAGAATCTATACTTCCTAAAACTTTTACAAATATTTACAAGTCTTATGATAGTATTAAAAATTAATCTCTTAGAAAATGCGCTCTATCTATTGAATCAAGGAATATTTATCTCCTTTCTCACGCTACGTCGTTCCAAATCTAGAAATTCTGCCCAGTGAATTTATTTTAGATATATTAAGGTGTATCACGGAAAGTTATCTGCAATACTTTTCCTTTTTTATAATCTGCTTTATTTTTCTCTGATATAAAATTTGTTTCTGAATGGCAGATGCAGGGGAGGGAAAAATTCCATTTCCTTGGCAAGTTTCCAGCAAACTACTACTCTCCTTCCATGGAAATCCACACTTACAACTAATCCAATTCTGTAGTAAAAGTTGAAATTTTCTTTTTTACCTCAAACTACCGATTGATTGATGGTCGGAGAAAAATATTTGCACACTAAATCTTCTCGTAGTAAATATGTGATGTATTTTTAGTAAGTTGAGTAGCAAAAAAAATTTTTGCTAGTTGTTTCCGCTCGGTGGAATAGAATTTCTGTATATTTTCGGCTAGAATTATTTTCTTAACTAAAGCTGGGTGTTTTAGAGGAAATTTACGGAATAAACAGGGAATAAATAAAAGATGTAGGATGAAACAGTGCCATTTGTAATAGCCTTTTGGGACAAATAAAAGTTTATAAATAAAAAGGTAATGAATTTTTAAAGAAAATATATGTAATTTAATTGATAATAAAAGTATAGATCAGTATAAAATAATTTTAGAACTTAACTTTTTATGTTTTCAGCAGTCAATGAAAACACATGTTGAAAAGTGTTAATTATATAAATATTTTAACTTTGACGTAAATGATATTTCAGAATTTAATATAATAACCATGTGAATTAATACAGATATTAATTGCATTTATTTTTTTCATAGGATGATAACATATATTTAATCATATTTTATGATAAATTTGTTAAAGTACTCGACGTTTTATTTGTTATTTACCCACCTACCATTTTATTGTTTTCTGTCAAAATATTTAAAAACCCGCTTAGAAAAAGATGTAGGATGTCTTGAAATATAAACTTTACGAAAATGACAGAAACATCTTCTAAAAACTTTGGAAAATAATAATTGTAAAAAATATGAAAAAATCATGATTAACTAACCCGTATGAGTTATTGGAAAATACAATGCTATTCATAATTCATACAGGGATGTATTCCTCATAGGTTTTTTTTAATATAGCCTTTTAAAACTCCAGAGAGAATTAGTTATGGTCCTTATTACGTACTAATGACTAATACCAGGTCATGCTGAGATAACACAAAGAGTTGAGACACCAGATACAAATGAGCGAAGACTTACCGTTTTGCAGATTTTTTTTTATTTACATATTTAATTTTGCACAATCTAGTGAAGCAAATAAAATATATCCATATCAATATGGAGACTCCGTAAACCGCTGAAGTATGGAAGCAACTCCCGCTAACGACACTATCTTCAGATGGACAAAAAAAAGTTGAGCGTTCCCTGCCTCTGCTGAAATTCTCTTCGTTTCGTGTTTCTCCCTAAGGGGCCTTCAAATCTATTGAGCAAAAAATCCAAAAGCTGTTGTTGCCAAGGCCAAAAACGACTGATTCGCGTTAGCCACCCCTCTTGTCCAATGGGGTCGAAAGGGGGTCACTGCCATCGCCCTCGTCCCTCGATCAGTCTCCCGCGCTGGCGTTGTCCAGCAGTGTAACTCATTGTTACAGTAGTGTATAATCTACCCGTACGCCTTACGGTCAAACTAGGAAGTGGTTAATACTAATGTTTTCGTATCAACGACAGTAATGTAGGGACTTTTTATTTGAATACTAGCTTAATGAGCTAGGTATGACTCCAAAACTTATTTGGTCTTATGGTAGAGTGGTTTACATTTAACCCAATTATTTTTCCACACTTAAATAGTAATTGTTTTTTTTAGCTTAACCCTTTAAAGGACAGTGGTTTCGTAGTGAAACCACCTATTAACATATTTTTCTCTTCCTTTTAAAGATATAATAATGATTTTTTCGGATGTTTTTGATACTTCAAACTATTAATGAATGGTAGCACTACACACAATCTATTTTTCTCTTTAAAAGATACTTGTTTAAACTGGGGAAAAAAATCAGGTATTTGATTTCTCTCCGTCATGACCTCAAATAAATATATCTACCCAAAACATTTTTTATAAATAGTTTAGCTATTTATCTGTTACATCCCTTTAATGATAATTATGCAGTGTTCTTTAAATATTTACATTTTAATAGTATTATTTTCGATCTGTACAAGGGGGTAGATAGTTTCACAGTTAAAAACCACCATCTTACTACAAATAAATTTTAATATTTTTCACACATTTCACATATGTAATGTTCATGTCATTTATAGCCTAATTCTTTTAAATCCCAAAGAATTTTCAGTAGTGACTTTTAAAGGATTAAGGAAAAGTAATTAAAAAGAAATTGAAAAAGAATTGTAGGCTAATTAATTTTCAGAAGTATAATGACTTTTTTAATTAAAAATCAACTTTACAAGTGTCTAAAAATTATATTTAAAATTATGTGTTTCCATCTAATTTTGACTTTTAAGTTTTTATACTAAAAATAATTCATCAGCTTCGGCCAAAAGTCTTAATTTATTAGAGTTTCCATCATAGAGCATAAGCATCAATAATTGATAGGTGCTATCTATTATCTGTTTCATTATTCAACAATAATAAACTTGTGCTTGGTTTTTATATTTATCTTCGTTTAAAATATAAGCTGAAATGTATATTATAATCTCCTTAAGTAAATACTATCACTGGAAAATTCATTACGGGATGAAGAATATTAAAATATAAACATTTTCTTTCTTCTAATTATGCTGGGTGATCCAAATGTCAAAAGAAACTTTAAAAATTTACTATTCAGAAATACTTAAGAAATCATCTACTATTCCTTCCAGCCCAACAAATTCTGAAACATCTTTAAATCGCATGTGGAAAAATCATCAGTATTTGATTGAATCCTTTTGGAAAAGATGGCAAAAGTAATATATGATGGACTTACGTACGTTTCATCAAGTACGGAATCCATTTGAAACAAATAAGAACCGGAAAGTTGATATTGTCCTACTGCAAGAATATGTTTGACCTCGCCACACCTGGAAAAAGACCCATGTTGAGGAGTTAATCCTTGGACGCGGCAAGAAAGTTCGTACTTGTGTAGTACGCACCAATGGATGCACTATTACTCGACCTGTGCAGCTGGTCATCCCCCTGGAGGTTGACAAGGGTAGGGAGGATGTTGAGGAGAATGAAAAGCCAACGATCTATTAAAAACTAACATTTTCACTTTAGATGAATGTCATCACTACGTGTTGTATAAAAAAATGTTGTTACTTGTTCAATTTTACCTTTTGATTTGTAAGTTAGGAAAAATACTTGTATTAAAAATACTATCGCCTAATAGAGCATAAGCATCAATAATTGTTAGGTACTATCTATTATCTGTTGCAGTATCCAACAATAATAAACCTGTGCTTAGTTTATATATTTATATTCATTTAAAATATAAGCTGAAATGTATATTATATTCCCCTTAAGTAAGTACTATTACCGGACAATTCATTAAGGGATAAAGACTATTAAAAAATAAACACTTTCTTTCTTCTAATTATACTGGGTGATCCAAAAGTCAGAAGAAACTTTAAAAAATGACTATCCATTCTTTTTCAGAATAGTTTTTATTTGTTGCAGATCAGCAGTTTCATAATGTTTTGATGTTATCAGTGTTTTTAGAGAATTTAATATGAAAACTGTACTTGATAAATATATAGCAGTGTTAAACACATTCTTAATATGTAACATCGATTACTTTGTAAATTTAAGGTGTTATTTATTATTGCCTATAATTCTAAAATTAATATTTCATGACAACATAAAAAAGTATATTATTTATAGATTGAGAAACATTTATTGGTTAATATTCTTTTCTCATTAATTTCGGATATGGAATGGATTTGAAAAAGCAATATATTTTATCTAAATTATTATTAAATAAATAAAACTGCACTTTGTTTTTATACTTCACTTTGTTTGATATATAAAACGCAAATATATAAAAACGGCTTCAGTAAATATTATTTTCGGATAATTCATTATGGGATAAAAAATGGTAAAAAAATATTTATACCTGGTCATTCAAAAGAGCAAAACTTATATTACTATTACAAAACGAGTAAAGATAAAAAGATACGATTTGCTCCAGAAGGCTGGTAAGTAACACAGGTTTTATTGTGATGTAAGCAAAAGACGTCTTTAACAGTTTTTATCACTGGATGGCGCTGATGGTTTTCTGCCATTGCATTCTTCAGAACAGTAGATTTCTTAAAAGAGAACATGTGTGATGATGATGATAAAACCTCTAAATGACGCCTACAAATGATATCTTTATTCAAATTTCCCGTTACATCCATTGGCACAATTAAAAAATTAATTTCCGTATTGATTTGCATTTGTAAACAATATATTTTCTATTACACAGCGACAAATATTATCCTACAGGTGACTTTTGGAACTAATTTGTTTTTTCGCGGGATCTTTCGTTTCCCGTCTTGTTTAATCTTCCTACAAAATGTGGCGTCATTCTTGCAAATAGATCGTGCTACAGAACACTGTGAGCACTGTCAGTTTTATTCAGACAAATATTATCCACCTATTTTCATTTGTATCCATATTTTGTTTATCTTTCAAAATGTTATTTAAATATTAACAGTGCAATTTTATCTATTCACCAGCGAAAAATATTTCAAACTGACAATTTTTTATCGCACGTTTTCTGAATCTTACAAGTCATTTTCAAATAGATCGTGACAAAAGTAGTCATTAATTATGATTTTTAATTTTATTCATTCTTCATTTACTTAATATTATATTAATTATTATTCTCCAGAAAGTAAGCCTCTTTTTGATTTTTTTTAACCAGAAAGAATCTGACAGTCTTGCTCAAAAATCATCTACTTCGAAATGTATGTTTTGATTCATTCCTTTACGTATTTGCCAGAAAGAAAAAAGAAAAAATATGCCAAAATTTATTCTCATTTTTCATTTTGTCCATCCCTGGTCAAGAGTATCATTCAATTTCAGACTTTTGTCAGAAAAATAGGGAATAATTTCCATCCGATTGATGTAAACAACACATTATCATTGTTCGGAGCTGAATTATTACCTTTTAAATTTTTCTCCTCATTTTTTGAACTCTCAGTACTTTACAGTTCAATTATTTAGAGATATCAAGTAATTTTCAGAGAAATTTCGCCTAGTTGACAGTTTGCTGTCTCCTCAAGTAAGTCATTTGATTATAAAAATAAAGTACTATGGTAATTTCATTTGTAGTTCAATTTGGTCATATTAAAATAAATTCAAGTGCCACAGAGTGAAGCCTCTTTCTATTGACAAGTTTAAACTTTTAAGCAAATTAATTCCAGAAAGAAAATTGACACTGCGAGAAAATCCGATTTTAAAATTGCAGATATTTTTTATTACTTTTTTCCTGTCTAAAATCAATATGGGAAAGCGAAAAAGAAAGGCTTTCAAGGAAACTAAATTATTTCAAAAGTAGGTTTTCTCGGAGGTCGTTTTTGCCCATTTTGTAGTACCTTTTTGGAATCTTGCCATGAAAGTCAAGCTTTCATTTAGAACTATTTCTCAATGGGAAATGGCCATCATCCTGAATATAAATTTGCTTAGAATTTTCAAGTCTCGAAAGAACAGAAAAGATGTCAAATGTAAAGAAAAACTGATGTGAATGTAATACATACCAGATAGAAAAAAATTACTCTTCGAATTCATCGATAAATTATACAAGTTTCAAAATGCGGTTATTTTGCAAATCGTTGTTCAGATAATGATTTATTGGTAAAGCGAGAATTAATATAAAATAAAAATAGTTAATATAAAATAAAAAGATAGAGAAATGAAGGATCTCCTACACTTCATATTTTTCTCATATTTTTCTCATATCTTCATATTTCATATTATACTCTGTAAAAGAAGAGATTTATTTATAACTACTCTCAAATACAAAAAATCAACTTCTTCCACTAGAGATGAACTATTCTGTGTGTTTAGTCATCCATATATCCATGCAAACACACATAAACAAGCACACACATATTATGTACACACACACACACACACACACACACACACACACACACACACATATATATATATATATATAATATATATATATATATATATATATTATATATATATATATATATATGCATATATATATATATATATATATATGTATATATATATATGTATATATATGTATATATTATATATGTATATATATATATATATATATATATATATATATATATATATGTATATATATATGTACATATATGTATAAATATGTATGTATATATATATATGTATATATATATAAGTATATATATATGTATATATATATATATATATATATATATATATATATATATCTATATATATATAAAATATATTTAATATATATATATATATATATATATATATATATATATGTCTATGTATATATATGTGTATATATATATATATGTATATAAATGTATATGTATATATATGTATATGTATATATATATATATGTATATATATATGTATATATATATATATGTAATATATTATATATATGTATAATATATATATATATTATATATATATTTATAATGTATATATATGTATATATATATATATATTATAATTTATATATATGTATATATATATAATATATATAAATATATAATATGTATTATATATAATAAAATATATGTAATATATATATTTATATATATTATTTATATAATATATGTATATATATATATATATATATATATATATGTCTATATGTATGTATATTTTTGTATATATATAATATATATGCAATATATATATATAATATATCAAAATTATTATATTTCAACTATTTCTTTAAAAACCTCCTCTCTCCCATCCCAATTCCTTAGAATCTATTTTCTCAAAATGTCTTAATTAAAGGAGTGTCCTTGACCCCAAAGCTTTCTCTGCAATAGATGTAAATTTTTTGTACGCACATCACCTTTTAGTGCTGGCAAATGGCTCAGTTTTCCCATCCGATCTAAGTTCCCTTTTCGTGTTATAAAGCCAAGAAGAAGATCTTAGTTGAGCTCATACATATACTGCCCTAAAATTCCTTATTTGCTGAGCAAGAAACAATCGCAACCTTTGCAATGATGTCGGCTTTTTACGCATACTTTCGCAAAATATAGTAATGTAGTTTAATGCTATTATATTATTGCCCATGCTACACCAAGCTCCAGATTAAAATTTCTTTTATTTATAATTAGAGATTAAATATTTCTCAATATACAATTACATATAATTTTGTGGTTAATTACTATGTTTTATTATGTGAAATCTGTAACAACGCAAATACGTCCTGTATATCAAATATTTACATTGTAATTCATAAGAGTAGCAAAATCATGAAGAAGTAGCAACGAAAATAATTTTATGGATAGTGTCACCACCACAGGAGAAACTGTATAAAAATGTTGTAACATTAGGAAGGTTGAGAATAACTCATTCGAAAAATTAACATAAATGTATTCTTCTTCATGTTTCAAAATGTTGACCACAGTGTTCTAAACCAAACTAATCTTTTTACAATTTCATATTTATGCAAACATACAAAAACCTATTCCATTCTCTTTTGTTTAAAAAAACAATTGTCTAGTTGTTAAACTGAGTCGTTGCCATTATTCTAAAATTAGGATCATCTGCAAAATAGTAAAGTACCTGAATTATATGAAGTTATATGAATAGGACTCGACACCTGTAGTTCTTTCTAATTGTAAAAAACATCTACTGTAAATTTATCTACATTTTTATTGAAAACATATTGTAAACATTTCTAAACTAATTTATTTTCTGTGTAATTACGAGGGTATACTCAGAATGAAGGCATCAGTATGCAATATTTGTATAACTTACTTAGAAACGTCACGTGTTCTTCATTAAAACACTTTTGATTGCTACTTTCTATTCAAATAAATCATGACATATTAATGTCAGCGCATTTAGAGTTTATGATTGAATGTGAAAGTAAAAATAAATTACCACCATCTATTGGTTGTCTGAGACATACATCTTTCTAAAATAAGAAGACAGTGGATTCCGACCTTTTAATCTCAACAGCAATAACCAGCGTGTTATAAATCATTTCTATGTAACCTTAAAGGGGAGATGTGGAACATAATATGTTACGAATTTGTTAGTGAACCTTTTATTTAACATAAGACTCCATGAGTATCTCGCCAAATTGGCGAAATATCGGTTCGGTGGCGACAGTTTTGGCAACTTATTTTTGTCCCCAAGTTCGTCGCCAAATATCGCCAAGTGTCGCCAAATGTTGCCAAATGTGGCGATATTTTACAGCTTCCGGTTCCGGTTTCTGGTTTAATCTGGAATGTTCGAGCAGTTTCTTCGGGCCTATGTAAGGCAGGCTGAGCCCCAAACGGAGTATGCCAACTCAATATTCATAGACTGATGCGTTACCATTACTAGCAACTCCAAAACTAGAGGGCTTGTTCCAGGGAGTTCTATTGCTAATTCTTCCTGTGAAATCCTGTGAGAAACGGAGTCTTTAAGTAGATTTCTCTGAGTACGCACGGTGTGCTATGTTTTACCGGTGCTTCAGTTTTGTTTTATGCGGGAAGAGGTACGTGAGCCCACGGAATTCTTCTCGAGTTGTTAAGCGATGATTTTGTAAGCTTGGTAGAGTGTGCAGTACCTTAACCTTGATGCTTTTCTGATATTGTATTTTCTAACTGACTGTTAATAAATAATTGTTTTTGAGCTGTCTTACTTAAAGTCCATTCAATTCCTGAACCTATCTGTGAAGCTCGTAACATTACATAATACTTACATATTCACATACAATGACTTTTATATACATAAAGATCTTAAGTAAAAAGAAATAGACTACATAAAAAATAAAGAAGAAAATAATTTGAGGTTAAGGAATTTTCTTTTTTCATATTTTATATTAAATAACACTCTTTAAAGTTTTTCCATTTCTTACCTAGATTTATGAACGCATGAAAACATGCTCATATTCAGATACATCCTTGTAGAGTGGGTGTTCCTGAAGTAAAGAGAAAATATATTAATTCTGTAAATTTGCAGCCAAGTGTGATATATATTCATACCACAAGAATATTATTGTTTTATTTATGATGTTACATGCATTCAAAGTAAAGATATTTTATCAATACCCACATAAGTCCCATAAATGCTTTTACTCAGACAGTTTAAATGTAGAATTTTATGTCAATTATCTTAGAAAAAAATGAAAGATGGGATGTGTAAGTTCATTTAAACTCTTCTCTAAAGAATGGATTTCATTCACATTTAATGTACTTTTGCTCTATACCTGTAATTTTGTCTCATTACTTATACCTAGACTGTTATATATCATTTGATAATAAAGACCAATTTTGAGGAATAGGAAGTTACTGAGAAAAGTTCTCTTTAGATTAATTTAATTGGTGAGAAAAAGAACGCTTCAGACGTTAGACTTTTCGGTTTTAATGCCAAAAAAAGGAGGAATAAAGGATTCCCAATTTTGTGTGCGGATGTAATTATTTTGGGTGTGGTCTGAAAAAATATGGGTTAAAAACAATATTTTAGAGAGAAGAAAGTAGAAATATTTTCACTTTGAACGTAAATATGTATGAAAACTACCACTACTTTTCACCCTTTAGATCAGTGTTTCTTAACCTTTTTGGCACAATGGACCACTTTAAAAATTTTAAATATGTCTCGGACCCCTCTGTGAAAAAAATTGCTTAAACATCATTTATTATTAAAAAAATTCTGTTTTATTATTTAATTATTTTAATATTTAATTCAACCATTTCAGGTGCACATGGCTTAATTAATGTCTCTCCAATAGAATCAGGTTTCTTACTTTTGGCAATACGATATGCAACTCTGAAAGATGCCTCAAAGGTTTTTGCGGAATACCAAATCCAAGTTTGGTTAATGTTCCAGATTTCGAAAACTACGCTTTCTTCTTTGCAAAAAATTCTAAATCTTTAGGTGCATTTTCAGGATGAAGAGATTTGAGATGTTCTATCAATTTTGCCGGTTTCATACTGGCGTTTGCCAAAACTTTTCCACACAGAAAGCATTAAGGCTTTTCAACACCGTCCGATTCCTTCATGCAGCAGAATCCATATTTTACATAATTTTCATCATACTTCCTTTTTTTGGACATTTTGGGCTACAAAAAATATCAAATAATCAAATTAAACATTAAGAATTCAAATGAAAAAGTAAAACAAATATTTTGTTTTAAAAATTTGCAAGAACTTTGCGGAACTGATTTTAACGTCACTTTATTTCCAAGTGAAGTAAAATTCAAAGGCTACTTTGTGTTTCTAAAAATTTTAAATTTTATATGGTTTGCGAATGTTTTTTTCCTCGTATTGTAGAGGTCTCTATTGGGAAATGGCAGACAGACGGCTTACAGAGGTTGCCCGTGACAGAAAAGTTTTTTTTTAATATTGATGCAAACATTTTAAAAATTAGGAGTAGTCGGTGGACCCCCAAGGTTCCATGAACCACAGGTTAAGAAACTCTGCTTTAGATGTATGTTAGGGAAGATTGGTACTTCAGAGTTGGTTTTGCTAACTGTTAGCATAACCAAGTTACATTTCAGTACTGTTTAAGAATCGGGTTGGCGAACTCTAGAAAAGAGAATGGACTTGCGAGATCTTAATAATTTAGTTATTCAAAACTCAATGCTGTCATTAATGTTTATATCTGCCTTATAACACAGTTTTAATTGGGGGGGAGGAAGCTAACAAATAGTTGCTAACAAAAAGTTGCACAGATATACAAGTGTACAAGATATACAAGCAACATACAAGTGTACAAGATATACAAACAACATATAAGTGTACAAGATATACAAGTAACATACAAGTGTACAAGGTATACAAGCAACATAGAAGTGTACAAGATATACAAGCAACATACAAGTGTAGAAGATATACAAGCAACATACAAATGTACAAGATATACAAGATATACAAGAGATACACAGATATACAAGCACAGTGCGCAGATATACGAGTTGTATATCATTAGCATTTCTACTTGTACGACGTTCACCGCCATGTCGTTAGGTGTAGGTTACGTACTTTTATAAATACCCACCACTCTAATAATTTCCATTTCGTTACGATTACCTTCTAATTAGTACTGAGTATCATAAACTCTAATTCTGTTGCAGTATTCACACATAAATTTAAATATAAAAAAAGAAAATTTATTTATACAATCTATGCAAATTTATTACAGCGTGTTTCTTTTTTGCATATGGAAAAGTTTTAAAATATTTTTATTTCTAAGGAAATAGTCAAGAGCAAAAATTAAACACGTCCTTATATGCTCATATACTTAATTATTTTTTAAACATTTTCTCCGAATTTTTCAATTGCTGTTTTAAAATATACGACGGTCCGGAATGAATCTCTAAGTAGGCCACGTGTGGCCAGGTGGCCGTAGTTTGCCTTTCTTTGATTTAGAGGGTGATATGAGAAAGAAAAATTTCCTACAGCTTCATTATTGGCACTGTTATTTCAAAAATCCAAGTTAGTGAGCCAGTAAAATGGACGTAGTTTGCCTTTCTCTGATTTAGAAGGTAATAAGAGAAAGAAAAATTCACCACAGCTTCATGAGTAGCACTGCTATTTCAAAAATACAAGTTAGAGAACCAGTAAAGTGGCCTTAGTTTGCCTTTCTGTGATTTAGAGGGTAATATGAGAAAGAAAAATTCACGACAGTTTCATAATTGGCACTGCTATTTCAAAAATACAAGTTAGTGAGCCAGTAAAGTGGCCGTAGTTTGTCTTTTTCTGATTTAGGGGGTAATATGAGAAAAAAATTCACCACAGCTTCATGAGGGGCACTGCTGTTTCAAAAATATCAATTAGTGAGCCAATAAAGTCTCATGAGTATCCATCATGCACCGAGAAAAGCCTTAGTCATGACACACTAAAGCGTGTATGGACAGAGATAGAGTATCATCTTTTGACACATTGAAATCTCAGGTAAAACATGAAATATTTCTTGCTTTTAATTCTTCTCCCTATATAATTTGATAAATATCTGCATTACTTTCCGAAATATGTTGTTTTAAAAATTGAATTAATTTTTAGTAATCCGGTATAATTTCCCTGCATTTATTTATAAAATAATCTAATTTTAGTATTAAATGTAAAAGACTTATGTTTTTTTTCATATTTTAACTCCTAAATATATTATTGCTCCATTATTACAAGAAATTTCTGTTTTACAATTAAAAAATTTTTAAAAATTACTTTTGCATAATTGTATATGCTTCATTGAAAATACACAAATTGGAAGAATTTGAATGTCTAAAACAGTTACAAGTTTTCAAGCATGCTTAATTCTATAAGGAAAGAAAATGCATATTTTTTTTATTTTAAACTTTAATTATGTAATTTATTATGTATATGTATGCATATAAATGTTTCCGATTTTGAATTAATTTTTGATTTTTCAATTGCGCAGACAAAAATAAATTTGTTTTGGACATGATAGATTAAACTCGTTTTCGAAAAGTAATTATAAAATTAGCTTATAAATTTGTACTTGTCTAAAAGTTATTCCTTTAATTTTACTAGTTTATTATTACTAGTTTGCAGCAGTTTTGCATAATAGGAACTAAAGTAGAGTCACCTCTCAAGCTTTATAACTTGTTGTAATGCTTCAACTTTTTATTTAATCCTTTATTTATATTATATGGAAAATAATCTTTATTAAAACTTACTTGGGTTGAGTCTTTATTATTTTCGTGTTTACACCCAACAATTAACCAAGACAATTGTATAAGTTTCAGAACCTACAAATATTGCATTTTCAAATTTCACCTCATAGTACAAATTCCTAGAATTGCATTTAAAATGGTATTATTATACCATTTTTTAATGCATTCAAGGAAATTTTATTTTGCTTGCCACGCTAGTTTGCAGTAAAAAGTACTTCCAAAATGATGAGCTGTTAGCATATTTCGGCTTAAAAATTGTAGAGAAAATGTTTTTCTTTTACTTTTTAGTTGTTTCGTATTATTACAAATTTTAAATGGTGGTTAAAATTGGCTGTTTTTCCCAAATTAAGTATAAGTGATTACCATTATATACTTTATTATTTTTGTTAACTATGATATCTTCTGGTTTTACCTTCCAGACTAGAACAAATCAGCAAGCTTCTTTTTCAAACTAATTCTTTTAAGTGAGCAACTACCTCACGTTATTATATTGAAAGATTATCTAACGATTATCTGCTTATGAAAGTACAGGCTGTGTATTATAAACTTTGAAGCAAGTACTTCTTTGTTTAACCACTTACACAATTTCTTTTCTATTTAATCCAAACACTTGAACCAAACCTTTCAATTTTTCAAAAGGGTATTCTAATGTGCCAAGCTTTAGTTCACTTCTGGAAGCGTATCAGTCTACTAACGTTTTACTGGAAGAAAGGAAGACCTTGAAATAATTTCCATCAGCCTTAATCGGTCTTTTTCAGATAATAAGTAGTAGTATAGAATCTAAAGAATATTTTCTCTTAAAATATTGATATTACGGGACCCCCTGCTATGGCTAGACGATTCTTAAAGAAGTATCCGTAGGGATCACATCGTATATAAAACCATGCTCAGAAGGGATTCACACGGTGCAGTTAAAATAAAACAACTAGATCTAGACACAGGCATTTATTTAAGATAGTATAATGAAAACAATAAATAAACATCATCATAAACAAACATCAGCACCCTCGATGCAACCGAGCTTGGTGCTACTACCACACTGACTCTTATATAGGCAGACAACATTGTAACGTATCAGGTCCCTGTTTTAGGTGACTCAATGAATCAGATGCTTCTTGAATAATTGATTTATTTACACCTCTGTTATATACATCATTTCTATATACACACAAAAAAATTTCAGATCACAGGTACGTGATTCGCCTGAGTAGAGACGTGCAATATCTAAGATCTGCCTCTGCCGAAATATTGGCGATCCGACGGAAGAAATAATTCGGTAGCTAGCTCGAAAGTTCACTGAAGTAATTAAGTAGAAAGTATTCTGAATTAGACGAGATAAGTTGAAATAACAACTGGCTTTCTTAGAAGGATATCAAAACACAGTTAGAGTTCCTAAGGGGAATATGCAATCAATCCTGAAGAGGATTATATTAAAAGAAAACCAGAGGAACAGGGTATCGTTCTCAATCTGAGCAAGAGATATATCTCAAGACGGGATTTTCGCTAAAAAAAACTCTCCGATGGAGAGACCGGTCAAGACGACCTCCGAGTTACCGGACTCTGGCTAACTCTCCAAAGAAAAGATCCCAAGGTGGGATTATATCAAAAAAAAAAACTCTCGGATAGACAGATTGGTCAAGGCGACCTCCGAATTAGCTGGTTGCTAGCTAACTAACTCTTCTCTCGTCTCTTTTTAGGGGAGGGGCCTCTAAGAGAGGGAGCCTCACGCACAATTTCATCATTGGATCATCTGGCGATGATCTCACCTTCAACCAACTGGATTGGTCTGGGTTAGACAATCACCGGCCGCAAACCCAGGAGTCTCTGGATTTCCGTGTCAGTGAAGATCCAATGTCGGGCATTCCTTTGTAGTTCCGATGGTCATATTTCTGGCTGTCAGTCTGGGGCCCGGTTGTCTGGTCTGTTGTTTCGCTACTATAAGACACAAGTATAGACATCGTGATGACGAGGAAAGCAATCCCTTTGTATCCACATGAGCGTAGTTCATTTCCCAAAGCAAAGTTCTTAGATGTCGACACACCGCTAAATCCCGCAGTTACAGCTTATACAGATAATTGCATATTTACAAATATGATGTGTTGCCACAAATAAAACTAAGATAATTATAAAACTTTACAAATATCAATACAGACAAATGAATTCATGTTACAATATGTGAAAATACATTACATATATATACAAGACACTATGTACAAAGACTGAACATTACGTCACCGGCCTTAATCAGAAATGATGCGTATGACGTCAATCTTCGTCAAATTGCGTAATCCCCATAACATAGTATTTCAGTCTTCCATCATTATATTTTAAAATTATCACAATAAACCCCCCCATATAATTATAATATAAGCATCTGTCCAACGTATCACCCTTTGAAAAAAACTCAGGAATCAGTTTATTAAATACTGTGGTGAAAGAATATCATTTAAAAAAATGACCCTTCTGTGATATACGTGCAAAACCATGCTCTGTTATTCTGTGAAAAAAAATAAGGTTTAAAGACACTTGTGATTGCAATAGCTTACCACCCATGGATGTGAAGAAGGGAGGTTTAAAATAACTCTTCAATGAACCTGGTTCGAACAAACTGAACTAGACAGGTAATTGTATCTGTGGTAATAAAGGTGATCAATAGAAAAAGATCAAAATGCATGGCATTGTAAGAATCGAGCAGTTGCATATTGATAAAGAATTGTCTTCCAAAAGTCATTCCTTCCTACCGCATTTATAACTAACGTGCGTTTATGAATGCTAGGAGACTACCTATAGCGTTTTATTGGTTCAATAGATTGTCTATTTCATGCCTATCAGCAGTTCTCAGATGCACATAGATAAGCATATCTGCAGATATATACGATAGCCTCTTAGAAACAGAATTGAGCTGTTCTCAGTCCGTCTACCTGCTGTCTGGAGGGTACAGACCAATAATTTGGTTATTAACTGACCGTATAGTAATGAGACTCCGTTATGTGTGTGCCTATGTATAAATATCCATATATCCCAATCATGAAACCCAAAAATTTCATCTTAATCAAAAGATTAAACCTAATAAAAGCTAACTTCAATGCAGTTCTTTTTACCAATACAGTTTTTTATTACATATATGGTAATACTCCTATTAAAAGAAAAAAAATTACTTTATGCATTTTAAATGAAAAAAAAAAATTATTACAGTATAATAACGTTGCTTGTGTTTTAAACTTAAATAACATGAAAAATTGGTAAAATTAGAAAATGCTATACAGTTTTATAGTAATTACTTTAAGTTAATCATATGGAACAAGAACGGAACATATACGAGAAATATTAGCATGCATAGTATTTTCATAAAAAAAATCAAAAGAAAATTTTCCGGGACCTTCCTGGCCTATGCATGGTGAATAACTGAATCATTTTTCCTGCGAATTTAATGACTCTATTATTCATGACAAGTTGAAAAAAATTACAGATTAGAAAGCTAATTTTTGCATTTTCCCCTCGGGAAGTTCTTTTTAGGAACAAGATTATGCAGTGGAGAACCTAACAAAGAAAAAAAAACAGCCATTCTGCAAAGGAAACGTGTCGTGATGGGTGGGTAGAGGAAAATTCTTTCGACATATTCCTTTTGTAAGTGATAGCGTGAGTAAAGGCTATCGTGTTTTTCTCTTCTCTCTGCATACTCCTTAACCTCATTTCCATGCGATGAATTCCTTTCCTATTTGTCGAGTGTTATTAAGAGGAATGTTTGTATTTCGGTTTATTTTTTCTCTAGTGATATGGATATTTATTAGTAGCTGAAGGACCCTGACTCCCCCAAGCTTTTATATTTCTTTATGTATATTTGCGAAGGAAAGGTTACCAGCAGGATCTTTTGTGGACAATTCCTGCAGGAATTTTTGCAGATGTATGAAATAAAATTATGTAAAATAGCATCTATACTTCTGGAAAATATGGGAAATAAATATAAAATAACTTTAGGCTAGAATAAGTTTAACACTAGATTGCCCAAGGCAGTCATTTTGACTGTTTTTTAATTTCAATTAGAAAAACAATTATGAAATATAATGACACAATTTCTTAGAATTTGGTGACTTTTTCTATAACATATAAATGGGTTTATGAATAATTGTAGTTACTTCCGCCCTCCTTTATTATATAATATTAAAAATTAATTTTAAACAAATTTCTTTACATATTTGTTATTTTTTCACAATGCAATCATTTTGACTGTTTTGGGGCAATATAGGTAAACAAGAAATCTCGGGCAATCTAGAGTTATAAAACAGAAGTCACGAGAATGCCTTATAAAAATTATATAAATGACTTTAATACATCATATACACATAATGTATGTATTAGGTATGTGTATATAATACAATAAGAATTCATAACATTATATGCTGGGGAGTTTACTTGGTAGTTTTTGTATGCCAATTATTACTTATTTATCAAGATAAAGCCTGAATATATTCTCGAAATGCAGTGAAAGGAAAGGTTGATAAGGGTTTATAAAGAGCAGTTTAAGTGGTGAACGCATGAGGAAGGCATGTATATTTGCGAAAGAAAGGATACCAGCAGAATCTTTTGTGGACAATTCCTGAAGGATTTTTGCAGATGGATAAAATAAAATTATGCAAAATAGCATCTATACTTCTGGGAAATATGGGAAGCAAATATAAAATAACTTTAGGCTAGAATTTGTTTTAAAAAAGAACGGAAGTCAAGAGAATGCGCTATAAAAATTATATAAATGACTTTAATATATCATATACACATAATGTATGTATTAGGTATGTGTATATAATACAATAAGAATTTATAACATTATATGCTGGGGAGTTCACCTGGTAGTTCCTGTATGTCCATTATTACGCATTTGTCACCATAAAGTTTGAATCTATTCCCGAAATGCAGTGAAAGGAAAGGTTGATAAGGGTTTATAAAGATCAGTTTAAGGGGTGAACGCATGAAGAAGGCATGTATATTTGCGAAGGAAAGGATACCAGCAGGATCTTTTGTGGACAATTCCTGCACGATTTTTGCAGATGGATAAAATAAAATTATGTAAAATAGCATCTATACTTCTGGGAAATATGGGAAGCAAATATAAAATAACTTTAGGCTAGAATTTGTTTTAAAAAAGAACGGAAGTCAAGAGAATGTCTTATAAAAGTTATATAAATGACTTTAATACATCATATACACATAATGTATGTATTAGGTATGTATATATAATACAATAAGAATTCATAACATTATATGCTGGGGAGTTCACCCGGTAGTTCTTGTCCATTATTACGCATTTATCACGATAAAGCCTGAATCTATTCTCGAAATGAAGTGAAAGGAAAGGTTGATAGGGGTTTATAAAGACCAGTCTGAGGTGTGGAAGCATGAGGAAGACAGGAGAAAGTAAGACTTAACAGAAAATGTAAGCAAATGAGTAAAGTGTTTCTTATTTCAATAAGTGGAGTCTTCCTTTTAGTTGTAAAGCCGACTTCATAACGTACATAGGAAGGGTTCCTTAAGGTATAACAATCTAAATTATATATTTGTTAATATTTTAAATAAAGTGCAGAAATCTTGTGATTGTGTGATGTAATTTAGAGTCAATCAATGCCAAGTCAAAGTTTTAAGCTGATTATCAGCATAATCATCCGCCTTCTATACAAGCCGATAAAAAATTAGTTTTTCTGTTTTCTCTACAATTTTCTGCATATAATATTAGTTTTTATAGTAGAGGATTTGTGAGTTCAAAATTCTTTTTCGTTATTAATTCTGTAGTAATTAAAAACTATTAGGTTAAAGAAGAGATATGATGCACTTTTCCAGTATTAGAAATCCGAATTATGGATATAATTGGGGATTTAAGCAATACGTAATATGAAATAGATGCAAGTTTTCAGTCTACCTTTTTTTACTGTTTATTTTTTTATTTTCCTCAAATAAGTATACATTTCTAAAATTACTTTGCAGTAATCAAGAACATTTGTCTCTAAGGTTTAAGTTGCAAAACTCTGTCTGTTTTTTTCCTTTGTATATTGTCCTTGCTTGATTCCCAATCTTTTTAAGGGATACGTCGCTAATAACCTTGCCTTATGTTCACACTGACGCAAAACGAAGATCTGGTATCGTAGTTCGGTTGGTAGAAAATCGAACTATAGAACAGTCCACCCCTAGTTCTACTCCCCGTTACTGCATTTTATCCAAATACTAGAATATAAATTTAAATTATTGTTATTTATTATTTGTAACAAATCTAGGGGATTCTACAGCTTTCTTTACTATTCGAGGTAGGTGTTTTTAGAATGTTCTGACTAAATATAAGAGCTGTGTCCCACCACTTGAGGTCAGTTCTCGTTCTGTTCTCAAGCGAGTTGCTTTGGATCTAATAAATACAATTGTTCGTTTAACCTAATTGGGTCATTTTTTTCAATCATTGAGACAATATATAACCTTAAAATTATATTAATTATTCTTAATTTATACCAGGAAACATTTTTACTGCAGTAAATAGATTTACTGCAGTATTAGTATATACTATAATTAAACACATTGAGTTACAAAACAGTCAGCTATTTAATTAGCTTTTCTTTTCAAAATCTTCGTTCTCATAAGTTGTTAAAAATAGCCCATACCCATAAAATTTGTTTAAAGAAAGCAAAATGTACTACCTCATTACTGCTCTTTTCGGTATTTCTTAATCTAGATATTTCTGCAAAAGTAACCTGTAATAAAGTATATTATGGATGTAGGAATAGCGCAAGCCGCATGCAAAATTAATCAGATTTACATGTAAAAAAATGCTTTCTGACCGTTATTCCGTAATTTCACTGCACAAACGTTTTTTGGGGAGTTAAAATGAGTGCGTATTATGAGCCCCGTGTGACTTGTGCTTCCTGCATGTGTGAATAATTGATTATGACCATGTCCTTCAGTATGCATTTTTTAGGATTTTGGACAATATACTAGTGTGTGTAAATGGTAAATTTACTCTCATAAATGAGACACCTATATTTTACATTCAAATTTAATTATGTCCTTTTTAATAAGTTACAGTCATACTCTGTCTTTAGCGAATTGATTCGCTCGTATATTAATATCTTCATTTAAATAAGTGTTTTAAATTGTTTGTAGTTTTTATATTCAAATTACAAAATTTTTAATTATATAATAATCGCTATTAATTTTAATAACGTTGAAGTACTGATTTATATTGCATAGGTTTTAATTCGATAAATTTTAATTTAACTATACCCGTAAATCCCAGACAAAGATCTATTTAAGATTTCCAAATTAAAAGTTGGTTTTTTTTTTCAAAATTTTAATTAATTTTAAGAATATATTAGATAAATATAATGATGATAATATATGAATATATTAAAAACACATTATTTGTAGACTAAGCACTCTTAATTTTAAATTCTTAAAACTAGCGTAATATATTCACGCTAGGTTTAATAATTTAAAATTAAGAGAGCTAAGTCTACAAATAAAATGTTTATTGAAAATAAACATCGTAAAGTTAATGCTATATTTGGGGATTTATCTTTTCCCTAAGCTAAAGGAAAAGTAACTACGTTTCTTGCACCATTATTTAAAATATTCAAAGTACGCATACAAATAAAACTATAAAGGCCAGATCTAAATTTGAAAAGTACATAATCACTGATTATCTTTAATCGACTTTTGTGAGATTCGTCCTAAATCCAAGGCAAAAATAAAATGCAAAAAATCTTTAATTTTCTAAAAGATCACTATGTTTTTACAAGAAAGGAATAGATTTTTCATCGAAATAAAAAGCGAAATTGAAGTTAATGAGAAAGAAATAAAAACAGCTAAAATTTAATAATTCCTCAAGTAAATCTCGTTAAAAAAAACCAATATATATATACACACACACACACATATATATATATATATATATATATATATATATATATATATATATATATATATATATACATACATACATACATACATACATACATATATATATATATATAATATATATATATATATATATATATATATATATATATATATATATACATATATATACATATATATATATATATATATATATATATATATATATATATATATATATACATACATACATATATATATATATATATATATATATATATATATATACATATATATATATATATATATATATATATATATATATATATATATATATATATATATATATATATAGACTATATATATATATACATATATATATATATATACATAGATATACATATATACATATATATATATACATACATATATACATATATATATACATATATACACATATATTATATATATACATACATACATACATACATATTTATATATACATATATATACATATATACATACATACAAACATACATGCATATATATATATACACATATACATATTTTGGGCTTGCATTATTTTAATGTAAAATTTAAACACTACCTCATGAATTAAGTTATTTAAGGGTTTTATTTATTTTAGCTTGTGATCATAAGAAAAATAAATGAGATGGTGTTAAAACAGAGTCACCAATTTAAAATGAATGGAAATATTGATGAGATAAGTCAAATAAATATCGTCAAAAGAAATTATGTATTATCTGAAAATACACTTTAAACACTAGGATATGAATTAAATTACTTAAAAAATTTATCTATTTTAGCCCTTAATTAAAAGAAAAATATATCAATTTGTTCCAAAATAGTCATCAACATTAGTTTAAGATTAAAAGAATAAAATTGAGGTCTAAAAATTGAATTAACAAATATAACACAAATTAGTTCTAACTGAAAGAGAAAGTCTAAATTAAAATTGATAAAATGAAATAACTCAAGTAACTATATTCAAAAATCAAGGAAATTTCTATTATCTGATAAAAAATTTTAAACGCTGTCAGATGAAATTTTAGCTTGTAGTTATAAAGAAAATATTTAATTGTGCCAAAATACTAACGCCAAATGCTATTTAGATTTAATAAAACGTGTTCTGTCTCCCCTACATTGGACCTTCGAACGGTTTAACTAAAAACCTTTCCAGGGTTAACCTGAATCAGCACCTAAATTTTCTTCAAAATCAATCCAGCCAATTTAAAATGCATAGCTATCATACCTAAATACAAACATACACACACATACATATAAAATAGTTTATGAGTAGAAAAATAATTTATATATATATATATATATATATATATATATATATATATATATATATATATATATATATATATATATATATATATATATATATATATATATATATATATATATATATATGTATATATATATATATATATATATATATATATTATATATATATATATATATATATATATATATATATATATTATATATATATATATATATATATATATATATATGTATATATATATATATATATATATATATATATATATATATATATATATATATATATATATATATATATATATATATATATATATATATATATATATATATATATATATATATATATATATATATATATATATATATATATATATATATATACATATATATACACACATTTTAAGGGGTAGTTATTTTTTATCGCTGGATATTTTTTTACATATAAAAAAATATTAAAAAAATATTTTTTTTAAATATTAAAAAAAGTTTCGCATGTAGCGCCATGAGTTTCCACAAGTTAGTATAGTATTGGCTTCCATTTTCATAATTAACCCCCAATGCGTTTGTTCTGTCTCCTCATAGTCAGCAGTAGGCTCCGCTTTTATGATCCTCTCATAAAATAAGAGTTATTAATATACGTTTAGGAGGAAAATATGAAGATACCGAAGTGCAAAAACTCTGAACCCATTAAAAATAAAGTTCAGGATATATTATTCAATAATAATAGCTTGGTCTCTAGTCCATAAAATTTATATTTACCGTTTCCTGGTTTTCGTTTACTGTTTCCTTTTATTCAAGTATAAATATTACCATTTAAAAGACCTCACGCGATTAAAACACATTTTCAGTTTTAACTATTAAATTGTAGTTTTGTAGTTACACGAACAAAAGGGCCATTCTGCTGTATTTCTATCATTTTTAGTTTCAAAGACATACTCTTCTTATAACTTGCTATATTTCATATAGTTCTGTAACGGTTTATGGCTACTTTAAAGCAACAAACTTTCTATTTGAAATCATGAGGTAGGATTTTTGTCTCATCTTCCTAATTCAAATGAAACAAAACCATGAATTAGAAGCATTACTTCTATTTACAGAATGGAAAGACTCTGTTTTATCTTTTCCATTCCTTTCTACCAAAGGAATGCAGTGTGTAAAGCAGGTGCAGACTGGAATTTCAAAAGAACAATTAACGACATTTTTGGCGTATCTGTGATAGTACGAATTAAGTGGAACTCATAGAAAGAAAGAATAAAGTTCTCACTTTTATCCAGAAAAGAACGAAGCATATGAAACCTTATGAAAATGAAGCTCAGTATCTTATGGAATGAAATGAGCTGCGAAAATGGACTACTCTTTCAGATGCGAAAATTTTGCTCACAATAAAAGGCTTTTTTTTTTCCTCCACAAAACTCTGAAATGCCTCTGTCGGTAATTAAAGAAGACTAATAACTTTTGGTAGGGTATCGAGAAGAGGACAAAAATAACTGTCTTTATGTGATCTCTTTGCGGAAGGTGATTCATTTAGATACTACTCATTTAGAATCATCCAGCGGAAACTTTGTTTCACTAATTACTTTGGCATAATTGTTCTAAAATATCTCAAAGAGGAAACAAATTAATGGGGAAGAGCAGCTCCAAGAAAAGTCGAAAATGAAAGTAAGTCAACGGTTTCAGCAATCATTTTTTTCGTCGCATTTGCGGTTTGTATGACGTCATTCAACTAATATGACTAACTTCCTTAACAAATGATGTTTTACCACAACTTGCCACTGCGTTGTTTTAGAACTGAATTGTAAGAATTAATCAATAATCCTGGCATTTATATTAATTAATGTTTTTTTAAGAAAACAATGGAATCTTTTTATAGAATCAATCGAATTTTTACTGTCGATAAATAAAATAAGTCTTTAATTTTATAACATCTTGTAATTCCGAAATGCTAACAAAATCTTGTAGGTTTCTGGCCGACAAAATGAAGGTTTACAATATTTAGTGCTGAGTTATCCAGTATTCGGCTAATTATGAAGAAAAATATTTAATACAGTGTATTACAGTATTGTTTCACTGAAATCGTTCTAAAGTGAAATCGGTAAATACAATATTGGAATGTTTAAAAACGATCAATATGAAATTTTTGATAATTAATAACACCGGCATATTATTATACACAAACTTGTGTATATATATATATATATATATATATATATATATATATATATATATATATATATGCACGATTGTATTGGTCTGAATGTAAATGTAAATGTAATAATCTGAATGTAAATGTGTCCCTTTTAAAATAGCACATGGTTTGTTGTAAACTCACCAACTTTGTTCAACCATTTTTTCGAAACCATGACCTATTCAAATTTTGCATGTGATATCACCCATTAACCCCTTAACGTGCACGCTCGAGTTAAGTCGAGCACGCTAAACTGGCCAAACTGTGCACACTCGAGATAATTCGAGTGGCGTTTTATTTCATGTTGCTATAATTTTTCCCACTCGAATGCTATCGAGAATTGAATATAACAGTGTGAAGGAAAAACAAAACAATCGTTTTATTGATATTTTATATTTACATGGGATTGTAAGCTATAGCACTTACTTATTCAACTTTAAAATATATATTTTTTTCTACTTGTCACTTACGACTTATCTCTTCTTTGTGAGCCGCTTTACGACAACGTATTTATATTCAGATTCTGATTCGTTCATTTTTCAATACATATTTTACTAAAATATAATGTAAAATAAAATATAACTGTTAACTATTTTATTACTAAGCTCTGGCTTTAAAGACATCCTTGACTCTAGGCATCACTTTATATTCTTTATTCTTTAGATATAAAACATAAGGATTTCATATTTGATACCTACTCATCAAGGGATCACACATCCTACTGTCAATTGATAGATTGCCTACTAATTGAGCAATATACTCTTTCGACAATAATAATAATATTCTAAAAATTAGAAATCATACCAGTTGTATAAATATACAATATACTCAAATTTTGATTATATTTGTATTTTTGTAATTGTATTGGCAAAACAACGTTCTAAATTGTGTTTTTTACATTAAAAAATTTGATTTTTTTGGCCGGCCTTTTTAAAAAAACTGTGCATTAAGGGGTTAACAGACAATATTCGTCACAGTAAACTACAGAGGGCAGTACAGCAGAGTTAATCTGCCTTCAATAATGAAGAATAAATATATTCTTTCGAATGTGGAGGATGCACACACATGCACGCATATGTATGTGTTTGTATGTGAGTGTGTAAGACATTCTTGGTGACGAGATAAATAACACTGAAATAGATGTACATTAGATGTAGATTATATAAACATACAGATTACACAAATTAATGATGACACTAATTAAACTATGCTCTACCTTTATGAATAGCAGTAGGAGTCACTTGCTTTTGAAAGCGTTTTGCCTTATTTATGATTCATCTTTGTGGGGGAAATTTTTCCTTGCAATTAAAAGCCCCGTAAATGCTTTAAAGAAAGTATAAACATGAAAATGGATGTCCTTTGAAGTAAATAATATCTGTGTGAAATTTCACAAGTAATTTACATATAAGTTAAGATATATCATTTTAAGTTTACCATGTCTTGAAAAAAATTAATGTTGGTGGGGAGTGTAGCATTTAAGGTATAATATAAAAAATTAATATCTCCTGATGTAATTATTAGAGAAACATATTATTTGCATTATTAGTGTACCAAAGTACTTTCCCACGGTGGTCTGCACGTGCATGCACATCTGTGGGAGAGATTTCCTAGAGGAATTCAGGACTCCAATTGTGCACGTCTAGTTTAGGGACCCCCGCAGAGAAGGTATAGATCAAGCTCACACAGATATGTAACCGGGGGTTAGGGGAGCAGGGGCTAAAAAATTAATATCTCCTGATGTAATTATTACAGAAACATATTATTTGCATTATTAGTGTACCAAAGTACTTTCCCACGGTGGTCTGCACGTGCATGCACATCTGTGGGAGAGATTTCCTAGAGGAATTCAGGACTCCAATTGTGCACGTCTAGTTTAGGGACCCCCGCAGAGAAGGTATAGATCAAGCTCGCACAGAGATGTAACCGGGAGTTAGGGGAGAAGGGGCTAAAAAATTAATATCTCCTGATGTAATTATTACAGAAACATATTATTTGCATTATTAGTGTACCAAAGTACTTTCCACGGTGGTCTGCACGTGCATGCACATCTGTGGGAGAGATTTCCTAGAGGAATTCAGGACTCCAATTGTGCACGTCTAGTTTAGGACCCCCGCAGAGAAGGTATAGATCAAGCTCGCACAGAGATGTAACCGGGAGTTAGGGGAGAAGGGGCTAAAAAATTAATATCTCCTGATGTAATTATTACAGAAACATATTATTTGCATTATTAGTGTACCAAAGTACTTTCCCACGGTGGTCTGCACGTGCATGCACATCTGTGGGAGAGATTTCCTAGAGGAATTCAGGACTCCAATTGTGCACGTCTAGTTTAGGGACCCTCGCAGAGAAGGTATAGATCAAGCTCGCACAGAGATGTAACCGGGAGTTAGGGGAGCAGGGGCTAAAAAGTAATGTCAGCTTGCACAAAAGGGGCACCTGCACTTCCGAAGGGGGTGCAGATGTGAGAAAATTACCCGAAACAAGCGATTGGAAAGGAAGAAAAAGGGGCTTTAATATATCCTGATGTAATTATTACAGAAACATGTTATTTGCATTATTATTGTACCAAAGTACTTTCCCACGGTGGTCTGCACGTGCATGCACATCTGTGGGAGAGATTTCCTAGAAGAATTCAGGACTCCAATTGTGCACGTCTAGTTTAGGAACCCCCGCAGAGAAGGTTTAAAACCGAGTTGAGGAGTTTGGAAACGAAGTTAAGGAGAGCAGTTGAAGTCGGGATTCGAGAGAAGTGGGACATAGAATCCGAAGCCCCGCTCACAATCACCAACTCGTCCCGTGCGCCCGGACCGACACCGCATGAGGAAAGCCCCTGTCTGATGCTTTGGACCCACTGAAGTACCGACACATCGCGTGAGGAAAGCCCCTGCCTGCTCCCCTGTGCCTTTAACAGGAGGTAAAGATAAAACAATATTTACAGTCACCTAGGCCTCTGTTAATAATTTAACCTTATGATTGAGTATTATAAAGAGAATTGTAATAATTATGATGTAAATATAAGACATAAATAATTGATGATTATGATATATGATAACCAAGGATTAATTTGTAAATGAATGTACAGAATAAATGTCTGAATCTCAATATAAAGTATTATTTTCTTACTGTGTTTCCCCTTGTAACCGAACACTGGTGTTTAGGTTGTAAGTACATTACAACAATTAGATTATAAAAGCTTGATAAAACACTATTTTAACCTAAAAATGTAAAAATGCAGTTTTTTAAAAATACTACTATCTTTTAGACCACTTTAAATAAGTATCTTAACACATTGTATGCGGGTCACGTTGTACTAGTACGTTTTCTGACGATTTATACTGGAGCGCGGGTCACGTACTAGTATGGTTTAGTGTAACAACAGGGTTTGTTTGTGGGTACAAAAATAACGGTATATACAGGAAAACGAATCTGAATGTTCTTGTCTACTACATAGATTCTGGAAACATTTAGACTAATAAAACTAGTTTTTACATCAGTCGATGCGGAACCAGAGAACGAGAAAAAATTCAAACTATATACTACTATTTCTATTCGATTTTTCATATTTACGATACTATTATAAATTTATCCACTAAAAAAATATTTTTTGTTTACAAAAATCTTATGGTTGTTATTTATATATTTGTTTATATATTTCAATATAAAATAGGAAAAGTTGGTTAAAAAATTAAATAATTTTCGATCTATTGATATTTAACTGAATAACTAAATTTACGCTCAAAACGTCCGCTCCCGGTACAATTTCGCTGCTAAATGTACCCGCACACAATGCGTTAATATTAACGAGCCTTTTCCAGCACTAATATAAAAATTTTTTATCTGGACTTTTTGATTAAATTAAAATTTTTCATTGTTTTAAACAAATCTCTGTATCTACCACTTTTTTTTCATTAATCAATATTTATGTGTTTATCTTCCAAAAAAAAAACCCAAATCTTCATGTTATTTGTCTTTGGCAAGTCAAGAATCAGAGTTAATGGGTTCGTGATGCAATACTAAAAACCTTTTCCATACAATTTAAATACACATTCGCAGCGATATTCTCTACATTTTAAGGTACTCATGGCCAAATTTGTTTACTCTAATAAATTTGTGATATATAATTTCGCTTGTGTGAACTTCTATTCCTACTCAGGAAAACCTTTTAACGCCGTTCAGATAGTATTGAAACAATAAGGAAATTTCATAAATCAAAAATGGTATATAATGAAATTTTTTTACTCCAAACAGTATCTTAAATTCTTCTTTATCTACCTATTCATCTTTCTTTTTCTCAATATTTACGCATTTATTGCCAAAACAAACCCACTAAAGTATTCCGATTTGACTTCGAAAAGTACAGATTCAGCAGATTTAATGCCTTTATATAATGGTATAAAAACCTTTTCCGTAGAAGTTCTATGAGAAATGGTAAGTTTGATTAAATATTAGGCTGAAGATACTATACTTCGCCTTTAAACTCGTTTTACCTTATTTAAGAATCATCATTTTGGAAAAAATATTTCAGTTTATAGAATTCGCAGCAAATTTATAAGTCCATTATTTTTTCTTTATTTAATATCTTAATATCTAATTTTATCTTTAACTTCCCTTTAATTTCTATTTTTACACAGGGAAAACTTTGTATACATATTTAAATAAAATGAAGCATGATTTTCAATACTGTTTTGAAATTCGGCAGCTGCAGCTCCGGGGATGCTGATCTGAGGAAGTATATTGAATTTCTACAGCTGTTGGCTAGCAACAGGAACCATTTAGGAATTATTTGACCCTTTTCTCCATTTGTGTGCCTTTAAAGTCCCTCAGAGCAGCGATAGCTTAATTGGTAAAGGCAACGATCTCGTAACTCGAAGTTAGCGGGATCAAGGATTCAGCCGACCAAATATCCGACGTGTTTCCTGATGCGGCTAAGATCCAAAACAATGCTTTAGGAGGTAGAAGGCCATAACTGGTGTTCACTACTTGGCTCCTGCTTCTAAATTACGAGCGCACACTAAGGCAAAATCGTTCTTTCACCCTTGCAGTGCTATTCAAAAGAAAGACGCATCCCTTCGCCTTAGTTTAGTTAATCTCCGATTCATGTGCTGGTTTCTATTAGCAACAACAAAGTACTGTTAGCAACAACAAAATCAACAAAGTACCTCAATCAATTGAAAATCTCACCGACTGGAAACTATACTTTGTCATTAGTTTTCTTTTGGCAAATATATAGGTATGTAAAAAAGAGGACGAAATTCCTCCTCAAAACAGTGAAAGGTGTGTAGAAACCATCAATAAAAGAAATAACGTGAAAGTATATTAGAGCATTGTAAGATGTTCACAGGAATGTACATGGTTAGAGGTGAAGTGAGAGATCTTCTGCCATTACTATAAACTTGGAGCAGAAAGGTGATAGAGACAAAAGACTCTTTACGATTTCATCTTTATTAAATGTTTTTCTCTAATGTCAATCTGTTTCCTTTAGGGAATTTTTGAACAAGATTTTTACTAAGGCGAATTTTTCTCATGTTGGGGATCGAAAATGTCGACTGATGCTCAAAACTAAGAATTAAGCCAATACGTAGTCATTTTCATGACGGTAAAGTGCAAACGCGTTTTTTACAGTACGACAAGTATCCTTATATAGATGGAAGTTATGTAAAAAAAATATATTAAAATAAAGGTTTCATGCAAATATAAAATTGAAAAAAATAAAATTGATTGGTTTGGAAAACTAAACGTATAGCCCGTACTTAGCCAGTGGCACATTTCTATGAGGATAATTTTCAAAAGCTTTTTCTGCGGTACGATAAATGTCCTTACATCGATAAATGTTGTGCAAAAAATATATTAATGTAAAGCTTCCTTGTAAAAATAAAATTAATAAAATGTCTATTTGTGTATTTTTAATTTCAAAATATTACTTACTTAAAAAAGGACAAGCCTCACATTAAAGAAACTGGAATATTTCGGAAGGAAAAAAGAACGACCACACTCTCCTTATAGCTTGCGCATTCATCACTGTAATAATAAGTTACATTCGGTTCAGCTTGATTTACCTCTTCCAGTCAGCCATCGCCAAAGGCAAACAGACCAGGACCGGTCTGAACTAGAAAGAAACTTCGGGTTTCTCCCAACCAATAGAAGGGTCCGTTGGTTTAAGGGATTCTGCCCCCCCCCTGTTCTGAAGTGGACCCATGTTTTTTTTCTCCACGCGGCAGTCTGATTTTTTTAGAGGACAAGGTTGTTACCAGTGAAAAGAAGAGGGTGAAGACTGCTGGCATCCACGGCTTGGGGGATAGACATTTTGGAAAAGAAGGAAAAACGACGCCATGACTGACGCCGAATCCAGAGGAGTCCCCTCTATTTACAAATGATTTGTATTCCACTTGTATTCCGTAGGCATTTATTTAATTTATAAAATCATTTAATCAAGACATATTTGTCCATGTGTTTATTAATGAGTATTAATTTCTTCTTTCTCAAACACTAAGCTAACGTAACATTATTTTTACAATCACCAAAATAAAACTCAAAGCTTCAGGTTATTTGCTTCGAAAAGTCAAGAATTGCCAAATTTAAAGTCTTTGTCTTGTGATGTCAAAAATGTTTTCCATACAATATTCCTAAAAAATGGTTAAGCTTAACTAAAAATTATTCTGAAGATCTAAGCGTTTTAGAGGATTTGAATATAAATATGTAATATCATTAATTCTTTCATTCTTTAAATTCGTAGAATCTAATTTCCCATGTGTGTGCATCTATTTCTACCCGTTGAAAACTGTCTGTACATTTCAGATAGTATTGAAGAAATAAGAATATTCCGGTTGACGAAAATGTATTTCTTTTATCTCGTTCAACATTGTCCAGTGACCTCAAATTTTTGCAGCAGTCCCATCTCTCCAATTTTTCTTTCAAATATCTTCATTTTTCAGAATTTTGTTACATCCGCAAGAAGAATCTTTACTGACATGATTTTCTACCTTTCATTAATCTTGAGATAGAGACGTTTTTTCGTTTCTTTTAAGTTTCATTTTTTCCCTCCTTTTTTTTTTCTGTGTCTCTCTTATGCTCATCATAACCATCTTGCTCAGTATTATAAATTATTCTCTTCGGTAATTTCCTTCTATTTTTATCAGTCATTTTTCTCTTGTGAAGTTCGTAATGCTTTTTTACCATTTTCGTTGAGTACAGTATATATATATCAAGAAAAATCACCAATAGGATCAGCTTTCAATTTTTATGGATTACAATTCTTTTGCTCGAAGTAAAATTGTTTCTGTTCGAGATTAGCTAGTGTTTTGTGAACTAGTGAATAAACTGACGTGCTGTTTAGATTAGTTTTAATTAAAAATTTTAACGGATTAAATTAAATTTGCAATTTTATATTAAATTGATCAAATTTTATTGCACACTATGAGAGCATGACGTTCTTTTTCTCTTTCCTATTTATATTGTTTGTACCTAAACCGTAGATTTAGACAGTAATACACAGAAATAAAAGTTTTAATTTTAACCTGCAGTCAAGTAAGAGGCAATAACACTCATTTTTCTTGCATTCAAATTATAAACATAAACTAACAGATAAAAATAAGCTTCAATATGTAGAAAGATATATGAGATAACGAGATTATCTGTAGATGCAATCATTCCATCCACACGGCCTCCACCGATATACATCGTGTAGGAAACAGCATCAGCATTAGTCGCATGCAAGATGCCACGCAGTTTGGTGCTCTCTGATTTCGAGAAACGTATAATTATCAGGTTACAAATGTGATTATTTTGATCCCAATTTCCAATATAGATGTAGCAAAATTTTGTGCAACCCGATTCCGCGGGCATGCATTTTAGCCGTCTATTTAACTGTGCAGCCCGCTCTTTCACCGTTTATTCTTTCATTTTGGCTTTACTGGGATTTTAATTGTTTATTTAGTGGTAAACTAGCAGATGGCTTTAATTGTCCACATTTCTGCGAAGTATGGAAGACATTTTTGTAGCATTTTGAGCGCGCTTTTCATAGCTGAAAGATGTCTGGCAGGAAGCGTTTCGTGAGTGATATTACTTATACTCCTGACGAAATTTTCGACACTGATAGCACTTCTGACTCTGATTTCAAGTATATTGACGATAGTTATAGCGAAACTGATGAGAATTTCACGGATTCCTCTGCAGATAGTGATGAATCTGAAAATTCATTTTCTATTCAAAATGTTCGACAGTGAGGCAAAAAATTGATATGAAAATATTCCACCAGTTCCTGCTTCATTTACTTTCCTCGGAAATCCCGGAATAAATTTCACTATGGCAAATAATGCAACTCTTTTGGACTATTTTGAATTTTATTTTGATGATGTTATGGTGCAAATAATAATAAAAGAGACCAACAGGTACATGAGAGTAACAGACCCATGAGACTAACTGCTCGATACTTTGATAGCCATATACACCCAAATACCATCAAAAAATAGCCTCGTAGATAGTGTGCTGTCTGTTGTTAAAAAAACTGAAGTTGGAAGAAAAACTTCCAAAAGAAACGCGAATTTGGTGCAAGGATTGCGAGGTAGGAATTTGCCTCGAGCCTTGTTTCGAAATTTATCATAAAAGACTTCATTTCTAATAAATGTTTTGTAAGTCTTTTGCATGCTTTAACTGGTATATACGTTTTGCTTTTCTATTTTTTTAAAATAAGTGATAATTTAACCAAGATTAATTTTCAAAATTTAGCTTTTATATCATTATTCTTCAATTTCATTATTCTGAACACCTTTTTTTTAGGACAAAAACTTTTTACAAAAACCTTTTGAACATTTTAACTCTAAAATGCATATAGATTTGAAATATGTAATAAAACAATTACGCAATTTTTGAACATATTTTGATAACATAAAAGTTTAAGGGACATATCTAGCTATCTGAAGTACCCAAAATCGGCAGTGGCCTATGTGATTAAGAAGTGGAAGGTGAGCGGTGATTGTCCGAATGTGCCCCGAGTCGGCAGACCAACGAAACTGGGAGATAGAGACCGACGAGTGCTGTCCACAGAAATTCGGAAGAACCTCACCCAACCGATGGCCCTCATCAGCGAGGAGTTTCAACAGGCATCCGGGAGTATTGTTTCAATGAATACCATCCGTTAGGAACCACATCTGCTTAGTTTTCATGGTCGTGCTGCTGCCCATAAGCCTTTAATCACAAAGTCCAACCACGCTGCTCGGTTAATCTTGTGCAAAGCACATCGAAACTGGCCCGTCGATCTGTGGAAACGGGTTCTTTCTAGCTACGAATCAAGGTTCACCCTTTATCGTTCGGTTGGCAGGGTCTGGGTCTGGCGTCTGCCTGGAGAACGTCTCCTGCCAGAATGCATTGTACCAACAGTCAAGTTCGGCGGAGGTGGAATTATGGTCTGGGGATGTTTCTCCTGGTATGGACTAGGATCCTTGGTCCCCATTCATGCTAAGCTCAACGACGATTCCCACTGCACTATTTTGGATGACAACGTGCTTCCTACGGTGTGGCAATTTTACGGGTTAAACCCTTATTACTTTCAGGACGACAGTGCCAGTTGTCATGCTTCCATGTTAACCAAGGCTTGGTATGGTGACAATGGAGTTCATCGAATGAACTGGCCTGCCCAGAGCCCAGACCTGAACCCTATCGAGAACCTCTGGAACTAGTTGGATCGCCGAATTAAGGGATGTACTATCCGTCCAAAATCGTTGAAGGAACTTGTATGTCTACTGCAAGCCGAGTGAAGGACAATACCACTACCTGTAATAGAAAGACTTGTGAAAAGTATGCCCCTGAGGGTTCACGTGTAATTGCCTCTTGTGGAGGCTCTACCAACTATTAATTTTTAATAAAGTTAGTTTTTCTTTTCTATCACAGGTGTTCAAATACTTATTGGTTGACAGTGTATGATTGTATGCTTAAGAATTTGATATTTTCAATTATTGCGCTGGTTTATGTAGTAAGTAATTTGCAAACCTTGGGTCACAAGGAGGAAGTTAAAAAACGTGTTTAGGTTGCTATATTCAAAGAAATCTATTTTTTAAAAAAATATAAGGCTTTACCTCTACAATCAACTACTAGCCAAACAGTTAAATATAAATAAAATATTTATAAAAATACAATTATAGTTTTTCTTCGAAATAGGGAAGTCGAAATTAAGAACAGTTTGCGAACCACTATACTAAGTATTGGATGATAATCAATAAATGTGTATACAAAGAGTTATATGATTTTTTATTCTTCAAAGACATAACACATAGCTAAGTATTCCCTTAACAAAGTATTCATTATGATAAACAACATGTAATCTATTAGCAATATTCTATATTAAAATCAATCTATCTAACAGACCATGATTTGTACCCATATGTAAGCAGTGAATTATCGGATCGTAATTTATCGCTTGTAGCAGTTTAGAATAAAGTTCTATCATTAACATATTTGTCTCAAATTGGTTAGTGGAGGTTCAAAATAGAATTCATTGTATCATCTTTGTAATGTGGAATAATTTTTAAACTTTTGTCTATTTTAAAATACATAAGATATAAATCACTGCAAAAAAATTCTGATAACGTAGAGTTTATTGGAAGGGATTAATTGTTAAGTCGCAATTGGGAGTCTCCTAGAAAAGGCTTTCCTTGAATTGTATCTGTGGAATCTCGAGGACATTTCACAGGAATTACTTTGTTATAGTAATTATAGTATAAGATCCGGGATGTGTGCTTTATTGTGAATAATGAAAAGTAATGACTTTGAGAAAAGTAGTTTTCTGTTAAATACAACTTTTATATTTAAAAGAAAAAATGAAAAATTACAAGGAAAATCATGTAAGACCACATTTGAACCGAAATTTCCGTTAGTTGTTGACTGCTGCTTTTAACCCCTTCCGGTATGATTTAATAATGAAAAACTGTGCATGAAATAGCCATTTAATTTTTATTTAAAAAACTTGTTTCATTTTACAATTCTTACATATTCTTAATTAAAATCCACTTTTTACATAGTGTTAAATAATATCAGAAACAGTAAAATTAAGAAAATATCAAAGCAAAACATTAATAAGGTATACAGATAATAGTCTTCAAGCTAGTGGTACTTTTCAAAACAAAGTGTAAAGGAATTCTTAATTGTTTACACCGCCAAGTAGTCTCACTTTTAATTTGATTCTTGTAACACACACGGCATTTCTTAATAGGTTTTTTTTTATTCTGACTCGTTAATTTGGTTATGACTTGTACCAAGAAATTCTAAGTAAACAATATGCAATAGTGACTTGTGATTTTCACAAGTGATAAAAGTGTTGCCAAATTCAGTACACTAGAAATTTTAAACTAAATTAATTATCATATTTAACAGTAACTTTAATCGCATGACGAGTGTAGCTCGTCATTGTGCGGTATGGAATGAAAAACTAATGACGAGCTAGACTCGTCATTTTACCGGAAGGGGTTAAAAGTCAAGTTTTATACAGTTGGTTTGGTTTAATTTAGAGTAGTAAGGTCTACATTTTTTTTGCAACACGGGGGCTAATAAGACCTGTACCTACTGTTTAAAGCCGATTTTCATCGGCTATGATCATTTATGCCACAGTGGGAGAAGTTTAATTGAAATATCCTTAGTGTTCTTGTTACACTAGCATATAGCCCGTCATAATCAGTAAAATTTTTAATTTTACAGAATTGTAAAGTACCCAATGAGGCAATTAAAAAATGGTTTGTATTTTGGCTTATAATTATCTGGTACAAGATCAATAATTTAATTATCTTCATACTCTCTAAAGTCTTCCGATACTACGAATGCAGTTTAGAATCACATTGAATTAATTTAGTCAAACCATGTGGTTATGAATAAAAATCAAACACACAACCGAACAAACCTCTTAATTTTCAAAGATATATAACTTAAAAGCTAGATATTTATTAGTCCTTGAAATAGACTCCTAGACTTTTATGAAAAGAATTTGTTGTTAATACCGGTGATAAAATGCTCATTGCACCAAAAATAATCGAGGATTAAATTTAAAATTATCACATGTGTATCTTATATATTATTTAAGCCAAATATAAAAGAAAATTATTTACGTAATATCTAAGTTCAGTGATAAAACGTATAAAAATAATGCAGACGATATTTAAGTAATTTAAAATAAGATATAATTAAATGAGTTGATTAAAAGAATGACGTCCTAATGTTAGAGAAAAATGTTATTTTTATGTACTTATAATGTGATAACTTTATAAATTTAATCGCGTTTAACCGGGGACACTAAGGCTTGAAGTAATGGCATTAAACGCTCGAGAAGGGGGGAGGGGTGGATTTCGATCGTTTTAAAGAAGACAGTATTTTTCCCTGTGATATGAAGCATTTTTTTAACCAATTTATTTTAGAGATGGATCGATAGTTTAGGAAAAGATAAACTTTACTCCCTTTGAATTTTGCTAACCCTAACTCATCAAGAATCCTATATGGATGCCTCTATCCATTCCAGGTCCAACAGCTTCATACATTCGAGGGCAGACGGATAGATAACTTAAGCTATTATATAGGGGATATTCTGTGAAAAAAGTCTAAAAAAATACGGTTATCGGTATGAATAAATTTCAAAAATGGTAATTAACTAATAACTTTTCCTTTTTTTGTAATATCGTGCTGCCTATTTTAAAATAAAATAAAAAAAATTTTAATTCCATGTGCATAGTAAAGGAAATATTGTAATAGCGAAAATGTACACGTATCAACGGAAATATACAATTTTGACCATATTTGAATCAATATTCATTACATTCATTTGTACGCATAAGAAGTATTCTAGTTATAGACCTACCTTTTTTATTGCAATCTGCACTTTTTGTTGCGAAACATAGGGTGATCACAAAGAAACTTTGCCAACATCTACACTTCTAACGTCCGTTCCGGTAAACCGATCGAGATGAGATTGCAAATATAGTTTTCGGAGATATGCGC
>CM063504.1:92492424-92497424 GCA_032207245.1 Pardosa pseudoannulata | reverse complement strand
TAATTTTATAGTGCATTCCTTATCATTCACGGAAAACAATTTACTGTAAGTTATGGATTACTCATGGGATTCCTTCAACATATAACTTCAAGGGAATTATTCCTTTTCAATCATTTTATTTGAGCATAAACACATAAGTTATAAAAAAAACCCGCTGATAAACAATTTTTCCATCCTAATGCTGAAAAGCAAAATTAATGTGGAAATATCATCCTTTCATAAAACAGAAAAAAAAAATCAAGTTATAAAAAGAAATTCTCCTTTGAGTCAATGTTTTTCTAAAAAACAACGAGAAACGGAAACAAATACAGTTAATGCAATTTCTTTCTATTTAAGATAAATCCTTCGAAAAATAATAAAGAAAAAAGAAGATCAAGAACATGGCTAAGATTCTAAACCTTTCCTTTATAGCCGTTTGATGCGTGGGAAAAAAGGTCTTGTTATGCAAATGAGGCAATGAATAAACTGAGAAAGGGGTGTTCACAAAACGTCCCTCAGTCACGCATCTTCCCTGCCTGGAAATTTCGAAGATATTATGGGTTTGAGTCATGAAATCTGTCTGAAAATCCAGGTTAGAGATTTATGGTAAGGTCTGAAGTTTAATGAAATTCTGTAGTAACGGATGGGCTTAGCTCTGCTTTTCGGATTTCGCTCGCTAAATTATCTCGTCGGAATTTATGAAATTTATGTTAATAAGAGAGAAATGTTTTTCGGATTCGGTAGACTAATATATTACTCCCATACAATTTTATTTTGTGCCTAATTAAATAAAGTTGCCGAATATTTATAATAAATACGATAAGATACCACACTACGTATGAATGGGTTATAAATTAACTGTAAATATCTTTTGTTTATGAATAAACTAATTGAACCAATATTACGTAAGAAACACTTATGACATGAACTAACTATATGAATGGATAGGAATAAAACTGCAACAACTTTTGTTTCAACTAACTGCAATAACTTTTGTTGCTAAGCAACCTCATTAAACCATATTGCATAAGAAACACTCGGATTTACTTAACGTGCTAGTAAAATTAATATACAAGATTGCAAACCTATTTCTAGAACAACCTATATAAAATATTCAATAGAAGCATCTGTTTGTAAGTTAACGGCATCTACGTTTTAATTGCATTCAGAAATAACTAACAACAAGCATTTGATGCGAATATACAAAGTAACTTTAAAATGATAGTTATTATCTGTCAAAATGTTCTTTATGCACTAGGTAACAACTCTTCCTTCAGAAATAGCACATAAACGATAGGAATAAAACTGCAACAACTTTTGTTTCAACTAACTGCAATAACTTTTGTTGCTAAGCAACCTCATTAAACCATATTGCATAAGAAACACTCGGATTTACTTAACGTGCTAGTAAAATTAATATTGTATACAAGATTGCAAACCTATTTCTAGAACAACCTATATAAAATATTCAATAGAAGCATCTGTTTGTAAGTTAACGGCATCTACGTTTTAATTGCATTCAGAAATAACTAACAACAAGCATTTGATGCGAATATACAAAGTAACTTTAAAATGATAGTTATTATCTGTCAAAATGTTCTTTATGCACTAGGTAACAACTCTTCCTTCAGAAATAGCACATAAACGATAGGAATAAAACTGCAACAACTTTTGTTGCAACTAACTGTAATAACTTTTAATGTTAAGCAATCTCATTAAACATTAAACTAATATTGCATAAGAAATACTTGTATTTACTTAACATGCCAGTAAAATTAATATTGTGTTCCAGAATGCAAACCTCTTTCTAGAACAACCCATATAAAATATTCAATAGAAGCATCTGTTTGTAAGTTAAGCGCATCTACGCTTTACTTGTATTCAGAAATAATTAACAACAAGCATTAGACGCGAATAAACAAAGTAACTTTAAAACGATAGCCATTTTCTGTCAAAATGCTCTGTATGTACTAGGTAACAATTCTTCCTTCAGAAATGGCAGATAAACAGCCTACGTATACACTGTACAAAAGAATAAACTAATTATCTCTTTATTTATCTGATTTAGGTATATAAATATCTTTTTCAAAAATGGATCTATATTATTAGTCGACAAGGAGTTAAAAATTCAATTTGCATTTCGTAAAAACCATGCATTTTCTCTAGATATTTTAAATTCATTAATAATATGATTGCTTTTATCTGTGAATGTGTAGAACAATCTATCTTTAATTGCATTCAAAAATCACAGAACAAGCATTTTTTCCCGAATGTGCAAGTAATGAACTAAATCCAAGTTTAAGGATCTTTACAACACTTTAGCGATTGTCGAAGTTCTAAACGCCTACGTGATAATGCAAATTATGAAATCGTGATTTTTAATTATATATATATTTTCATGTTTTAAAGTATTTAAAAACATTATCTGATATTTTTAAAAATACCTTTATGTTCACTGATCTTAGTTAAATTATTAATTATATTGGCATTTTTATTTACTTTTGCAAATTTCTTCCGAATTATTTCATAATACACTGCGGCCGAACAATGGCTGAATGGTAGAGCTCTGCTCTTCGTACCAGAGTTCGAGAGTCATTCGCATTTATGCCATGGATGTTCGTAGTAGTTCGAAATCTGCTTTAAGTAGTAGTCCCGGTTTCATTAGCTTTGAGCAAAACAGAGAGTAGTGCTAAATCAAACCATATTATTATACTACGAAATCGTGTTTATAATTATTTAATTTTAGATAACATTTTCAAAGGATAAATTAAACTGGATTCTACTCAAGTGAACATGATACCTCTGCATTAAAAACCCTGCTATAGGATAATTTAAGTTATAATTTCAATTACTAGCAATAATTTATTAATTTTGTCAATTATTTTTTTACATTAACAGTTAAAAACTTAACCCGAACAAAACACTCCTACGTCCTGACAATCACTGAAAAGTGATATCATACAAAAAATAATTTCCGTGTCTATCTCGGTTCGTAGAATTTTTTCATACAGCATTATGTATAATTTGAAATGGAAATCTGCTACTTAATAATGTTTTAGGAGGACTTAAAAGGCTCTTGGCAACAAAATTAATTCTCACCTTTAGTCAAAACACATCAACTATTCTGTATTACTTCAACCACATATCGTTATTATAGATTAAAAGGTAAGCGAGTTTTTATTAAGTAAAAGTTAAATCTTTGATTAACTGTAATCGATCATAACACCAAACCCTCATCTGTTCCATTTTTAGTTCTAATATGTCTATGTGATTGAGTAATTGCAACTGTATATTATGACTTATTTATCAACTAATTTAATTATTCTCTTTATATTTCGAAAATGTAAAATTTCAATGTTCAAATTCCCGCTTTTTACTATGTTTTATATTCCAGCATTATTTACCTATAAAATTATTATGCATTTTAAATTAGGCCTACTGTAAATATTTAATGCTATTAATGAATTTTATGAAAGAATTTGTATTGTGCACGTAAAATATTCTCTGATACCTAACGCGAAAGAGTCTTTCAATTTTTTCAATTGATACTCAGGGTAAAAAAAAACCTCATTATAAAAATTACAAATTTTATATACTGTATTAAAAATCTTGATTTGAAAACAAAATACAATCCATTTTTAGTTCTAAAATGTCTCTGAGGTGTTTGAGTAATGCTGCATCTGTATATTATGACTTATCTATCAACTAATTTAATTATTCTCATTATATTTCGAAAATGTAAAATTTCAATATTCAAAATGTACGCTTTTATTATATTTTATTTTCCAGCATTATTTACCTATAAAAATATTATGCATTTTAAATGAGGCCTACTGTAAATATTTAATGTTGTTAATTATATTTATGAAAGAATTTGTATTGTACAAGTAAAATATTTTGTGATACCTAACGCGAAAGTGTCTTTCTAATTTTTGCAATCCGATACACAGGGTAAAAAAATCTCATTATAAAAACATAATCTTATAATAATTTTCAAATGATGAATATTACTACTTATTTTTAAAAAACTAGGTTTTAAAATAAACAAACACACACATACACACATACACACACACACACACATATATATATATATATATATATATATATATATATATATTATATATATATATATATATATATATATATATATATATATATATATACATATATATATATACATATATCTATATATATACATATATATATATACATATATATAAATATATATATGTGTGTGTGTATGTAATAATACCATTTGAAAAGAAACCTTAAAGATGTTTAAAAATTTGCTGAAAAGTTTTTCTTCCTCAATAGTCCTGAAGCCTTTCAAACCTACCTCTCATGCAGTAGCAAAATTCGATACTGACCAATAACATCGCTGTAAAATTCTTATGCCAATTTTCATTCATCTAACTTATGGTATTCCTTAGCTATCCTATTCATATTCGGACAATAAAAACATAATTCTTAGAATGGCTGTTTCCGGGCTTAGAGAGATCTAAAACACCAATATTCATCAAAGTCTCAATGTCGAAAATTTTACCAATTTCAATACTTTGCCTACATATTCTTTGTATATGAGAAAGCAAAAATAGTTCAGTCGTTAGATTCCTCAAAATAGATTTTTCATTACGAAGGCACTTGATTGTTTATCACTGGGCTTCATACTTCAAAAACTAAAGAGATGTCGAGAAAAACAAGATGGATTCTATCACATGCAGTAGAAAGGGATTTAAAGTTGATTTTAAAAGCAACTGAAACTACAAGATAAAATTTTAAATGTTTAAGTGACGTACAACATTTTTATCACCTACTTGACCGTCTAATATCGTTGGTAATCTTTATATTCAATCACTTCTAGACAATATAAAAAATTTTCACGGGCCATCATATCTTATTCCCGTAATGTGAATCATGACTGCTATAAACAACCATAGACTGTAATGAATACCTATGTAATGTAAATGCTTTGTTAGGCAATACCCAATGATTGGACGGAAGTACTAAGGATCTTGAAA
>CM063504.1:92464924-92484924 GCA_032207245.1 Pardosa pseudoannulata | reverse complement strand
ATTTCCCATGTTAGCTTTTCCCAATAATTTTAGCTGTTGGTCTTTCTTTAATGTTTCTGGAGAATGATTTCTGATTTTGTTTACCCTTTTTACGGAAGAATAGGGTATCCTTCGGAAAATTTGGCGAAACTATTGGCGATGTTTACTAAAACACAAATATATTCCATCGAAATATTGTATCCCATGCTTTTTGAGCGGTTATTTATAATTTACAGAGTGTGCCATTGTAATACATACTTTTACTTAATTTACCAAAACCACATAGAAACCAGTCATTTATATCTATGGGCAATTAATCTCTCAATAGTTTACAAAGCCAACTGCTCTAAATTATTAAAAATTAGCCATAGTTAACCCTTAGTGGTTCAATATACCTAATTTTTTAAGCATTAAAAGCACATTTAATACATGAGAAATGGGTTCCACAAGGAGAGATGGATACATCTATAATATAAACTAAAATATAGATACATATTGTTTGGACACTGCGAGATCAGAAGAAAATGGTAGGCTACCATGCTCTGAAGTTTATCGCCAAGTTGGCAGGGGCACCCTGTTTTTCAGTCAAACCAATTTCCCATGTTAGCTTTTCCCAATAACTTTAGCTGTTGGTCTTTCTTTAAAGTTTCTAGAGAATGGTTTCTGATTTTGTTTATCCCTTTTACTGTTAGGTGAAGTTAAAAAGTCTATGCTTAAAGTTCTTTTGTTTTCTTGTAAGTTCATCTGTAGAGTAAAAATACAATAAAAAATTAACTAAACAAATTTTAACATTTAAATTATCTTTTAAAAATTTAATGATAATTATCAGTGTGAAAAATCATTTTCCATGTTCGTGTTTGTTACCAAATGTTTTATGTACTTAATGACTTATGTAAAGAGTAAATGTGACATCAAAAACAATTTTTTTCTAAAAGTATCCGAAACTGAAAAATAAATAACATTTAATTATACAGTGTTCCCTCGCCACTTTGCGCTTCATGTTTTGCAGCTTCAGTGCTTCGCGGGTTTTTCCAAAATATTCATCAAAAAATAAAAATGAAAAGATAGAATCATGTCGGTAGCCACATTGCGGAAAGAAGCGTTGCTTCGTGTTGATGCTTGAGAGAAAAGGATACCTGCATATCAAACAAAGAGATGAGTTAACTCAGAGTACATACAACGCGCTCTTGAGATGACAAAATATGAAAGTGGGGAAGAAAATGAAGAGGAAGGCGAAGAACAAACTGAAAAGCGTTGCCTTACCCTGGAGAATCTGCAACAATTGTGCAACATAGCAAGAATTTGCCCAAGACATTGACGACAATAGGGTTTGAGCTGTCGAGTTCAGCAATCGCGTTGACAAGGTTATGTCCTTGCACAGAAGAATTTAAGAAAAGGAAAAACAAAGACAACAACTACCCATCACCATGTTTCTCTCCAAGGTATAGACTCCTGGCTCTACCGTCAGCGCCTCCAGCAGAAGAGTCTCGGAGTTAGCCTAAAACTTATATGAGTCACGTGACAGCCTCTCCTTCGCCAGCAGTACAAGACTCTTCGCCTCTCTCAGAAAGCAATATTGATTAATGTTCATTACTCTATAATGTTTTGTAATTAACCTTATTAATTAGCACTGACACGTTTAAGTAAATACGTATGCTGTTGTAATTTTTGTCTTAAATGTGTAAAGTATAAATACTGTTTACATATTTAAAACATTCGTGTACCCGCATACACGAAAATTCCTAGGAGCAAATCCTACTTCGCGGTTTATCAGCTTTCGCGGAACGTTCTGTTCCCCATTAACCGTGAAAAACGAGGGATCACTGTAAAAGCAAATTTTAGTTTTAAAAAATATTAAAAATATTTGAACACCAACATTATATTAATTCATTCTTTAAATAAAAATCATTTACTCTATAAAAAACATTAAAATATATTTATTCATTAGATTTTTTTTAATATTACTCTTATCAGGGAAAACTATAGTTTGATATGAAACTCCAATCGTTTTAACAACCGATAAGCAATACATATAGTATACTCTAGAACTCGGTCAGAACTCTCATTCTAGAACGTGAGTTCTAGAATGAAATTTTCGTTGTGTTTTTAAATATATTGAAACTGAATAGCAAAAATTATTTCCTTATAAAACATTTTCTAATTTTTGTTCGTGGGATTTTTTAAATCCACTGAGATCTCTTAAGGAATTGCAGCGAGTTATTGAGAATAATTATCAGTGGGATTGTTTGGTTTGAAGCGTTGATTTCGACTTTTTTGCAATACGAGGGCTAATGAAACCGGGACCTACTGCTTAATCCCGATTCCGAACGACTCGAACATCCATGGCACAGTGACATTTGAACCTACAAACTCAGGTACCAAAGATCAGAGTCGTAACTATTCGGCTGCCAATTATCAGTGGGAGAGACAATATTCCGTGTTAGTAAACTTCAAATAATTAACATATAATAACATATAGTTAACAAATAATTTCTCATATTAGTTTTTACAAAAAAGCAAATTTTTCAGTTTATCTTTTATAAACGAGAAGTGTAAATTCATATAGTTGACTTTCTATTTGAAAAATCGTCGATATAGGAGTTTGAGATCTGTGGTAGTCTAAATGGAAAAGGTATCGTGTGACTTTGAAGGGAAATATACAATACTGACTAATCAAGTGGTCTATCAATTCATTAATTAATGTTGTGTATTTTTTTCTGTTTTTACCAATTTTGTTTTGCAATGATTGAAACTCCTCACATCTCTTCAAACATTTATATAACTTTTAATAGAACTTTAATAGAATATAAAGAAACAATTTTTATTTCAATCTACTTAAATCTCGTTGACTACATTTAAATGAAGGAAAGATACTTTATATCAAACTAAGCAAATTATAATTTTATTCCGTTGTTCTTTGGCTATAACTTTTAAAAGAATATAAAGAAACAATTTTTATTTCAATCTACTTAAATCTCGTTGACTACATTCAAATGAAAGAAAGATACTTTAAATCAAACTAAGCTAATTATAATTCTATTTCGTTGTTCTTTAGCTATAACTTTTAATAGAATATAAAAAAACAATTTTTATTTCAATTTACTTAAATCTCGTTGACTACATTCAAATGAGGGAAAGATACTTCATACCAAATTAAGCGAATTATAAATTTATTCCGTTGTTCTTTATCAATAACTTTTAATAGAATATAAAGAAACAATTTTTATTTCAATCTACTTAAATCTCGTTGACTACATTCAAATGAAAGAAAGATACTTTAAATCAAACTAAGCTAATTATAATTCTATTTCGTTGTTCTTTAGCTATAACTTTTAATAGAATATAAAAAAACAATTTTTATTTCAATTTACTTAAATCTCGTTGACTACATTCAAATGAGGGAAAGATACTTCATACCAAATTAAGCGAATTATAAATTTATTCCGTTGTTCTTTATCAATAACTTTTAATAGAATATAAAGAAACAGTTTTTATTTCATTCTACTTTTAATTAAATTATCTATCTAATGCTATATAATTAATGACAATTCTTCAAAAAATATTAAAGATATATGAGTCCTCAAACCTTAGAAATAACTTTTTCCAAAACGATGTCTGTAATTTTGGCCACTTTTGTAACTACAAAGAGACACTATTATACCTCACTCCAACAAAATCACACAAATGATTCGCAAACACTGAATCAAAATCTGTTCCTTTCTAACAGCTTTGAAAACAGTCATGATTACCAAAGAGCTAACACTTTCGAGTAGCTTAAACACTTTTTTTCCTGTTTCCCTTTCCCTTTCCTGAATTTCTGACGAAAGACAATATTATTTTTTTATTCAATACAATACCAAAAGTTTTCTCACATAATTTTTAAATTTGAAAATTATTTTTCAAAATTTAAACAGCAGCAGTATTAAAAAAAGCATACTTTGGACATAGAGACGTCTGTATAATATCGGTAGATATATTAAATACTAATAAATAGAAGAAAGAAAATAAAATTTTATGCTTGTGCCCAACATTTCGATGGCTTCTATTCGAAAATATAAAATTTCTTACAACAATCAAGAAAAGTCTAATTCCTTGATATAAATTAACTGGGTTTTAACAATTACTTAAAAATTCATTAATTTACAATTATTTTTAAAAATAGAAAGCGTTGAGGATGAATTATAAAGTTAGACTACATATTAAACTATCTCCATTAAACAATAAACCTGATTTTGAATCAATTCTATTCAGTTATCTAAAATGTCCTATTTTATAAAATTTTAATGTAGCTGATATTTAAGTAAAGCATATTATCAAATAACTATTAAAAACCGTTTTATTTTGTATTACTTACGTAATACTCTTTCTCTTAAACATACATTTATTTTTCTACATATTCAGATACAAAGCATCATACACATATATCAAATCTTCAAAAGCATTATTTAATTGTGAATGCAGTAATAAAAAAAACATCTGACATTGTTTCCTGGAGCGATAAGAATTAATCATTTATCTTCAAATTCTACTGGAATAAGTACTTTGAACGATGTTCATAAACCAAACGTTAGCATTGCCTTATCATGCATTACTAGTATGATTTCGCGGAGGTAAGTCTGCGTTAAAACGGTGCGAGTCAGCTCTAATCTGTGTTATTCCAAATTTATATCACAGTAAGTATAAGAAACAAACTTTGAAGCATTTTTATCGATTTTTAATGCCACATTATTTTAATATGCCATTTTTAATTTTTTAAATTTTTATTTATTGTGCTACTTGAAAGCTTTCATGCCATGTGTCACTTAAGTTTATATATTTAATACCCGAGTTATATATAATATTAATAGATTTGGTAAATTTTTACACTCTTTTATCATAAGCGGTGCTTTTTCCCCAAATTTGATAATATTTTCGTCGTTGGTAGCGCAAGTCCATCAAGAAAATTTTTTTAAATCGTCTATTTATATAAGCAGTTCACTCGTTAAAGTTACGTACCACTATGCCTGAAAATGTGTTTTAAACCTTTACACTGACACTAATTATTTTAATATGTCATTTTTAACCCCTTCCCTGTTTTGCCCGTACGCCGTACGGGCACATCTTTCGGGCCTTTACTGATTTGCCCGTACGGCGTACGGGCAATCTGATTTCTATTTCGCTTGCACTGTTTCGGCCGTATTTTTTCCAATTTTAGTAACAAATTATTCGTATAGATGTCCAGTAAATGATAGTTTGCTGTTTATTGTATTTTCTACTCTGATTGGTTCAAAAGAGCGGGTTTTTTTACATGTTTTGTATCAGAAGACGAATTGTTATCTTTCAGTGTATAGCTTTCTGGTCATATTTTACTAACCGCTTGATAAATTTATTGATGTAAGAGTTGAATAATATAGTTTTACTTTTAAATAATGGATAATTCAGAGCGTATGGAGCTAATTTCTTGTGATTCGAACTGTGACTCGGAATCAGAAACTGAATTATCTGTAAATGATAGTAGCGAAAGTTTACTAGATGATCTGGATAGTAGTGACTCTGATAGTAGTACAGATGGAATCAGTCAAGCAAGACAATTTTTTTAAATTAATTGTGATAATCCTTCGGATCCGCCTCCTAGATTTCCTTTCACTGGAATTCCAAAAATTAACTTGGATATCGATGAGACTAAAGGTAAACTTCAGTTCTACGATGCTTTCATAGAAAGAAAAAAAGTTGTAATAAATGCTTAAAAATATTAGAAATGTTAATTTTAATAACATATCTTTACTTAAAAATGTAAAATGAACAAAAAAAATGCAATAAAAAATGTGACATTTTTTTGACCGAATTCTGGAAAAAAATGAAATTGTCAAAGGGTTAAATTTTTACTTTTTATTTATTGTTCTACTTGAGAGCTTTGATGCCATGTGTCATTTAAGTTTATATATTTAATACCCGAGTTATATATAATATTAATAGATTTGGTAAATTTTTACACTCTTTTATCATAAGCGGTGCTTTTTCCCCAAATTTGATAATATTTTCGTCGTTGGTAAATGAACTAAAGTTACGCACCACTATGACTGAAAATGTGTTTTAAACCTTTACTCTGACAATGATTATTTTAAGATGTCATTTTTAAATTTTTACTTTTTATTTATTGTGCTGTTTGAAAGCTTTGATGACATGTGTCACCTAAGTTTATATATATTTAATACCCCAGTTATATATAATATTAATAGATTTGGTAAATTTTTCAATATTATATAATTCACATGATGTAAATGAACTAAAGTTACGCACCACTATGACTGAAAATGTGTTTTAAACCTTTACTCTGACACTGATTATTTTAAGGTGTCATTTATATATTTTTACTTTTTATTTATTGTGCTGTTTGAAAGCTTTGATGACATGTGTCACCTAAGTTTATATATTTAATACCCCAGTTATAAATAATATTAATAGATTTGGTAAATTTTTTCAATATTATATATAATTCACATGATGTAAATGAACTAAAGTTACGTACCACTATGCCTGAAAATGTGTTTTAAACCTTTACACTGACACTAATTATTTTAATATGTCATTTTTAAATTTTTACTTTTTATTTATTGTTCTACTTGAGAGCTTTGATGCCATGTGTCATTTAAGTTTATATATTTAATACCCGAGTTATATATAATATTAATAGATTTGGTAAATTTTTACACTCTTTTATCATAGTCGGCACAATTTCCCCAACTTTGACAATATTTTCGTCGTTGGTAGCATAAGTCCAGCAAGAAAATTTTTTTAAATCGTCTATTTATGTAAGCGGTTCACTCGTTAAAGTTACGCACCACTATGACTGAAAATGTGTTTTAAACCTTTACACTGACACAATGCTATTATTATACTTTCATCCTAATTCACTTGATCTCCATTTCTCATTATTCACGTTGTTTCCCTGGGGAATTTGTGATAATCCATTAGCGACATGCGCTTCGGTGAAATAAAGCTCGATAACATTTGAGCAGAAAGTCAGAATACATAATCTTGATTTCACAGTTTATTTTCCAGTAAAATCAATATTCCTTTAATAATAAATCTTTGTAACTTTTAAACTACGAATTCGAGGAGAAAAGGCGTTCGGAGAATTTTTCCCTTTTCACCGCTCAGTTTCAGCCTAATTAAAAAAATTCCTCTTAAGAAGTGAAAAATAAAGAGAAAATATCAGTGAAGACTTAATTAACTGGAGGACATTTCTAAAACAATGGATAGCGGAAATTCGGCGACACGCAAGTTAATTTAATTGACTGCTAAAAACTACGAATTATATTTTGCAGTGTAATAAATCATATATTCGCTCAACGCTTATCACTGTTTACTTTACTATAATTAGGTGTTACACTTCGTCTCAATTTCATGCTTTACGAACTTTCTCTAGTATCTGCTCGCTTCCTTACCTTACCCATCATCTTCTAGTTACAGTTTCCCAACCTGTGAAAATATTGGCTTCCTCCATGACGTCATTCTCGAAACACTGTTTCACAATTCTATCAGAGTGAGGCGCTGGTATAGTCTTCAGAATGAGCCAAGCTTCCATCAGTACAACATGTAGCTTCTTGTCCTCCACTTCCACTGTACCCGCACATTTCAGAACAGAAAAAGCTGTAGTTCAAGTTTCTGGTGAATATTGTCGATGTGTAGTTAATTTAAAATATCCCTGTGTGTGTCCATGAATGAACCTTGAGAATGGATATATCGTTGTGTATCAGGTGGATTATGTTTAGAACTGGCAAGCCACCGCCTGTGGATGGTAGTGGGTACTTCAGCACCCTGGATAAGTACAGGATACACGGGATAGTGTTTTGTCTATTGTTATGTTTTAGAATTATTTATTGTGAAGGTAAGTCTACAATTTTTTTTTCATATCTTTATTAAAAACATCCACTCAACACTACGTAGTAGACCCGCTATATTTTATAGTACAATATGCTTCTGTTCAGCTTTTTATAAGGGCGGAATATGTCTTCGCAGGCTGTTTACATTTCGGTATCAAAACATAATTTTTGTTTTTATTCAATATTCAATTTTACATAACTCGCGTATGCTTTATTTAATCTCAAAATGAATATTAGTTATGATAATTAAATAATAATAACATAAATATGCATAAATTTTCTTTAATGCCGGATCATATCAGGAAATGTATTTAAAAATATGGAAATACTTAAGATTAAAAGAGTTTTAGAAAATATTACTAAAAATTAAAATTTGAAATACAGTTTACTTGTAAGTGTTTTTAAACTATCTAATTTGACTACAGTGTTAACTACAAGTTAAATTTGTAGCCATGTTTGATCAGTAAAAAATAACATTCATAAAATATTTTTCTAAGAAATTTAAATAACACAGATATCGATTTTATATATTATTGTTTGACACATATTTTACGCCAAAAAATTTTCCACTCTGGCATAAACTCCCTCAGTTCACATATCGTTTTTAACCGAACTTCGTCTTTCTTTGATGCCAATTTATTTCGCATTTGGAACTCTATACTCCGTAAATTAACCATACTACTATAAATAACAGATAGTTGTAATGTATTTTATTTTTCATAACAATTTTTCAAATGTCTACTGAAAAATTTTAAAAATGGAGAATGCATAGGAAAGCTTTTTTAAAAAAAATTTCAATTGAATCGCAAAGATAAATTCTTTACTTTAAGTAAAAATAGTGACAAAATATTTTTATATTTATATTTAAACAATATTTTTATTGAATTTTAAAATTTAATCGAAATAATTTTTTACATAAACAACAAAACGGATCTACTACATTGATTGTATGCGTTTTATTTCTAAAACAATAAGCTTTTACAGCATTTAATTATAAAAACAGCATTATAAGATACTTAATTGTATTACTGTACTTATACAAAATTAATTTACAACAAAGCTGTTAAAGATCCTATCATACTTCGATTATTTTTCAAATTTTGATCTTATTTAGTTGTGTTAATAATTATGCTAATATAATACTAATATATTTAGATTGAAAGTTAAACATTGTAAAATTATTTAAGCATAATGTTTAAACCAAATATTAAACGAATTTTATTTCATTGCTCTTTGTTAAAATTTTATAAAGGAAAAATAGAAAATATTTTTTGTGATTATGATTTCGAAATATTCTAAAATTCAGTATATATCTTGTTGGGTACAAAGATTTATGTTAAACATATTTCAATCATTAATTAGTTATCGTTAATATTTCGTGTTATCTATTATATAATACAGCTAACTGACATTTATAGTATCTACTAAAAAAAAAAGCATAATAGCCCTTTTTAAAAATTATTTTAAATTATTAATTGTTATGTAGAAAAATAAATAATCATAATTTTTTTCCAAAAAACTGAGGAAATTATTTCACTGAGAAGCATAGGTTTCTATGAATTGTAAAAAACTACACTGTAAAATATTTTTAAAATAATTTTACTGTATTCTTAACTCAATGCAGCTGCTGTTTTATTATATTACGATTTTTAGTTAGTAAATATTTTTATTCGTGTACTAATACTTATTTTTCATTTTGTAAATAATATCCCTTTATATATTTACAGATAAAATACGTATTCAACCATTCCATTTCCCAACTAATGTTAAAGAAGGAGTGAAAGTTCAAGTTTTATGTGGCTTAATAGAAGGAGATGCCCCCGTTCATTTCACTTGGCAAAAGAATGGTGAATCTCTTGTGTCTACGGATAATGTTAACATCATGACACACGGTGATTTTTCGAGATTAGTAATTAACAATGTAGATGTTCAAAGCTCAGGAAATTACACGTGTATTGCCAAAAACAGCCAAGGTCAGGATATGCACTCAGCTCACCTTGCAGTAAGAGGTAAAAATTACATGTTATCTATTACCGTATACGATACAGCTAACTGACATTTTATGGTTATCTATTGAAAAAAAGCACAATAACAATTTTTTAAAATTATTTCTGTACTTAACAATATAATAAATTAAAATATAATGAAATTAAGCATTAATGTAGGTTAGATATTGACATTAAGAGTTATACATTTAGTGAAGTAATTTTGCTTTACAACAATTCTTAGAGCTACTCTCATTAAATTTCAAAGCTGTAAAAAATAAAATTCATGATTTCTAATGTATTCATTATTTATAATCAAACGGACTTAATAGTTGAAAAGTAACGGTAAAAGAAAGTAACAGTAAAAGTAGATAAGTTAATTCAATTAGTAAAGTAGAGATAAATTGAAAGTTAACGCGATGCAAAGCTAAGAATACTCCAAAATTTTTTAAAAAGAAATCAGATTTATTTATTAATATTCATATTTACCTTTTTACTATTGAAAATGGGTTAAATAAACAATTTAGATATTTTCAATTCTTAATTTTGAAGAACTTGTAAGAGAATTTCTTTCTAATATGACTTTCCGTTGTTTATATTATCTTTCTTCAACGTACAAACAAAAATTAGAAAAATGCATTTTCAGTACGTTTTATGTGTACATAAAATATTTTCAACGCTTAATTTTGAAGAACTTGTTAGCCAATTTCTTTCTAATATGACATTCCATTGTTTATATTATCATTCTTCAACGTACAAACAAAAATTAGAAAAATGCATTTTCTGTACGTTTTATGTGTACATAAAACATGATGAACGTGCAGAATTTATTTCAAATTTTCTTTTATCTATCGTTTCTAATTGTTTTCGTTGTTGTATAGAATATTTTGCTTTGTATTATATAACATTTCCTTAAATTTTAACTTTTGTTTTAGTTTAACAAAAGTCAAAATCAAAGGTTATAAAATTAAACGTAATAAAACTAAGAATTTACAGCATCTATCCCATATTATTAATGTATGAAAAAGTGCCTGTTTTTTCCTACTAGCTGGACAAGATAATTTTGAATTGAAATATTTTTTCATTGTAGTTATTTTTACTCATCAGAGCTTTTCTCATTTATGTTTACCTTGAGACGTATATAAATGTGTCTGGAGTTACATTTAAAATCAAATTCAATTACTGTGACAGCCAAGATTATGGACCACAAAGGAAGCATCCTTCCTTATCTCCTTTGTCCTTCGGCATCAAAACCACAAACGTGACAGCTGTATTCTTAGGAAAGATTTTATCGTAAAGAGGAGGCAGCTTACTAAGTTTAGGGTTGCAATTTTGCATTGTTAACTTATATTTAAATTAATTATTTCGGTTTATTTTTCCTTGTTTCTTTTCCCTTTTGCGGCATAAGAGTCTGGAGGTGATAAAGGAATATAAATAATGTAATCAAACCAATTTTGTACTCTTAAGGGAAACTGATGTTCGTCAACCATCGCTGTGAAATATTTTATTACTTTCATTGTTAGACATTTTAATGTTGCAGAAATGCAACACTGTTTCGTTTCACAGCTTTCTTAATATCGTTACTTATTTCTTGAGCCTTTTTATGAAAATAACACGTCCTATATATCTGTATATAAGATGGTATGTAATTAATTGTGCATAGTGAATCAATATTTATAAAACTCCTAATACAACGATCAAGTTACGGATTTTTTTAATTGATAAAGCAATGTAATAATAAGCTGCATTAAAAAAATAGTTTTTACTGTATTATTGTTTACTGATTGAGGATTTTAGGTAATATATGTAACTAACAAGCCCTATATATCTGTATATAAGATGATATGTAATTAATTGTACATAGTGAATTAATATTTATAAAACTTCTAATACAACGATCAAGTTACGAATTTTTTAGATTGATAAAGCAATGTAATAATAAGTTGCATTAAAAAATAATTTTTACTGTATTATTGTTTACTGATTGAGGATTTTAGGTAATATATGTAACTAACAAGCCCTATATATCTGTATATAAGATGGTAGGAAATTAATTGTGCATAGTGAATCAATATTTATAAAACTTCTAATACAACAATCAAGTTACGGATTTTTTAGATTGATAAAGCAATGTAATAATAAGTTGCATTAAAAAATAGTTTTTACTGTATTATTGTTTACTGATTGAGGATTTTATGTAATATACTGTCCTAACTTAGTATTACATGTTTTAATATTTTCATAAATGTTTATCAGAATGATGACTGAATATCAAGGGCGTTTGAATTAATAGCTAGAATATGTGGGTTAATGATTAATTATTGGTAAGAATGTCTGCATCTATTCACGATTAACTGGCATCAGATGACTGTATATGCTAGTATGACAGAACACAGAGTAACAAAAGATTGACTTTAGTCAACTGTGTATGATTTTACTGGCTTCGCAGTTTGTTATGATTTATCGATTTACCTGAGGTTGCGTAATACGGTTTTCACAAATTCAATTTGCTGTTAGAGTGCGTTACAACATCTACACTTTCTCTGTTTTCTACTTCTTTTTATCTTCTTAATAATGGTCTTTATATTAGGTACCGTTTCAGATGTTTATGGGGAATAACCAAAATCAGTTTTAATTTATTTTATAAAGAAACAGGATTTTTAATTTCTACAGGTGCAAGAGCGTATTACAAATATTATCAATATAGTCATTCTCGTAAACAATTTTTTTTACTCTAATTGTTCGTCTATATCATTTGAGAATCCTTTTTTCACAGTCAAAGAATTCGAGTCCATAGTTTGCTAAGAAATATGCATTATGCGGGATAAGCTGTTACCAGATTTTCTTCTAAACTTCTTCAATAACGTTTTCATTTGGTAATACTGGAGGAAAAAATTAATTTTCGCTTGAAGTTCAGGTATTAGATAACGCGAGTAAAAAAAGCTTAAATATGAATCTTGGATATTCATGAAATCAGTATATTGGATATCCGGACAAAAAAGAGAGATTTTAAAGTTTTTCTAAAGTGGTTTTAATCAGACATTTTAATGTGCTAAGAACTTACCACACTTTGTGCCCTTTTTCTGAATTTGAACAAGTTTGCGAAATTGATTTTTATTTCCATAAAAAATGATGAGTAGCCAGTCATACCTGCCTTCTCATACAGGTACCAATTTTCAACACAGTGGATGATTCCGCCTGGTAATGAGATCTTTGATCGATTGGGAGAACTGTTTCGCGTTTTCTTCGTTTTTCTCAAGTCGGTACAAACGCGAGATTTTTTTATTTTTTTTTATTTTACAAATATTCAAAGCAGGCGCAGCAAATGATGCATTGGACATCGACCCCGTGGACTGTTCCAAGTGTGATGAGGTGGTTCACAAAAGTTGGCAAAGATGTTTCTCTCCTTCTGTCAGCCGTTGGTGTACTTCTTTACGCCTGAGAAAGAAAATAGAATAATTACAATGAAATAATTTTGGATAAAACTGAAAGAAATATTAGTAATTTAACTCTTATCTTTACTCTCTGGTGATAAAGAAAATTTCATCAACGTGAGGATATGTTTAAAACATTCCTAAAATGTTCGTAAATTAAATAAGGCATTCATCTTTTTCTTTATTCTGGTCTCAGTGGAGTATGAACATTTATTTAACTATTGATTTTCTTTTTTATCACTCTGGAAGTAATTTAAAATTAGTTAACGAAGAAAATTAACCCTCTCTCTGCGCATCCCGCGATTTCCACGGGCAACATAGATATAACAAAATTTGCGCAACCCGCGATTTCCGAGGGCATGCATTTTAGCCGTCTATTTAACTGTTCAGCCCTCTCTTTCTCCGTTTATTCTTTCATTTTGGCTTTACTGTGATTTTTAATTGTTTATTTAGTTGTAAATTAGCAGATGGCTTTAATTGTCCACATTTCTGCTAAATATAGAAGAATTTTTTGTAGCATTTTGAGCGCGCTTTTCATAGCTGAAAGATGTCTGGCAGGAAGCGTTTCGCGGGTGATATAACCTATACTCCTGACGATATTTCCGAGTCTGACAGCAATTCTGACTCTGATTTAAAGTATATTGAAGGCAGTTACAGCGAAACTGATGAGAATTTCTCGGATTCCTCTGCGGATAGTGATGAATCTGAAAGTTCATTTTCTATTCAAAATATTCGACAGTGGTGCAAAACTGATAAGCAAAATATTCCACCAGCTCCTGCTTCATTTCCTTTCATTGGAAATCCCAGACTAAACTTCACTTTGGAAAATAATGCAACTGTTTTGGACTATTTTGAACTTTATTTTGACAATGTTATGTTGCAAATAATAGTAAAAGAGACCAACAGTACATGACAGTAATAAACCCATGAGACGAACTGCTCGACACTTTGCAAGCCATATACACCCAAATCCCATCAAGAAAGAGCCTCGTAGATAGTGTGCTGACTGTTGTTAAAAAACTGAAGGTGGAACAAAAACTTCGAAAAGAAACGCGAATTTGGTGCGAGGACTACGAGGTAGGACTTTGCCTCGAGCCTTGTTTCAAAATTTATCATACAAGATTTCATTTCTAATAAATGTTTTTAATTCTTTTGCATTTTTTAATTATTATATGTTTTGCTTTTGTATTTTATAAAATAAGTGATAATTTAACCAAGATTAATTTTCAAAATTTAACTTTTATATTATTATTCTTCAATTTCATTATTCCGAACACCTTTTATTTAGGACCTAATTCTATATTAAAAAAAAACTCCTTTGCAAAAAATTTTTGTATATTTTAACTCTAAAATGTATATAGATTTCAAATATGTAATAAAAGAAATACGCGATTTTTGAACCTATGTTGTTAAAAAAAATATAAGCAGCGAGAGGGTTAAGGGTGTTGGGAAAGACAGAGATATGAAAACTAATTTCAATTGCGATTGATGAGGAAACATTAATATTGAACGATTGATATCGAGCCACCTTAGATATATTCGGACCTTTTTCAAGGTTAAGTATTATTGTTAAAAAATAAAATAGGAGTTTCATCAGTGATATCTTTACAACTACGAATTCTATATAACGAGGGTTTTCCTTATGCGACTCTGGCCCCTTTCTAATTAAAACTTCAGTATGGAAAAATACAAATTTCTGAACTAGATATCTTTAAACTCTAACTCGTTAAAAGTGTTCAGTAAAACTAACTTTAAATAAGTCTCAATAGACCTTTACAGTAGTAATTTTTTTAATTAGATAAAAACGAAAAAAACATGAAATCTGGAGTATAAATCGATTTTTCTGAGGATAATCAAAATTGAGGGGAATCTCCAGCGTGGCATCACGAACGCCTTACGCCTGTCAATGTCTATTGAGACTTATCAATCAAATCAAAGATGATTTTTTAAGTTAAATATCATTAAAGTGTTTCTTTGTTCAAAACTATAAAACACCGATTCAAAACTATAACCGAAATGTAATATCTATAGACTGTTAAACGAGGGAATTCTTTATATTTTGTAATTGTGAAGCAATTGATAGAAATATTGGTAACATTTTAACTTCTAGTGATCGTATCGCAACATTTGACACAGTTGTATTTACTACACTTTGCCCTGCGTATATCCTAGGTTGTGGTTATAAGCACAAAGTATCATCGTGAATCTCCTGAACCGTAATATTATTTCTCAGTTTTTAGCGTATAAGATACGTCGGAGAGAGACAAGCTGCATCAAATGTAGTACACTAGAAACTGTTAAGGTTCTATTAAAATTATAAATGGAATCCCTAATATGCTTAAACATAAAAATACGTACATATATCTAAATACATATTAATGCTTCTCGTTTATACTCATACAATATATTAAACGAATGCAACCTTAAAAATATTTTTGAAAATATATCCGGTTATATTACCAACTATTTACTAAAATGAATAAGAAAGTAGTTTCTTTTGCCCTGTTTAAACCGATTCTTTTGCGCAATTTTTCGTCTAGATTATAGTAAAGGTCCAGATAAAAATTTCGCTGTGAAGAAAAAACATTTTGTGCATTATCATTACACGATAAGATAATGCCCAATTCCGACAAAGGATAATAAAAAGGCTGATAAAATAGCTTAAAGCGGTATGAAAATTTGCCTTCATTGCGAACTACTCCTTTCAAACTATAATATATTATATAGTATTGCATAACTTTATACGATATATATATCATTAAACAACTTTCAAATAAACGCAATTTTTGTTCTGAATTCCTTTTTTAGTAAATCTGAAATATCAACATTGCAATCTTGAGTCACCAACTGAATCAATTTTGAAGCCATATGTGAGACCTTGGTTTTATAAGAGGTGTCCTTAAAAGCTTGTTGAAAAAATATTTTAAACTATTTGTATTGCTTAAATTGGGAGTTTAATAGATAAGCGAGAGAGTTAAACTCTAATTAAAAAAAAATATTACTATATAAATATTTATCATAATCGCACCTCATTATCGTATTAAAAGCTTATATCATTAAACAAACCTCTTCGCTTATTACAATGATTGAGAGATATTTTAATTTTTAGGATTATATCTTTTGGATGACTAACATCACTTGCCGTACTTCCTAATTTCCTAACCTCGTTTTTAATCCATTCCATGAATCACCCGACAAAAGGTCGTACGAAGCTGTAATTAAAAAAAAAATAAAATCTCACAACCCCATTCATCGTTCAGAACTTCACTCATAATCACTGACTGCATAGTCTCGTTATGAAACCCCCCCCCGCCATCTTTCCCTTTCCAAACAGAAGCATTATTGTGTGGACTGTTCTGGAATGAATCATTCACTGACATAATTCATACTCACGGCGGGTGACTTTTTATCGACGATTACTTCTCCCGTGTTCTATGAATGACAGAACACCTAATTTTTGTGTCATGCTCTCCAATAAATATATAAATACGTCGTGATGACCACACCCTTTACAAAGAAGCAGCGAAAGTAAATAAATAATTCATCAAAGAAATATCTGCGTTTCATATTAATGTGTGTTTTGATAAAATATTTCGGGTAAAATTAAGACTGACGTGCTCAACAAATACAGCTGCTGAAAATAGACAGAGAAGAATTAATGAAATTATCTCGAGTTTCTAAACACGCGATGGAGACAAGAGAAAGAGGAAAAGCGTGTAAGAAAAATGTAATTACTCAGATACAGATAACAAGGTTAAGATTCTGGAGATATTAAATATAGCATAAATATATTTTTATTATATGTGTTCCTTTGATATTTTTAAGTCTTTGTTATATTTAGGTATGTTTTCATATATAACATAGTTTTTTAAAGTTAATTTTACTGAACACTTTTAACGAGTTACAATTTAAAGATATCTAGCTTTGAAATTTGTATTTTCTCATATCGAAGTTTTAATTTGAAAGGAGCCATAGTTGTATGAGAAAAGCCCTCGTTATATACAATTCGTTGTAAAGATATCACTGATTAAACTCCTATTTTTTTAACAATAATACTAGCATATAGCCGATATATCTAAGGTGACTGAATTAGTAAAATTTTTAATATTCAAACTGTTAAGTACAATGAGGCAAGTAAAAAAGGGTTTGTGTTTTGGCTGAGAATTTCTGGTTCTCTCAATAATTTATTTATCGCCATACTCCTCTAGAGTCACCCGCTCCTGTAATGCAGTTTATAATCACATTGAATTCATTTAGTCAAACCGTGATGTATAATAAACAAACACACAAAAAACAAACTTCTTAATTTCCAGATATACATAAATTGAAAGTTAGATATTTATTAGTCCTGAAATAGAATTAGACTTATATGAAAAGAATTTATTGTTAATACTGGTGATAAAATTTTCATTGACAAAAATAATCGATGATTCAATTTAAAATTATCACATACGTACCTAATCTATTATTTAAGCCAGATATAAAAGAAAATAATGTACGTAATATCTAAGTTCAGTGATAAAAGATATAAGAATAATGTAGACGATATTTAAATAGTTTAAAATATGAAATGATTAAATGAGATGTTTAAAGGAATGACGTCACAATGCTAGAAAAATTGTTATATTTACCTATTTATTAAGTGATAAAAATATTAATCGCCTGCTCTTAACCAGAAAATATAATAATGGCATTAAACTCTCGAAAAAATTATTTCGAACGTTTTAAAGACGACATATTTTGTGATAAAGCATAATACAAATTTATTTTTAGAATCGGATCGATAGTTTAAGAAGATAAACTTTATTCTCTTTGAATGGATGCCTCTATCCATTAACCAATTCATAAATTGGAGGACAGACGGACAGATAAGTTAGGCTATTATTATATAATACGTAACCTTGAAAAAGGTCCGAGTATACTAAGGTGGCTCAAATCAATGCTTCATCATCAATCGCAATTGAAATTATTTTTATATCGCTGTCTTTTCTGACACCCCTAATATTTTTTCATCATTATGTTCTTCGAAAAAAATACTACCAAGAAAAAACATTATTGAAAAAAAAATAGTTGAAAGCAATCTTTTTATAGCAAATAAAAACAATTCAAGGAGTGTTATAGGAAATAATTAATCCAAAGAGACATATTAACCATTTTGTGAGAGAAAGTAACTTAATCAGTTTATCTTATTTGGATGTTGAAGGAATATTTGTTAATATTACCTGGAAAAATTACCCACTCGTATCTACTTGAAAACAAAACCTGAAATACATCGGAGAAATATCTTTAACCACCGCTGAATAAAACTTTCTCCATTCAATCGGCACATAATTCAGCAGAAAAGAACCACAGAATGACCTCAATTAAAATACTTTTCTTTTTCAATTACTCCCGCATAAATGGAGATTTGATCCCATTTGGTGAATCACGCAGAAGTCTAAATGGCTTTTTCTACATCGCCGTTTGAACTTCATGAATCATCCTTAAAGCTAAAATGATTGCCTCTTTATTGCAAACGTTTCCTTCAGTTTTTTCCCATCATCGGCTGAAATACTACTTATCTATCTAAAGAGATAGATAAGTAATAAAAAAAAAAGCTTTGTCCACCCCACCTATCTTGGTGACCGGAGAAAATGGATGACCGCACGCCACTGAGTCAGTGTCGTGGTGACGTCATATGTGGACGGCTAGGCGCCAGGTGAGAGCCAAAAGAGCAGGTATCATGATTACCGTGGGGAAAACACAGTATTGGACGTCAATGCTGATGAATTGATGTGTTCAAGTGTGCACGTATTCTCCCTATCGTTAGTTGTGGGGAATGATTGAAAAGAACTGAGATATACTTTATTTATTACGATTGCTATCTTCATATATCGATATCATTCTAGTTTTATGCTCTCCATAGGTTTTTTCTCTTGTATTATTCTAAAAATTAATGCTTAATGGTATATTCTTAATCTTCTATGAGAAAAAATGAATGTGCATTCAAGTCATTGAATCATAAGGAAGGTCATTAAAAGTAACTGAAATCGTAATGACTTTGGTTTTGATAAAAGATAAATTTCTATAATACGTATAATCAAGGATAGAAATTTGATATCAAATTTTATTAAGGGATCCCACTATGTCTACTAAACGCAGCAGTTTGCAGTATTTCTACGGCAAGAGAACGAGAACTCCTATATTTATAGTACAAAAACATTGTAATGTCTTACAAAAAAAGCACTTAAAACTATTTACTAAAACTAAATATTACTTGGGAAGAAACAGAGAACAGTTTTAAATATAAGACTCGTATCTGAAAAGATAAAATTATCTTATTCAAAACTCAATAAATGCCACCCTGTAAGTAAATGTATCTGTAAATAATATATTTATATGGAAAAGAGTGTATTTTAATCTTCATATATCTCGATTTAAAAGAAAAATAAATTTACAAATATTTATGTTTCGTAAAATATTGAGCTGCATCTGATCTACTTCTCTCTCTCTCTCTCTCTCTCTCTCTCTCTCTCTCTCTCTCTCTCTATCTATATATATATATATATATATATATATATATATATATATATATATATATATATATATATATATATATATATATATATATATATATATATATATATATATATATATATATATATATATATATATATATATATATATATATATATATATATATATATATATATATATATATATATATATATATATATATATATATATATATATATATA
>CM063504.1:92432424-92457424 GCA_032207245.1 Pardosa pseudoannulata | reverse complement strand
AAGTGGGGAAGGGGGGATTTCGAACATTGCTAACCCTAATCAAGAATCCAATATGGATGCCTCTACAAATTCCAGATCCAACCACTTCATAAATTCGAGGACAGAGGAGCGGATTACTTAGGCTATTATTATATAGGACACTAGTTGCACTGTATTTGTGTTTAGTACATTGTCTATCTTACGCACAATTGACATGCGAGCAGAATTTTCAGTCACGTGAGATAACGTATCAAACAGTTCCTTTCATTAATTATATATAATTTTATATATTTGTTTCTCCAGTGCCCAAAAGTTGCCTGCACTGAATTTATTTTCCCTTCTCTTTAATTACCAAAACTGAACACTTTTAAAAAAAATACTTTTTGAGGTGTATATTTACACTTTGACAGCTGTCGTACTATTACTTTTTTATAGTAGGAAAACAGCTGATTTTCCCCGGAGTTTAACTCTATCCTTGTGTTACCCCTTTATACAGTTTCTCCATTTATTACGTTCAGAGGTAAAGCGCTATTGGTTGATAACCTCTGTTACGAACTCTCACGACAAATTGACTTATAAATCCGTTCTTTTGTGCAGTTTGTAGCGCATAGTTTTTATTATGTTCTGTTAAATATTTGTGCAATACAGTTATGCAGGTATAAAATTTTCCCTAGATTTAGTACATTTATATCAAAGCCTGCATGCGACTTTTCAACGTTAAATAGAATAAAAAAATATCTAAGCATTACTATTAATCCGGATAGGCTAGATACGATTTCAATAATTTCAACTGAAAAAAATCCACTGTCACACAGGTATCAAAGAAAATGCTATTGATTTTTTCGTTAGAAGCAAGAAGAGCGGACTATATTTTAAAGTAATTTTGTAAATCAGATGTACCGAAACGTAAATTTATGAATAATAAAAAACAATTTTCGTATTTTTTTAAATTTTATCAAACACACATTTATAAAGTTGTTATAGATTTCAAGAGTTACAACATCCCTTCAATTTCAAGTCACCAGTAGCTACTGATTATATATTAATCCACTATAAGCTAATCAAAACCTTCTCCAAGTGTAAAGACTGAATGATGATTAACAAAATAATCGATACAGTCACTTAGGAGTGTACTATGAAAGAACATCGTATACTGCTTTAACGAATACTAGAGAGCAGTCTGTGAACATAGAAAATAATGACTAACATTTTGTTATGCCAAAAATACCCTAGGATCACAGTCTGAGAAAAATCTTTTTTAAAATACGTTGAAACCTTGATTCATCATTTTTCAAGAAAATTGAAATTAATGAGGAAAAAAGTGATAGATACAAGATATGGATGTAGAAATTAGGTAAAATATGTCCAAATAAATTATGTCAATAGCTAAATAAATTATTTGCAACACTGGCGATGAAAGAACATTCGTTCTATTGCATCTACCTGTGAAAGTACACTATCACTGTCAATGCACGTGTACATAAATGATAGTAATAAAATACGACAAAAATAGCTTCTCATCTCACGTACTAACAAATCAGAAATGACAAATTAGTTGTATATACAAATCTAGGAAACCAGATTGTTATTTTGTTCTAGTATTCCATTGAAACAATAACCTTCCCCACCCAAATCATCACCACCATTAAAATCTGTTCTAAGAATCAAGAAAAGTCTTCTGAGGATCGAAAATTTTTTTGCTGTCCATATGACAATGAAACATTCTCATCAACATTTCAAAAAAAAACTGATTCCTGCAGTTCTCCTAATTTTCAAATAAACGAAACTTCCGGGAAACTAAGCTGCGAGACTGAATTTTTTCAACGATTGATGCAGGAAAATGAAAAATCTGGTATCTCTGAATTCAAGCAAAAGTAACATTGGTTCTATAGGAATAAATTCGGGATCAAATGAATTGAACAGTCAATACGATACAGCGATTAATGTGGGGACGATACGCGGATGAACAACTGTATACATTTGCACTGAAACGAATACACATTCAAGATATTAAACAGACTTTAAAAAAGAAATGTGCTACATTGTACCTATTAAAACAAGTACTGTATCTGGCTTATTCCTCTTTAAATAGAGATGAATCTTTGTATTCATTAACAAAATCATAATTATGATTGAAAAAGCATTTTGAGACAATACACTAATAGAATCTTACTGTTGAAACATAACATTACTTCACAAATCTATTATTTATGTAACTTAATTCCTTTTTGTCCTAGGGCCTCCAAAGTGGCTTCGAGAACCTGTTGACACTTCCACTTCTGTCGGAGAATCTGTCACCCTGCCATGCACTACATTTGGATATCCTACACCAGATGTCACGTGGAGAAAAGCCAATGGTATGTTTCATACAAGCCTTCTAAATTTTTCTTCGTAAGTCCCTCTGTAATTAGCCCTCGCGATACAAAATATTAGTTGTAGAAATCCAAACCAGTTTTTTTCAACATGAAGAATCTTTGGATAGTTTCCCTTATTAAAAAATACTATTAGGTTTTTTTTTTAATTAATCTGGATTCTTTGCAGATAAATTACTTAGATAACGATATTATATACTGAATGGTGAAATAAATAACTATTTGATTTTACCGAGATGAAAATATTACCTTATCTCATAGGCCAAATGCTACATTGAAAAAAAACAGAATATACAGGGTCCGATAATCAAGATTTTGGGCCCAGGCCAGAGAATATGTTTTGGGCCCTTGTAGATTATTATTATATTTTATTAATGTATAGCTGAAAGATTTGCATAATGCAACAAGCATTTTTTTATTTGACCATGGGTTGAAAAGATATGCTATTATGCAGATCATATTCAAAACATTTCGTAAATAGAATCCAACAATCAGAAAGCTCAATTTTGCGATTGCGAACATTTTTGAGAAAAGTTCTCAAAATCTAGCCATCTGATTGGAAGATTTCATTTGCAAAATAACCTGCATTTTTACCTTTAGTTTTTAAGTGCAAAACCATGACTGACAAATGTGTGGGTGTTTATACTTGCGGGTACTTTGGGAAATAATGAAAAATTTACAAAATTTTAGTTCGCATGATTTGTATATAGAATAAAAACATGAAATTTTTAAGTATGCAAAATTTATTTGTTTCAAAACTACCTCTGGATCTAAAAATTTTTGGGCCCCTGAAATCAGTGGCATCAGGGCAATCAGTGGAAATCAGGGCATGTGGGGCCCTGGCCACGTGCCCCACATGCCCTGCCGGTAATATGACTCTGAGAATATCTAATTTCAAGAATTTGATTGTCGTTAAAATCTCATAACCATATGGAGAACAAAAAAATGTTTTAGAGTTCTGCCTCTGTCATGTGTATTAAATTGTACGATACAATGAAGCATAATACTGTATTTTATAAAATAAAACCTATCCATGTCTGTCCAAATATTACGTAATCCACTAAATGTACTACATTACTTAATGAACGTAACCTCTTTACACAGTGTAGCCAGTACTGTTGATACTAATATAAGGAAAAATATTAGACATTCGATGCTACAGTAAAGTTTATAGGGTTTATTTTAATTTATGACATTAATCTGAGGATTTAAAATGACCATTCTATAGAATAATTTTTAACTGCATCTTTAATCTGCAGAAAATCAGAAAGCAGCCTTTATTTAATCTAAAATGCACTGAATGGAAAAGGGAAACCGATTGATCCATCTTAGCTTAAGTTTTCAATTTCGCTTTGATAACATACTTTGAAAAATATTTTTAAAATACATCATAAATGAAAAAATTCTTGACATTAGCAGTGTTTAAGCATTCATTCATAGAAAAAACTATTAAATATCACTATTAATGATTATATTTATACATTTATCCTTTTGCAGATATTTAGGACGCCATTTTTTAACTAATAATTTCGTTCCTTTTTCTGAACCAGGAATTACTAACAAATCTACCAGGTTTTATCTTAAATTTTACTTTAAATTGATTCGCACAACTTAATTCCTAAATTTATTTTCTTCTCATTAAAATCTTCGAACAGATTTAATAACGCTGATTTCATCCAAATTGTAATGCAATGCATTTTTTTTTTTTTTTTTTTTTTTTTTTTTTTTTTTTCTTTTTTTTTTTTAAAGAATTTATCTCGAAATTTAGATATATTTTTAGTGTATGAACAAGATACACTTTGTAATGCCTATTCACACGAATTTACGATTTCACGGAAAATCGCCAATCAAATTCCCGAGATGTCAATACACCATTGGGATAAAATCTGCCACAGACGGAACTACAAGATTGTGTTACTAGTCATACTGTACACCCGTGTCTACTTAAAACAAAATTGTATTTGTTAGGGTTTTTTTTCTGTAGTAGTTTCCTCGGGAAGGTGATTAAACACTTTCGTGATAAGGAAAATCTCGATTTTAAATTCTCTTTCACAGCAGGAAATGTTCTGTTGCAAAAACGGATATTTGTTCAGCTTTTATTATTGCTCGAAATGTTGCCATCATTTTCTCCAAAAGGAAACTGACAGAAAATAAATCAATGAACTATGGTAGGATGTTACAAGTAAATAGTAGCAGAACATTTTAAAAGCAGATGGCAATAGTATACTTTTGAAAGACAGCTTTAACAAAGGATAAGGACACCTATGTAGTTCATAGTAATTTCTAGTTTGTTCTGTTTTGAACCCAAGTAAACAAAGATACTGAACACACATTCATCTTGGTGGACTGATGCTGATTGCAAATCACAACCATCGTGCATAACATTAAGCAGCTTATGAAATTTTAGGTAGTGAATCTGGCCAACTCTGCCCAGCAGATTAAGTCACTGTTTTTTCAATACGAGAGATCGTTGAGATTAGTCCGATTTCACTCGCAATAATTGGCAGACATTTCAGCAAACATGAGGCTTATCTGATTGACTTCATTTGTAGCATAACTGAGATAGCTTTTTTAAAAAAGCAACAATATTAAGAAAACGGGTGCGGAGAGGATTACCTCCTGTGATGGACCCGCAGCAACTACAAAAACGGTGAAGAAATCCATATCCCTGACTTCTCCATAACAGTGGTTTTCCGTCCTGTAAAAAGAAATTATTGTGAATTTACAGATTCTTTTCATCTATCTACTTCCATCAAATTATTACCATCAATATTGTAAACATAATTCTGTAGAACAACACATGTAAAGGTTGGTTAATCTTTTCAAGCAAAATTGGTTATTTGAATGAATTCCAACAACCATAAATACCATTGTTTAAGAAAAATGAATTTACATACTATAAGCCACGCACAAAATACAATTGAAATTACTCATCTTAACATCCACATGTTTGTATATGCGAGAAAAGACTTCTACATACAAAAAATAATTATGTTATAGTCTGTTGAAAAAGATACCTTGTAGTAGATTTTAAAATGAATAAATCGACGATTCAAAGTGTTGAGTAATTTGTTTCGTATAGAAGAAAAAGTTAAGTTTTATAAAGATTAATTATAAAAGATACAATACATTTTATTGTTGCTAAAACACCATCTTGGTCTGTTTTTGTCATCTTTTACGCTTGCAAAATATATTTGTTCATCTACATTATTTAATATGCCTTTTGTTATCTTCCTTAAAGGATTTTTTAAAGGTATAAAGTTCGGGGCATTATACCTCTGCACGCACCTTATCATTTAATCTTGATAACAATATATGATTCAATATAAATATTTTGTTTTTCTCGCGCTCCACAGAGTAGACGATCGGGTTATCTAAACCTCCCGTGACGCCCCCCTTTTCTATGCTACTAGTTTTCATATATATGTATGTAATATAGGCGAGCCTCATTCAAAATCACAACTCAGTTTATTTCTGGTAAGAAACATGAAATCCATACATCAGGCAAGCACTTTTACAACATTGTGCACACAGACCATGTGATCCTGCACATACACCTTTCAAATAAGGATTCCTCAGGTAAAAAGACTACGAAAAATCCCTAAGCTCAATTGATCACGTGATAAAAAATACCCATGTTTAAAGAGAAAGCGCTAACTATTGGCTAAAGTCGTACAGACAGAGGCTGACTTAAGTCTACAGCGTGTCTGGAGGGAAAAATCAGAATTACCGCGCAAACCCCGAACGTACTTTATGAACAAAAGTTATTAAATTAATATTAAAATATGCAAATAAGGGTTTTAATATTACACGTATACACGGTAAGATACGAAGTGAATATGTATCAATTAAAAATATAATCTTATGGTTTAAGTCCTTCAGTAAATCATAAGTTCAATACAATAATAAATAAATGAAATAAATTATATCAATTTAGCTATAACAGAAAAAGGTATGAGTACTTAACAGCAACCCTAAACTATACTTTATTCAATGTCAAACATTTCCCTTACTCTGCAAACAACTAATAAATCATCATTCACTTTATATTTTTTATGCTTGTATTTAAACCCACTTGAGATAAGAATAAAGAAAAAAAATCCCGGAAATTATTTCTAAGATTTATGAATGAATCTTCGTTACATTGTATTTTACCTCCATAATGTTAACGGATTGAAAGAACTCATTCTAAATTACTATTCTCTAGACTCTGCGCCAGATCAGTGGACGGCCATAACTAACAACCAGCATTTTCGACTGGAGAACAACGGATCTTTAACAATTCTGAATGTTCAGAATGAAGATTCCGGTTTGTATCAATGCCAAGTCAGCAATGGCATCGGTGAAGGGTTGAAGAAAACCGTCTCGATCAGCATCAAAGGTATAATATAATAGTGTCCTAACTATATTTGTTGAGAGCCTTTTCTTCTCACTGATTGAACTTCCACTATCAGCGTTTTTTATTTCGATTCATTGTATCTATTGTTTGGTTCGAATTCTTTTGTCGAGTGTTTGCAGTTAATAGTTAAGTAAAAAATCTATAAAATATTTAATGGTATAACCTCCTTGGTTTGTCACATTGGTTTAAAAAAATTCAAATGTTATAAAAATATGTGATTTTTGGAAAGAATAATAGAGTGTAGTAATAGTTTGACATTTTATTCAGTGTGTCATTATTACTTATAGAGTTTTATCGCTGTTGATTTGTCACATATCATTAGATATTTAGTACTGTATTCATGTATTTGTCACATTCTTTACATATATGTATTCTGTTTATATTTTTGTACATTTGTTAATATTTGTTTATGTGAAATTTAAGTTTTTAATAGCCATGTAAATACTTGTTTCTTTTGTAATTTTTAAAATAATAACTAATATATTTTTTAAAGTATGCAACCCTTTCTTAATCCTTTATTTATTTATTTACATTGAATAACAAGCTGTTTATTTACCTCTGCGTTCAAAGAGTCAAATTTTATCACTAATTTTTTTCGGATACCAATACACTAGTTTTACAGAGGGATAATCATACACCTTACCTTAAATCTTTAATACATACTAATATATACATAACTATTTGTTTCAAGCCTTTAGCATAAAAGCAACTACTTTATCATTGTCGTCATACCGCTTGTGTTCATTTCATTTTCAAACAAAAGAAATTTAGGCTTAATTGCTTTTCATTTAAATAAGACGATGAAATTTTCGTTGAGTAACAATTTCTAGGAAGACTCTTTGAATTGTCGGTCTCTAACCTCCCACATTGGGATACGTTCACTAGAAGCCACGCTCTAGTGAACCTATATAACTATATACGTGTCGAAATTACGACACATTTATGAGTCGCATGTTTTTACATCACCGGTAATATGTCAAAAATTTTCCTTCCTGCGGGAAGGATGTTGCATAGACGACTACGGGAAATGCATTCTTCGTACTCCGAACTAATAAACGCTTCCATTTACAGATGAATGCTATTTACAAACATTTCTAATTAAACCTCTTGTCTGTTATCCATGTTATGAACTGCGTAGAATGCATTCCACAAAAACAAGCACACAGACACACAACCTTCTTTCCTGCAAATAACAACACCAGATAAAATAATCGCATGTAACACAAACCCGATGAACAGGAAAAATAAAATAAAAAAATAAATAAACGCGTACTCTACATACGTTTGCGTAATGGCGAGGCAGCGTCGTTTCCCGCCCTTTTTTTTTCATTCATTAGTCTTTATTTTTTTCCCCTTTCCTGCTGGTAGCTTCTTCGTGTGAAAAGTAATCGCTTAATATCATTTTTCCGTGACCTCGATGACCTGAGCCATGTGTAAACAGTTTTTACTGCCGAGAGTTTCATGTCTTCCATTATTTACTTAACTCTTTTTAGTTGATCTATTTTCAGGGGAGAAAGAAAAGAGACAGTATCGCAGAAGCCGGTTGAGCATTTTGCATGCGTCTATGCAAATAGAAATTAGAAGGTTGGACGAATCTGCATCTGGTTTCACTGCTAACACGTGATTTCATTTTGACTGAGCGGAAGTGTGGGCGTTGGAGACGAATTCTTTCAAACTCGCATGCATAATTCATTTCATTCGAGAGAGTTAATTGTTTCTGTAATATTTATATTTATACATGCACCACAAACACACGTGATATCATTTACACTTTTCTACACATGAATGCATTTTCTTTTAATTTTTATTCAGATCTCCTTCCCCGTTGAAACGGTATTTTTTAAAAATATGATATTTATATTTACATATTTATCAACACATGATATAGAATCAGTCTCCAGGCTTAAATGATTATTCATGTTCAAATTTGAATATATTCTTTACTCGTTAGCACTTAATTGAAATTTTGGCGCCTTTAGGAATCCAATCCAAATGGCACGGCGATGAAAAAATTCCTTACACAAAAGTTACTGGGCGGGTCCCATCAAGGGATGTAAAACCAATATAAATACTTAACGAGCAGGCAATTAAATTCGTACAATAAAAGCGGATCAAATAAACGTGACATTTTCTTAAAACAGAAAAAATATTTGCCAAAATAGTTTTAAATTAACTAGCAACCCTGTTGCCAAACGAAATTCACAAAATAATGTACATATGCGAATCTGAATACTTGAAATACTCACATAAAATTCTTTTAGACTACGCCTAACCTTTGGCTGCTACCATATTACAGTAAGCACATGTCACTGTGATTTCTACGTCATGTTGAAGTCAAAAATCACCACAGATGGGAATTTTGTACCATAGATTTCCCTCTCTGACATCATTATGACGCAAAAGTCACGAGTGACATATGTCGACTGTAATATGGTAGCACACTTTATCTGTTAGAGCTAACCAAAGATTAACTATATCAGCCTGCGATTATTACGTTGGTTAGCCAGTCAACTAGGATTGAATTGAATAGCGAAATTCAAAACTTAACATTTTAAAATTAAATTCTTATTAAAGCCAAAATAGAAAAACAAACAAGCTTAAAGTAACTTTTTATCTATAGCATTGAATTAATTACTTGCTGATTAGACTAAAATAAAGTACATATAAAATTTAAAAATAAATAACAGAAGCAACAAAATCTAACTTAAAAAAATTCTCTTTAAAAGCTATTTTACCTGCATTATTATTTTTAAAACAACATATTACATGGCAATGATAAATATTTCACTTATAGCTTATCACATTCAAACAAAATGCCTTAAATAAAAAATATTCTTTTGTAATCTTTTATAATTACAAAATATATATGATGACATTTGTTATCTATTTATTATTATGAAGATATAAAAAAATACTAATAAGTATGTTACACAAGCATTTATACTATAAAAATAAACATCATGTTTTTAAAAAAAAATATCCTAAAGGCACTCAAAAACCACTCGGTAACTTCAATCGCCATTGACCTTGACTCCGTAATAATACATTTGTATCAGCAGCATCAAATGACTAGAACTTCCGTTGAAAGCAGACTGATTATTTTCTATCACTTCATGCGCGAATAAATTAAAAGACTTATAATGATTTTGTTATTTTTTTTACCTATTGATGTGGATATTTAGAGCTCAATTTCAAATTTCTGAAACGGGAAAAATTTATTTGAATTTTCAATTATTTAATATATGACTTCGTAACATTTTAATTCCAATTTGATGGCTACGTTACTCTACATATACAGAAATCCGTAAATTACATTATTAAATAGCTTAAAGTAGAGATAAAAATAAATTTTAAATATATTTTTACTTAGCCTGGAAACTTGTTGAAATTTTTCAAACCATTATTTATAAAACTTTTTTTAAAAGTTTAATAAGAAGAACATTCCATAATGTGGTTATTTCTTTATTCATTTATTTACATATAACCCTAAATTTAAAATAAGTTTTTAAAAAGAATTTTTTTTTTAAATCTATTTACTATACCACTGTGTTCATTCATACAATTCTGTCGAACAATAGGGAAAAAATATGTGCGTAGGGAATTTTTCTAAATACTATATTTCATTAATTCCTTATTAAAATGGAATTTTGTAAGTTATTTACAATTTATTGATTTTCCTCCCTTTTCTACAAATGTTAATGTGCATAATTCACCCTTTAATTCGATTACAGTGTTAAATATTTGTAAAAAAATTTACTTATGCTTTTTTTTATGTTATGAGCTTTTGTTAAACACTAGGTGTATTGACATTGCATGCATATTTGGTAACAATTCATCTTTTACATACATCAAAATGTCTAACTTGAATGCATTATTAGAATAATACTAAGCCTGTGAGCTATATATGCTGTAATTATTACTTACTATATTTAGTCCGTTTATGCTCTCTTCGCAATTTAATCTCATAAAATGATTTGAACAACTTCTCACCTAAGTTCCATCAATATTTTTATGTTTTTCGTTGTATTTTGTAAACGAACACTTCCCAAACAATCCTGATATTAAAGGTCTGATACTAATTCGCTCTATTTCATTAATGCCACCTCAATGTATGTGGGAAAAAACCTGGCTGAAAACCCGATTCGCGCTTCCGCGCAAGGGATTTTCGTGCTTCATTTAGGGAATTTCTTAAAACCTGCTCTCTCCATCGTGTATTCTTCCGTAATACGGCAATCGTAATGTAGGTATCGGGCATGTTGCACCAAACTCTAGCTCTCACGGGAGTATTACAAACCTTGCAAATATATCTCCTTTAATTTTAGATCCAGAGTGTTCTGTTCTACGCGTTCAGCACTGTTATATGTTCCAGTATGACAAGGATTTGTAAATATGTATGGATATAGTGAACCAAAAGGCTGAGGATACGTCCTAGATGGTGAGGAATTATTGATAGCTAACAACCGTGATTATCACATCTTTATTCATGTGGCTACTATGTGGTTATTTACATAGTTATATCTGAATTAAAATTTTGAAGAAGCAACATCCTATCATGTTGCTGATTTTGTGCTTGTGGATGCTGTTCTTCACAGACATGAAAAATGGATTTGTGGATGCTGAAGGTAAGAATCAGTTTTGTTTATTTTACTCTTAAATGTGCTTAATATTAATGTTTCCCTTCTTGTTTCATGATGTATACCTTAAATGTTTCAGTGAAGACTTTTTTTATATTGCCCGTAAAAGTAACTGTTATAAGATGACGTAATTTAGAACTGTTCATGACAAATAAACGAAAATGAAAAGTCAGTTCCCAGTCAACCAGATAAAGAGAGAGATTTCTCTTTACTTTCTATGACCAGATTAATCTTTTGATTTTCTTAAGTGTATGTTTATAAAGATTTTAGACTAAATGAAATGTAAAAATTTTTGAGTGAGATAAATGTGGCAATATGGTCTACATTTTTCATGATTTCAGTCAAGATATAAATACAATATTCTTGTATTTATAATTTTGTAGTCCTCAGTTTCAATGTATAGTAGTAAAATTCGGCTTGAATCGTAAATCATAAATTATCTAAAAAAGCAAACTATTTATTTTCACATCCCAACAGGAACATTTTATTATAGACACTCTTTAATATTTCCGGAGTAGAAAATATTGTTAAAAATGGACATAATTCTAGATTTCTGCGAAAATCAGTAACAATTCCAATAAATTTTAAAGTTGATGTTATTAAAAATATACAGGATAAAAGTAAAAACATTACCATAGCATTTTGAATGATCTGTTATCTGTAAAGTTAACTCAATCTAATGCTGAGCTAGTAGCTGTGTAAATGTTAAAAATACAAAATAAATGTACATTGGGGTTTTTACAGTATTTTAAATGCAATTACATTATTTTAAATATGCATATAAATTCAATATTCTTGTATTTATAATTTTGTAGTCCTTAGTTTCAATGTACATTAGTAAAATTCGGCTTGAATCGTAAATCATAAATTATCTAAAAAGCAATTTATTTTCAGATGTATCCAACAGGAACATTTTCTTACGGACACTCTTTAATTTAAAGAGTGAAAAATAAAAAAAGTAAGAGTAAAAAATATTGTTAAAACTGTACATATAATTCTAGATTTCTGCGAAAATCAGTAACAATTCCAATAAATTTTAAAGCTGATGTTATTAAAAATATATAGGATAAAAGTGAAAACATTACACGTAGCATTTTAAATGTTCTGTTATCTGTAAAGTTAACCAAACTCAATCTAATGCTGAGCTAGTAGCTGTGTAAATGTTAAAAATACAAAATAAATGTGCTTTGGTTTTTTTTATACGGTATTTAAAATGCAATTACATTATTTTAAATGTGCATATATCTAAACATCTCAATTATATATTTCTGTACTAAATAACTATTTTTTTTACTTGTGAAATTAGTTAACAGGTATGGAACGCTGTTCTGTTCATTCACGCCATATATAACTATTTTAAAATTGGGGTAAAACAAAATAAAACTTTTTTTTACTTAAATTAAAAATATATTTCATTAATCTACTCTTTAAATATATTAATGTATAGCATAGAAATGTATCTTTCGACGAACGAATAAACATATTTATAGTTTCGATTTTATATAACACCCTACAGAAATCTGCGCAAATAACTCTGAAATAATTCAGTAAAATTCATTTATGAAATAAAAAAAAATATTAACCATTTCTGATGTTCATAAAATATTTTTACGCTTCACCGAACAGTGGATTATCAATTTCTAATTTTTGAAAGAATTAAAAAATACCCTTTTCTTCTACCATATATGTAAGACTAAAATATTAAAAGTTTTGTTTCTGCTGTTTTCAAAATGAATATATTTAAACTTATCCTGAAGTGAAAAATGGAAGAATTTGTTTATGCTAGTTATGGTGTGTCATAATTTGCAGTAAAAGTTGACGGGAATTTCCGCATTAAAATGTATTGCTGACCGAAATTAAATTTTTAAAATTCAAGATAAAAATTTTTAGTTTATCTCTCAGGTATAGTACATAAGAATGAAAGAATAACATACATTTTTCCACAAATGTGTAATAAAATTTTTTATTTGAAAAATTATCACAGTGTGCAATGCATGAAAAGCTCGAAATGAAATCAGAATCCATAATAAATTAAGTAGACGGGTTAAAAAAAGTCGATGTGTTCTTTTCAACTATTTTAAATTCTTTTAGAATAGTTCCTAACGGAAATGGATGTTTTATTTTCTAAGATATGTCCTAGGTATGAACAAAAAGGAGTTAAGTTTTATTTTAAACTGATAATAAATTAATTTTATATTTAATTACCTAATTTGTGGCTTGTTGATATTTGATATTTTCAGAAAGCCAAACGTGCAATCCATCATTTAGAGAAAAATTCATATTTGTCCATTAGCACTGATGAAAATCTTCAGTAAAATTTCTTAAAATTAATTGTTGGTTAGTTGCATCATTCTTTGTACATTACTAACGCATTTATCTAAAATATACATGAAATATTTGATATGAAACCGCTTCGCAAAAGAGAAAGTCTATACGTATTGTTCTCTTAAACTATAAATATTTTACTAATTATGTAAGCAACTTTATAAATCTTTTGTTGTTACAAAATGTTTTACATCTAAATAAAATATGTGAACCTATTTTATCCTAGATGAAGTAACACATTCTATTATTCCCTACGAAAATATTTCACAGTAATATAATAAATTAAAATTTAACAGAAGTTTAATAACATAAACTAAAGGGGTTTTTTTTACGACTTTAATGGAATACATAACTAATATTTTTGGACAAATATGGTTATAATCCAAATTTGCATGTGAACTGTCTTGGGGGAAATAGGAAGTATATACAGATTTAAGAATTTCGTTTTTGCACATACGTTAATTTTCAACAACATTTTTGGAAAACTCGTAATTTTTAACAAATATGAAGGAACGTTATTATATAGACAGAATCATTAATGCTTCTCCATTGTACAGTTGTAGAATATTCTTCTAAATCATTGTGTTCAAGTTCGTATTGTATAAATATGTATGTGTAAAGTCTAATGTTTAAACTGTATATTGTGGTTGTTTTAGTTTGCGTTTTTAAAAGGATACGATTCCTCTGAAAGCAGTCAAAATTAAACATATGTTTAATACTTAAAAATGCTATGTATTATTTCGATGAAGCTTCATTTCACACAAAATCTGATATGTACATGTAATACAATGAAAATTTTACTTTACCCTTTAAAGATCAGAGAAAATTTAAAATTCCTGGACCTGCCTTTATAACAGACATGCCAACTACTCCGAATTCTTCGGAGCATCTCCAGAGAAATGAGAAAATTTCATAACTCCGGAAACTTCTCAGATTTCACCGAAAAATAAGAAAACTTATGAACAGTTAAAAGATTACAATTCAGCAATTAAATACAAAGTTTTGAAAAAAAAAATTTGCTGAATATTACTCTTTTCACACAGTAATGCTGCATGTTAAAAGTTTTCAGTACTGTGCGGAAAAACCAAACTAAATTTAGGTCAAATTTTAGTAGATAAACTCTGGAATTCCTGATAATTAAAAAAATGGAAATATTTTAATTAGTCAGTGTTACTATAAGAAACACTGTTATGGAAAATAAGTTGTTAAAGCTAAAAAAGCTACTCAAATTTTTATTTACCTTTTACAACTTACTACTGTGTAAATATTTAAATTTAATTTTAATTTAGAAACGAATAATATATGTACTTATGTATAATCTGTAATTAGCATGTTAAAATTTCAAACCACGCTGTTTTTCCGGACACAAGTGGCTGAATGTTGGCATATCTGTTGTCAAGTCTTGCTTTTGTAAGTTTTTTAAGAAAATATGTTTATCAGTTGTTACTTTGTCTTATTTTTAATATTTGCTCACGTTTATCTAGAGATACTATACAAACTAATTTTTGACAGAAATAATTAACTAGTCATAAATCTTAACTTTAAACGGTAAATTTTAAATAATATCCGTTTTACTAATTCAGCTGGTGAATTCGAATATGTTCATTTCCTTAGCGTTATCTTATCTACTTATAGAAAATAACACTCTTCCTTCTGATATTCCTAACTCCAGGCTTTCTCAATATTGTCAAAGGTCAAGGCAATTTAAAGGTCGTTAAGAGAAAGATGGTGTCGTCATTTTCTGTAATATCTATGAATATCTGCGAACATTTTGTTGAAACTAGTTATGTTTTCGACGAATCTTTCTCGAGGAAATATCCATCACGATTTGGTTCAATAATAATAAATTGTGCATTGCAGTCTTCGAGAACAGAATAGGAAATAGGTCAATTATTGCTTATTATCTGGGGTTTTGTAAGCTAGAAAGTATTTACAATAAATTACGTTTTAAAATACTATAGATTTAAAATTTTTGGATTTGTAATTATTCGAATGTAAACCAATCGCTTTAATGAAAGAATCCACGAATTTTCTGGAAGTAGAAAGATAAGTAAAACGAGTCTGAGCTTGAAAAGAAAACTGCTCTACATGTTCAAGCATATCACCTGTACACGAGTTACACTCCCAGCTGATATCAGCTGTTCCCCACACGCGACAATGAGCCTTTCCTCCCCTCTAAGCTGCACCCCCAAAGGAAAAGAGGGGCCATCCCCACATGAACTTCGGGGTGTGTAACAAGCAATTTTACGATGAGCACACGTTTGAAGCTCCACTGATATAGGAAAGCAAACAAGGTCAGATAAAACAAATTTAGAGACCTAGGCCTTTTTTTTTTTTCCCCTCTCTCTCTCTCACAAAGTAGAGTACGAAGATAAGTTAACCCTTAATTTGACAAGATGTTTTTTTTTTCAAATATTTTTTTTTAATTTCTGTTATTTTAAAGACGAATCTGTTATTTTAAAGTTATTTTTAATGTTTACTGTTTTCTGTTATGTTCTTTTTTTTATTTCTGTTGTTTTAAACTTTTTGTTAGATATTTAAGCCGCATAGAAGTTTTTATAAACTCGCCAGATTTTATTTATTTGATTGTTCGTTGTAGTTAACTTAGCCAAATTAAAGGTTAATAAAATAAATAATAAAACAAGACTAAATAATATGAAAGACCCAAACAGATCTTAATAACGAGGCATTTAGTGCAGGAAAAAAAAAAAGCATATATGCTAACGATTTTCAGTTTAAAAAATGTACAAACGAATTCCCAAACTATTATATTATGTGCCTTGTAAATAGGGCTAATATTTGGCAGCAAATAAAGAGCTAAATATTTTTTGTTTATTTGTTAATTATATACAGTTATCCGACAGAAAATAAACAATTTTATTTACAAATCTTTTTAAAATAGTTTGATTGGGTCCTAGACATTTATCTGTGATGATAAGTCACTAGAAGTAAAATATTATGAATACGTTACACGTTTAAAATTTTAAAAAATATATTAGTTAAAAAAAGCTGTTCAATGGATTATGGTTAACATAAATATTTGAAATTATAATTAAATATTTTAAAAAACAATGTATAGAAAGAAATTTTATATTTTCCTTTCCAACAAAGATTTCATGCCAAATGACAAAGGAGTCAATTATTCAGCGCATCAAGTGCACTCCGAAACCATAATCGCCTTAAGTTGAGCTGTTTTCGAAAAGTGAGGTTTGCTGTCTTTAAATAGAAAGTCTCTTACGCTGGGTAAAAATTTTATTCTCAAAATATATGCAAAAAGTATCTGTACACTGTTAATAGGCTCCTGTCTAATCCGTACTTTATTTACAACATAGTCAGAAGCCTTCTTTTATGCATTAAAAAAACTGTTTAAACTATTTCATATATGTCTAATCTGTTTCATAAATACTTAGTGAGTGGGTATTAAAATATGCGGTAAGCAGATGATGATGATGAGTTCAAAATTCTTCCCATAAAATAGTGTTGTAGATACATTATTTTCTGTAGCAAAAAGCAATGGAATAATAAGCCTTGAATGGATGATTTTGTATTAAAAATTAATCTATTCTTTGGTTTATATCCCTATAGGGTACGTGTTAAATTATTCCCCTATGTTTAAAAAACCTATCCTACACTTTAAACACGTGACGGGGGATGTTACAGAAGTGGCAATTCTCACTTCAAAAAGAGTTGAAATGGCACAACATAGAAAGAATAAGGGTTCACTTTTTGAAAGAGAGAAAAAATACTCTGTTTTGAAGAGGAGGATGGGTTCTGTATTTATGATGAGTTCAAAATTCTTCCCATAAAATAGCTTTGCAGATACATTTTCTGTAGCAAGAAACAATGGAATAATAAGTCCTGAATGAGTAGATTTTGTATTAAAAATTAATCTATTCTTTGGTTTATATCCCTATAGGGTACGTGTTAAATTATTCCCCTATGTTTAAAAAACCTATCCTACACTTTAAACACGTGACGGGGAATGTTACAGAAGTGGCAATTCTCACTTCAAAAAGAGTTGAAATGGCACAACATAGAAAGAATAAGGGTTCACTTTTTGAAAGAGAGAAAAAATACTCTGTTTTGAAGAGGAGGATGGGTTCTGTATTTATGATGAGTTCAAAATTCTTCCCATAAAATAGCTTTGCAGATACATTTTCTGTAGCAAGAAACAATGGAATAATAAGTCCTGAATGAGTAGATTTTGTATTAAAAATTAATCTATTCTTTGGTTTATATCCCTATAGGGTACGTGTTAAATTATTCCCCTATGTTTAGAAAACCTATCCTACACTTTAAACACGTGACGGGGAATGTTACAGAAGTGGCAATTCTCACTTCAAAAAGAGTTGAAATGGCACAACATAGGAAGAATATAGGTTGACTTGTTGAAAGAGAAAAAAAAAACACTGTTTTGGAGAGGAGTATGGGTTCTGTATTTATGATGAATTCAAAATTCTTCGCATAAAATAGCTCTTTAGATACATTTTCTGTGGCAAAAAATAATGGAATAATAAGCCTTGAATGGATGATTTTGTATTAAAAATTAATCTATTCTTTGGTTTATAGATACAAATAACTATCTTCGGATTTATCAGTTATTCCTATTCATAGTATATAGTTATAGTTCAGTCATATGTTTATAAACATTCATAAATGCTTATTTATATATCCTTATAGGGTACTTGCTAAATTATTCCCCTATGTTTAAAAAACCTATCCTATACTTTAAAACACGTGAAGGGGGGTGTTACAGAAGTGGCATTCTCACTTCAAAAAGAGTTGAAATGGCACAACATAGAAAGAATAAAGGTTGACGTTTTGAAAGAGGGAAAAAATAAACTGTTTTGAAGAGGAGGATGGGTTCTATTCATTCTTTCAAGTGGAAAATTTCTATTATCAAGTATAGTGGATTTTTTTCATATAGGGAGAACAATAGTTAGCAGCTAAATCTCATCGACTTTTTTTTCATTTTCTTTCGTTTGTTCGAATTGTAACACTTTTCATTTTGTGTGCAATTTAAAGTAAAATCAACCCTATATTCTTCTTTTACAACATTTTCACCTTTAAGTACTACATTTACTTAGCCATTTTTTAAAGTTACAGCAATAGTTTTTTACTCTTATTTCAATATATGACAAATAGCCGAGACAATTTTGTATTTAGATAAATAATTTAAATAATGATTTATGGTGGACATATTTAATGATGAATAAGCTTCGTGACAAATATAATTAAATATTTCAGGCATGCGTATAATATTTGTCTTTTCGTTAACATTTATATTTTTATTAACATCTAACAATTGATTTTTTTAACTGCATATCAGTGCCTAAAGTTTTGAGGAAATAACTGATTGAAATAAGCTATAATAGTTGTAGTCTCAACTTCTAATATTTGTAAATTTACTGTTTTCAACACTACAACTAGATTAAAGTTTTTTTTTCCTTTTGTAGGTTTCTAGTTATGCATTAATAGAAGAAATTAATTTTAATTAAAAAATGACAGAATTTTTTTGCAGTTTAAAAATTTAAACTGACAAAATTTAAAATTAAATATAGTAATATAATTAAATCTATAACGCTTTATATCAAACGTTTCACAATGAAAACTAAAAATATTTTCTTCGTTTAAATACTCAACTCAAAACGTAAAAACTCTGGCAAAGTTTCTATATTTATCGACGCCTATTTTTATATTGTTTTAAAACAACAGTTCAGCAAAAGCAACTGCAACCGCAATGAGGTTTACTTTTCACGAGCGTCAAACCGCAGTACATCATTAAAACTCATTTTCAACACAAAGGCTTTTAAAAGTTAAAAATTTGGAGCCTGTGGGAAAAAAATAAAATTTTAAACGGGCTCATATGCCTTTTATTTAATTTTAAGTATGATATATTAAGGTGCCTAACATTGGTTATTTGACTTATATAGAATGTGAAAGCTATGACAACTGATTTACAATACGCTATGTTATTTTGTGACATTTTGTATTTTCCTTTTAGGTGCTCCTAGGATTCAACCATTTTCTTTTCCAAAAAATGTAACATTTGGTCAAACTATCAAAAGTTTCTGCGGCGCGAGTGGGAAAGACCCATTATCATTCGAATGGCACAAAGATGGATTACCTCTGTACAATTCTCAACACCTCAAAATTCAAACCCACGACGATTTCAGTATAATGTCTATGGCATCTGTGGATTATAATAGTCCCGGAAATTACACATGTATAGTGAAAAACACCCTTGGATCTGCTGCCTTCAGTGCTGAACTCGTCATCAAAGGTAAGATTACATTTTTGGTAGCTATGATTATGAAACATTATAGTTTACTTCACAAGTTATGTCTATTTTTTAATACAGTTTGTCTTGACAGTAAGTTGAATTTAAAGCAACTATTCTATTTACCCATAAAAAAGATTTCTTGAAATTAGGATCCTTTTGTGTTTTTCTCATTAATGAAATATTTAATTTCTCTGTGGAAAAACTCTGAATTTGTTTTATTTTTAATAATTAATACTTTGCATGCACAACCGTATGAACCTTTACTCCAAATGTGAGGAGCGATCAAAACGTTTCCGCTAGAAGGCTTTACAGTCTATATCTGGTGTGCCAGCCATGCACAATGGTCTTGAGCATTGCAATCACCTCACTGCTTCAACAGGTTTAATGTACCCTTTGGTAAGACTCTTCTTTTTGCTGCTTGAAGTCGAAATCACCTGCTGTACTTCAGTGCGACAGGAACTGTCGACCTTTGGGGGATTTTATTGGAGGACTTGACTTTTATGAGTTTCTTCCACTTTAGTCAGTGTAACTTCTGCGTTATATTTTCGATATGGGGGACGTGCGTTATCATGAAACAAAATTACTAGGTTTCGCAGTTTTCGCAAACATTTAGCTATAATTGCTCATCGTTATCTCTCCAGCATTTTGCAGTAAATTTCCTGTGATGGAGACACCTAGTCTTGGTAATCAACGAACAGGTTAAGCATCACTTTTCCGGTTGATGACTGACTTGCACTTGAATTTAGTAGGAATGAGGGTACGAATAGTAACCCGTTGTTGTGGCTTTCGACAGATATGATTCTCCATTCACATTCTTAATTCTCCGATACATATCTACCGATCTTTTTTTCTTCGGAAGCCAATTAAAGAATAACCGTCCAATGATGCTGTTTGGATGCATTTGGTAGTAACATCACCATTGTTAACGTTTCAGCATTTACCACACACACACATATAGGCGCTGGTTGTGTCAGAGGGGGGAGGGAGACGACAAACCCTCATGCACCTTCCTAAGATTTTTTTCGGATGTTCTTTATAGAAAAGAAAATTCTCGATCGAACATCTTGTTTTAAACAAAGATATCAATAAAAGGATTATAAAAAATTTGTTAGTTTGCCTAATCCAGGTATTTTCAGGCTGTTTCCTAATGGATATATATATATATATATATATATATATATATATATATATATATATATATATATATATATATATAATATTAGGAAACGATCATTTGTCACTCCTTGAGACCACTCAGTTCTTATAAATTACTCTTATTAATATCAATAATATTTGGATACATTCATTGTTAGGGCCGTATGATATCAGAAATTTAATATTACGATAAATCTTCAAATTAATATTATATATATACGATTTGATAGCACTATTACAGAAATTAATACATTTGCAGTAAGTTTAAATTTCCCTTATATTTCAAATATATTTTACATATAAGCATTCTGAATAATGTTTTAATAATTTAATACTTTAGCCTGCACAACCGTATGAACGTTTCTCGTATTCCAAATATCTATTTGACTACCTGTAAGAGTATTGTCTCACATTTAGCACGCTCTAAACCTTCCTCGAAAATGTAGCATTCCATTTTCTGTATTTTCGTAGCTCCAATTTAGGAGATTTTAGGCTACATTTTCTCCTTTTTAGTTCCAATTCATACTCACTGAATTCATACGAGTTTATTAATATTTGGCTTGTATCTTACATACACGAACTAAGAGCTGTTACTTAACATCTTAATCAGCAAAAGTTATAAACTTTCAAGAATAAGTGAAAACTGAGAATTTTTATAGTATCTGTGGAAAATGTTTGTAAACTGGTTTTCAGTGTTGTTAAATTAAAATCTCAATTTTTTTATTTATCTGATGAAAAAATAAAGAAATAAATTATTAATATATAATTTAATCAAAGCTAATGGTAATAAATCATTTTTTCCCTAATGATTGGACAGCTGGGAATGATAAAGGGTCATTTGCCTCACTTTTCATTGTCCCAAACTCTCCAAATGAGGTGGATGAATCCACTTCCCCATTCGAGTGGGGTGGGGGAAAGAGTTATTTCCCTGGAGGCATTATTTGGGGATTCGTATTTGTGTTGCACATGGAGAAAATCCACGCTGATCATACAATCGACATTTTTCTTTTGTTGAGGGGGGAGGGAGTTATAATCTTTTTGAAACGATCATTTGTCACTCCTCGAGACCACTCAGTTCTTACGCCTAACTTTTATTGATATCAATAATATTTGGACACATTCATTGTCAGGGTCGGATGATATCAGAAATTTGATATTACAATACATCTTCAAATTAATATTAATATTATTGATAAATTGCCATAATACTTTTAAATAGGACTGAATATATAGGATATAACTATTTAGTACTCAATTTGTAAATAGATAATTACCCAAAGCACCATAAGCCTCTAATGTTAACAGACGATATGAATTAATAAGCAGCAAACGTGTACAAGTTACTAGCTGTTGCGATATCCAGAAATATCAACACAAGCATATACAACTGGCTATTGCGATCAAACAGTAAATATCGATATATTTTATACATACCAATAGATAAAACAGGACTTTAATCGAAACCATCTCCTAGAAGCCCAAACAGGGGAATTGCCAATTCTTACACTACTGCATCATATGAATGTATCGGAATATATTGGGATATTGACGGTGACTGGTCTTTGGTAGTATATCTTCAAAGGTATATATTTTTCGCTTGTGTTTTATATCATGTACATAAATTGGACGCAAAACGAATGTAGTAACTGGAAGAACTATGGCTCTATATTGATATATGGGGAATATATCAATATAGAGCGGTTATTGATATATCCCCCATATATCTCCATATATAATATATATGGGGAATATATCAATAAGATGTCTTTTGGATATCCATGACACGAGATATATTTGTCAACGCAGAATTTAAGATACTGTTAACTTTATACTTGAAGAATATCAATATTTAACAGTATATTGGTAAAAAATCCTTCCCTATTGCATGTATTGAATGTTGTTTTAAATGTAGTAATAGCTTTCAATTTAAAGTGTTTTTTGATCTGAAGCATTTCAGTGGCATGTGATATTGATGTCGAAAATAAGTTCGAATATTCCTAATTTATGCATTCATTATTTAAAAATTTCTTCGATTTGAAAATATTTAAGTGAAAAAAATTTGTGTGTCGAAAAAAAATTTTAATTTCCATAAATGAGATTCAATACATGTCAACACAATTCATGCAGAAACACCCCGCTATCCAAGTTTCTTAAGACGCCTAGGGTGTGTATTTCCTTTCCACACGACACACCCAGAACCTATTATTGAATGACAGTAGAGATTAACTTATTTTCCAACATTCTGTCCAGTTAATCCGTTAATTCTAGCCGTCGCTTTTTGAAAACAGTAACATATTTCATAGAATTTTTAGGTTTTCTTGCAGGGTTGTAATTTTGGCCGATCAAAACTGATTTTGACCAGGACAATGGATTAAAGTGGTTTTAACGGTCCAAAACTGGTCAAAATAGGCCAGAAATGGTCAGAATTGTTAAAAATTGTTTTAAACAGTCTTAATTTTAATGTATATCTTCTCTAATTAGAAGTGACTTATTAAGCAATAAAAATAGTAGTGCAGTTAAATTAACCCCTTAACGCATTTGCCCGTGTCTGACACGGGCGAAATTCAAATTAAGCATGTAATAAAATCGTTTACACTTTGTTTGTATAACAATTTTTTTATATACTTTTTACTCTTTCCAAGCTCCCTAGTCACCCCCAAAACTGAAATTGCAAAAAATAACTTACATCGTACCTATATATCCCTTTTCTGTGAAGATAATATGTCATATTTTATAATTTTTTCTAAACCAAACTCGTGCTTTAAGGAGTTAATATTACACTAACAAGTTCATGAGATTTAACATGTTTATACAGTATAAGAAGAATGTTTGAATTTTAAATATGAACCCTGCACATGCAATTGTAAAAATGTAATCCAGTTGCAGTAAAAAACATAAAATATGAGTTAAAGTTAAAAAATAAAACATGAACTACAGTTGAAAACATAAAACATGAGTTGAAGTTAAAAGCATAAATTTTAAAATTAAAACAAATAACATGACATTTTACAATTAAAATTGTTTCAAAGTTTGGAGTAATTCAAAATAAATTACGAAATCGTTTAAATATAGAGAGAAAACTACAAAATTTTTTACTTGTGACCGTTTTTTGAATTCAACATAAATTACATATAAAACAACTTGTATAAATAAATAAGTAAAACATATGTTGTATCTTGGTGTTATGTTATATTTGTTTTTTGCTGGTGTTATTTATGACAATTTTAACAAATGTAACTTGCCTTTCTCATGTGTTAGTAAACTATGTTCGATTAGTATTAAATATATTGAAAAGTGAATTTCAGTGGTTAAAACATTGTTAAAACCGATACAACCCTGTTTTCTTGGAATGATATTTCTTTTTTTTAGTAAAGATAAATGACATTCCTAAAAGTAATTCTCTAAAATTTTGAATTTTAGGGGGTCTACTATTTGTTATAATTTTGTTGTTTGTATCGACTATATATATGATTTTTCGAGTTTCAGTGAGGTTTTAGGAATTTTGTAGACTAAAATAAGGATGAATAGCTTTATCTATTATTTAACTTAATTTGCAATTCACTGTGTTTATATATAACAGAAAATAATTCTCTTATCAGGTATATTTTTTTCTTTTATATTTGACATTCTAATGTGTTTAATATTGTAGCTGATCACCAATTAGGGCAGGCTTTAGTATTCAAAGTTTTTTCAATTTCACATTTTTTCAGGAGACCATAATAACTTAGGCTTTAGATATTCTTCATTTGTACTTATTTAGGAGAAATCATTCAGCGTTAGCGGGTTAGTTATGAATCTTTTACGGTTCTATAAGTGATATCACTCATTGTGTTTAGTGTTTTAGAAATGTTAC
>CM063504.1:92424924-92427424 GCA_032207245.1 Pardosa pseudoannulata | reverse complement strand
TAAGTCCATTTAAAACTATTTTTAACAATTCTGATCAGTTTTGGACAGTTAAAACCACTTTTATTCAATGTTCTGGTCAAAATCAGTTTTGACCTGTCAAAATTACAACCCTGCGTAAGATATTATAACTTATTCACCTGGCCTGTAACTGAAGTAAATTGACAGTTACATACTGGTGAAAACCCAAATGCATCAATTATACTATAGGAAAGATCATGTAAATTACAGTAAATCACTCTGCTGTCATCTAGAAGTACTTTTCGTATATTTAGAGCTCTTACAGCAGTACTTTGATGACATTTACTCTAGAGGCAAGATTATATTTTAAATTATTGTCATTAGGGGCTGAATTTCGAGGACCTCTTTTGAGGGCAATTTTTCTTTTATATCATTTCTTAAAGCTGGGATTTAGACAGATTTTGAAGTCATTTAGTCTGATTTTCATAGTTCACATTTACATGTATATCAGTTTATTGTAGTTTAATCATCTAAATTATCGAATATTTTTCTAATTTAATTTGTTGTAAAATGTTAGCTTTCTAGCTACACCTTGGAAGATATCATATATTTACAGCAACACAACTCAAGTCAAATTGAATATTGTTATCACTTACGATAAAAAATATTCACTTCTTGCAAAATTCAGATTGATTTAATTTTTATTATTTTTATGTTATTAAACCTTTAAAGTGCAGTAGTAAGAAAATGTATATTTTGTGACACCTGTAACATCTTTATTACGACCGAATGATTAGGATGTTGTTTTCTATATCAGAGTTCGTGGGTTTGAATTTCACTGCCAGTATATTATTTATAGACATTTGGAATTAGTTTTAAACAGCAGGTCTCGTTCTCATTAACCCACGTGTAGCAAAAAAAGGTAGACTGTAGAACTTCAAACTATACCAAATATTTTTATGACAAATTTTTACAATAAAATGCATTTAATTTTTTTTTTTAATTTTCTTACAAGAATTCTGATTACATTACGTGCAATAAATGTATGTAATAAATAAGTTAAACTGTATTTTTAATAGCATGAAAGAAATGTATCTGCAGTTGTAGATTATAGGCATAGTTACTAATAATAACTAGCTGTAAACCGTTTAAGTTTTGCATTCGATTTCAGGTAGTTATTTTATGCCAGAAATAAAATAACATAAATGTTTAATAGTTTGACAACATCATACTAAACATGCATTTCAAAGATTTTATAAATATCAACTTTCGACTTGAAGGACGATAAATGTTTCAAAGTTTAGTAATAAATTGTAGAGATTTTGTTTATATATATTTATTACTTATATTTCAAAAATGAAAGGCAGTTAAATTATAATTAATATGCAGAAGTATATATAATAATACATTTTCCTCCTTTTCTTTTGAAAACAAAACTTTTAGCTTTCTAGTGTTTTTCTCACTATCAAAAATTTCTGTTCACACTCTATTGCAAAACTTAAGTGCATTATGATTCAAAGCTATATATTAAAAAAATCGCTAAACCTTAATTTTCAATATACAGAGCCAACCAAATAATCCCATATAGCATTACAAAATAAATATAAATTAAAAAAAAATAACTTTCTCTACATTCCTTCTCTTAAAAAGCATTAAAAACCTCTTTCATCTCTCAATAAAAGATCTTTTCGGTATTTCATCACTTCAAAATCCTCAGTTAAATGTATACTTCTGCTTAAAAGCTTCCCTTCATTCACAGTACACAAAAGTGATCATACATTTTAAAGCTTTGATATACTCCATTAAAAACGTGATTATATTTATCAGATTTTCAAGATAATCCTCCCAAAATTTCGAAGTTATTTCCCAATTCGTATTGGATCCTGCGATGAACAGAGGCGGTTTGTTTTTTAGCATATGCACTGTTCGAAAGGAAGAAATGCATTTACAGGCGAGGATTAAAATGTTGGAAGGTGTGGGAGATGAACTCTATAAAATAAACTGAGATTTTTTCTTTTAACAAATGTTAAGTTTTTATAATTTTAAGGACTAACCTGTATTATTTATAACTTGTAGTTTTTTAATAACCTTTTCTTTGTGAATATTTTGAAATTACAAAAAAGATTAACACTAAACATACCATATAACGGGTGAAATGATCCATAAGGTTTATGTAAAAAATGCGATGCGAAATGAATTAAAAATTCTTATACTTTCTGTTTGCAAAACATAAAAATTGACAATATACAATTTTGTTTAATTATAATAAAGTTTATTTGTCTATTTCCTTCTAATTTTCATATTTCATACATTTATAATCAGAAAAAATAAAGTCCGATCATTTGACCGGCTATGGTAGAAATAGGTATGTATTAAGTGTTGGTATGTTTAGTGTTAAGGAACAGGGTTGGCAAGTTTTTGCCACATGTGGAAAAAACCTTGGTAAAAACCTCCCCGGCAAAAATAGGTTTTTGCCAGCAAAAATGGCAAAAACAGATTTTTGACACGTTAATGGGCATTTATGTTCTTTTACCTATCTTAA
>CM063504.1:92372424-92409924 GCA_032207245.1 Pardosa pseudoannulata | reverse complement strand
GGTTCGAATCCCACTATGGCATGGATGTTCGTAGCCGTTCGGAATCGGCTTTAAGCAGTAGGTCCCGGTCTCATTAGCCCTCGTATGCAAAACAGTAGACCGTAGCGCTCCAAACCAAACCAAACCAAACCTTATTTATCTTGAATATTTTCCCTGCTAAACTTCTATATCTCGAAATCCTGATTCTGTCAGTCATAAATTTGAAGTAGGGTTAAGTAAATGGAAGATTTACACTTGTAAGCAATTGGGAATGATTTACTCCAAGCTGGATTTGGTCATAAGACACAAAAGTGTGAAGAGCGATGGGAAATTGATGGCATTGATATTGAACTGCAGGATGAAGGTTCATTGCCATGATGGAAAGTACTTGAAGTAGACGTTACTTTCGAGTTTATGAATGTGGACAATTCTTTTAGTACTTCTAAAGTTCTAACAGACAAAGAATTTATAGAATTGATGGGCTCATTCTGACATTGGGGATAAGAAAATACAGGTACTCCAAAAGTTACACCACAAAAGAACGAAGAAGGCGATTCATACTCAGAAACAATCTGTAATTGTATGGGGCGTTGGTCAGGAGAGTTTCTTGGTCATTGCCAAAATAAGAATCGTAGATAAAACATATATCGACATCAACTTATATGAAGTCTCCTTTCATTGAGATATGTAATCTGTTCTGCATTATGATTTTTGTATTAAATTATTGACTAAACATGTGAAAATGGTTTGAAAAATTCATTCTCTGTTAAAATATCACATATTTTAAAACTTGTATCTCGAACTATTTTTTCATCCTCACGAAATTAGAGAGAAATTTAACTGTATATGAAACACGCAGGTATGCGGTACATAAATCTACGGTATTTCTATCTCTGAATAGCAACGGTTGCAACCACCAGGTAGATGTAAACACTAGCGACCATGTGTAATTTGTAATAACACTATCCTCTGTCTTAAATATGAATTGTGTGTATCATTAGATACACGGAAATAGAAAATTAATTAAAGATTACAAATTTTTACTTCGACATGATTTTTCGACTACGTGTCAATTACTGTTACTTGGTAAGCATTCACATTATTTTAATCACGATGCTTTAGAACCAACCGTATTCCTTATTAAAATACAAATTATTTTCACAAAAGTTGAATCGTCCAATAACATTCATTAAAAGTGCCCTTACTACTGTGTTTATTAACTAATTATTTGTATTTTTTCCCACTAAATGTCGAGCTCTTTAAAAAGAAAACTTTTAGTTGGTTTTTACTTATCTTAAATACAACTAATATACAAAAATATTTCATATTACGAAATCCCATAACACTTCTTGTTCTCTCACGGCATAATAACTTCGGCAAATGGAAAAAATACTTCTTTTTAAAGAAGCATACCTAGTTTTTATCACAAACGCGTTGATAGACAGTATCCGAAAAGTTAGCTGAGACGGAAGGAAAAAAAACTAATGCACTTGTAACATTTTGAAATCGCTAAAACGATGCTAAATACATCAAACTGGGAATGATTAAAATATTTTAACGTAAAAAGGATGTATGACAAAAAAAGATTTTAGTGTGGTAAAATAATCAAAGAATTGGAAAAATTCCATTTTATCATAAAGCGTGTGCCTACCTTGATTTTTTAAGGAAAAAAAATCATTTTTTTTATCCATTTCTGTGATTTTGAAGGTCTTGTGTCCCTTTAAAATATTTAGGGGATTTTGTAGCAACGTGTAGCATTAGGGGAAAAAAACGCAAAGAAGTGGCTCGTGCCGAAAGACAAGAAATGAAGAATTTTTTTTTTCATTAAAATGTCCTTCCTTTGTTAGTCAAGTAGTATCTCAGAAAAAATTTAATATGCCAAAGATGAAGTGGGTCGTTATAGATTCTATTTCTAAAAACTGGATTGCAGTATTAAAGTTTGGGAACCTCTGATATAGAGGGTTTCTTTCATCTTCGCCTCGAATTAAACTACCGAAAAAGATCATATTTTTTAAAAAATTAATTTCTGATTTCTAAAAGATTTTGAATGTTCTCAAGTGCATTAGCTTTAAACTCTGTAGTAATAGTATAAACAAAATGTTATCTTCGTTGTGTTAAAAACATACTTTTCTGTGAAATTTGGGCATTGTATTATTTTGTTGAGGTAATGAAAAATAGTTTTGCGATTATTACTTGTATTAATTATCTGATGCACTGTCAGTTTCAATCCATTTTCATGCCCAATATGTTGAAACATTTTAAATATTCTGTCTTCTCTTTGATGTTTGAAGCAGGGTTGGAAAAAAATCATGATTAAAAAAAAAATTTAAAAAAATCAGATTTATTTGATTTAAATCAGATTTTTTTTATTTAAATCGGATTTTTTTTTATTTTTTTTCTGAATACTAATTTTAATTGTTGTTTTTATGTTTTTTGCAATATACATAGAATAGTTTGTTATAAGAAGTCACATCTTATCTATCTAGTATATTCTGCACACTGATTACCTAAACTTAAATATATAAATTTTAAACTAAATACATTCTATTATTTTGTCATTGGATAGTGCAAACTCAATAAGATGTCAATTAAAAGAACAAATTAAATATTCTTTTAATGCAAACTATTTATTTAAAAAAACAAATCACAATTATTTTAATATTTTTTTAAGTACCGAATTATGGATTTAATTGTTTCAATAAAAACACTAGCTTTGATGATTTATCCGCTCCTCATTGGTTACGAAGGCTAGAATGAACGATACCAAAAGAAGGAAACTGTCTTTCCATTCCAGCAGACGAAGCCACGGCTATTGTTATTTGGTAGACAAACTGGATTTCAGTTCTCTTTACCTCCCATTACATAAAATGAATTCAACCAGTCATAATCAATCATTGTACTACCCCTGCTACATATTTTCTGATAACAACCCCTAAATTCTTGGAAAGCACATGCTATCTATTGACACTTATTTACTTATTGGTATTACTGTGCTGACTGATTCTCAGTTCTCCTGTCTTTGGAATATAGGTTTTAAAAGAAGTGAAAAAAAAATGATTTAAATCAATGATTTTTTTAAAAAAATCAACTGATTTAAATCAAGATTTAAATCAACTGATTTAAATCGTGCCAACCCTGGTTTGAAGTCTGATAATTCATACTTAAACAAAGTTATATCGATATATAGCTTTGGAATTATTATGAGATTTGGGCAGCAATTACTTTTCTTTCTGCACCTCATACTGTCTCAACCAGTTATACCTGCAATTAAAGCGTTTACATCTAAAACCTGTTTATTTTCTCAATTTTCTTTTTTTTTTCTTAGACCTAGTGTTTGAAGTAGTGCAGTAATTAGATTTTTCTGTTGTTTGAATTTTTGAAAATACTCTCTCTTCCACCTAGGAAAATGGGAAATGAACGAAGCAGTGGAAAATTACATATTCTTGAAATTTTTCAGAAATACGCACATCCTGATGGTGGTCAGTCGTTGTCAGATAAGCAAAAGGCAACACATTCTTATCGGAACTGTAAAGGAATGTATTCACATTTTATGCCTTGCTCGCTTACATGTAGTTTGTCGATATGGAAGCCAGAAAGCGAAATGGTTTAACGTTAAAACAAAAGACCGAAATTTTAAATCGATATGACAGGATCATTATGATTACGAACAATTTATCAATGAGTTCTTAGAAAAAATTGTAGACAGTCAACAATTGATCAATTTTTTCAATAATGCATACAATTCTTATGTTTTAAAGGACAATATACATAAATGCAGGATAATATAAGGTGTGTTTTTCATTTTGTTTTTAAATTTAGTACGTGTGAATTAAAGGGGAGGGGAGAGTAAATTTATCTAATTTTGCATATCGTTTATTGTTATCAATCGGTTATTGTTATCAAAATCACGGTATCCCAAACTGATCACATTAAGCGGAATCCACTGTATTACAACTAACGAAATATTGTTATTGTGAAATTAATAAAGACTAAAAAAATGACCTTGTCTGATTTGATCGCATTTTTGATTTGTAAAGATATAACGAATTTATTTGTGGTTATTTCTTATGTTAATTATGAGATGTACCATTTAATTCTAGTACATTTTTATTTCTACTATAATGAAATGTATAAATTAGTTTATATTCTCTTTTAATATTAGATATTTATATATTCGAATTTCTAGTAACTTCTTTGCAAATCCAGTACAATTGTAAGGTTTTAATAAGAGATTTGAAAAAAAATTTTCAATTTTACAACTCCTCTTCAACCTCCACTCAAAATACGTGTTCTGCAAAGATCGGTCGATTTACTTGAAAAATTGAAATAAATAAGAGATTTGAAAAAAAAAATTTCAATTTTACAACTCCTCTTCAACCTCCACTCAAAATACGTGTTCTGCAAAGATCGGTCGATTTACTTGAAAAATTGAAATAATAAGAGATTTGAAAAAAAATTTTCAATTTTACAACTCCTCTTCAACCTCCACTCAAAATACGTGTTCTGCAAAGATCGGTCGATTTACTTGAAAAATTGAAATAATAAGAGATTTGAAAAAAAATTTTCAATTTTACAACTCCTCTTCAACCTCCACTCAAAATACTTGTTCTGCAAAGATCGACGATTTACTTGAAAAATTGAAATAAATAAGAGATTTGAAAAAAAATTTTCAATTTTACAACTCCTCTTCAACCTCCACTCAAAATACGTGTTCTGCAAAGATCGGTCGATTTACTTAAAAATTGGAAAAAGAATTTACCAAGTATCTAACGAGTTCTATTAAGATCGCTCTATTTACTTAGAAAATAAAGAAAAATTTATATAAAAATATACCATTCAAATTTAAAATGGTTAAACAGAAAACAGAAACTCAAAAGGCTGCTCGACTTCAAAAAACGTCGTGAACAGTATAGAGCTAAACGAGAAAAAGAATTATAATTATATATATATATATATTAGATTTTAAATATTCAATTTTTGTAAAATTTTTCCTCAAAATGTTGTTTTTGTTTATGTATCAATTTGTTGAGTCACGATCCCCTCGCCATATTTCAAACGCCACGCTGCAAGCACGCCACGCACGCAAGCTGCAAGCACGCCAATTTCGCCAAATGTGGTTGAATCACCAACAAGATCCATGATTAGAAACAGGAGAGTGGGCTAAGAAGAAGAGTTGAAAAATCTGGCAGCTTCTGATAATGAGACATACCCAGCACATATTACTAAAATTATACCCTGTAGATTTTATATAATAGCATGAAAGTAGATAAATACAGTTTAACCTCGATCGATAATTTTTCAATGAGAGAAAAATTGAAAACTGAATGTGGACGATATTGTAGAAATTATAAAATGTCTTTGCAGTAAGTTAATCTGCTTTAACTTACTTGTTATGCAGTAAGTTAATCAAGTCAAATTAACTTACTGCAGTTGGACTATTATTAACCCTCGGAGTGGAACACACCGATTAAAAAAAGTCTCCAAAAATACGCTAAAGGTTTATTGTGTCAATGGTCAAAGCGTTCTATGAATTTTACTTCACCCTTTGTCGACTAAAATGGAATACGGGAAATCCACCCTTGTTACTGCCCCTTTACTTCTCTTTATAAATAGATATATAAATAGATATTATAGATTGTTAATTTTTAATACACATAATGCTCGTCAAGTCTCGAAGATCATCTCATAAGAAATAATGGATTCTAAAAGTACAAATAAAAATATTCTTTAAGAAAATTATTTATATTTTTTTACGAAAGTTATCCAAGATATTTAAGTGGTGCAATTAGAGATACATCTGTTACCGCAAACAAAATACTTCGAAATAGAGATTTATAAAGCCGTGAAAAGCTATCAGCGTCATTGTGCCTCAGGGAGTAGGGGTGCATTCCTCAATAAATGTCAGTCAAACAGGAACGTAGTTTCTAAACAATCGATCTGACCCTCCTGCCTCAAACACTGGCAAAAATTTACATTACATCCATTTTCGAAACGGTTTTGGAGGTCGAAAATTGTATGTGACAACCGCTTTGAAGGCATCATCGGTTTGGCGGAATTGTACGTGCAAACCGCTTAGAGGGTTAAATTGATAATTTACAACAATTTTAGAAGTAACATTTTATAAATTGTAATTTGCGGTTAGAAGTAATAAAATTTTGTAATAGATACCTGCTTTGTACAAGTGAATCACCTGAGTGCAATGAATGAGTTTTCTATCGCCCCTACTTATGGAAGTACGCTTACTGTCACTGTGAAGGTATATAAATGATCATGCAACTTATTTTTTCCAGTTCCTTCGAAATTTAGCCGAACGATAGCCGAATGGTTAGAGTACTAGACTTCGGAACCGGAGTTCATGGGTTCGAATCCCCCAATGGCACGGATTAGCCATCGTGTAAAAAAAAAAAAAGGCAGGCCGTAGCGCTCCAAACTAAACCTTCCAAATTTCGCTGAAAACGATACTACAGTGAAGATAAAAGACGGGAATAAAATTCTACAAGTTGCTCAAAAACAATGAAAGCGGAAAAAAAGTAACTGAATAATATCCTTTATTAATACTCTCTCGTGTTACTAATTTTAACAAAATCTTAAGTTTATTATCAAAAATTGCACACCTATCAAAATGCAATAATTTAAATTGATAATAAAACACTTGAAAATTATTTCAAAATATACAGAATTCTTAAATCTATTATATTTGTTTTCAATTGTATTCAATTCATCGTAAGTTATCTAAAAATTATGGCTTACTTTCAATTACACCATATTTTTTCTTTCGGCCATAAAACCGTATTTCTTTGCTTTTTAATAATAGTTTTATTGGCGTCTAAAAAGGCATTGGATCGGGGTATAAAGTACGATTTAATAAAGTAGGATACTTAAGTATTTTATCTGAGCCATTTTGTTATTCAACCTTTTATCATTTGAGGTATAAAATTTTATCACCAAAAAAGCAGAACAGAAGAAAAATATAAAGGTTCATTCGCGTCTTAAATAATTTTCTAGCAAGGAACTAGTTTTCATCTGTAGTGTGTTACTTTGGTGTTATGAGGATAAATATATATCTAGAAAATGTGGTCATTTGTTGTTTTATATTAATAAAATAAGAGCAATTCCTTTTTCGGAAAATATCTCGCCTTTATTTTTCATTTTTCATCCCATTCGTGTGTTTTGCTTGCGGATGAATGAATTCCTGTACATATATTTCCTATAATAATAGCGTTTTTCATCTTCCTTCCTTTGCTTTTATAACCTCACGTTCCTTTTTTTTTCTACCGCTGTTACCTGGGAATCTTTTAGATAAAAAACAACTGTAAAAATAAACGCGTAATTCTTCATCTTTAAATTACTGGAGGTAGGGAAGGGGAAAATACCACCCAGAAAAATTCCCTCCTGAGCTGGGGCAGATAACATGGCAAGCCGTCGTTTCGAGTTATACTTTTATGACACTACAAGTGAAAAATGGCGACATGGATTTTATGCCGCTATAAACGGGGAGGTGCTAATGATGGAAGCTGTTCGCTCCTGACGTTTTTAGGGACGAATGGAGAAAAAAATGACCGTGGACTTCAGCAGGAGCCTTTTTTTATATACCTTGAAATTCTGTAAAATGTTACGGCTAGCTTTTCAGAAATACATTTTTTGTTATTTAGTTTCAAGTCCTTGTCATTAGACGTGTTTTATCTTCTTCGTCCGAAGGTATTTCTGAATTGCTTTTTTAGAGCCGTAAAAATATTATGAGAATGTACCAGAAGTTAATAGTAAAAGCACACATAAAGTAATACTCTTCAGTGGCTTCGAGTTTAGACGTTTATTTAGTTTTCACGTTAGAATGTTTCTCAATTTATTTACTGTTCAGCTTCGCATTTTTTATGAAATAGAAATTTATTCTTTAAATCCATTACATTATGTAACATTTTGAAGTGTACGTTATTAGTGTTGTAACACATCGGTTTCATCATTAACAACTAAGATAATTTAAATAAGTTTTAAATATTCTCAAATGAAATGACTTTAAATTTCTGCAATAATAAACACGCGAAATGTTGTTCTTGTATTAAAAAGCTTAGTTTAACTTTCAGACACTATATTTGCGCCTTTGAGACTTTTTGTAATTAAAATAATAATAAACTGTTAAAAATTAAAAAATAAATTAATAGGCAATAAATATATAGTTAATAAAAGCATATGTATTGCTTGCCTTTTCTTGTTTTAAAATAAATTTCAAATAAGTTGTCTTACAGATGTAACAAACTAAATAACGTTTAACAGAACCAGTGTTCTGTGGTTAAACATTCTCAAATCTATATACGGAGCACCAGGTATTTCGCCTTTGAGACTTTTTGTAATTAAAATAATAATAAACTGTTAAAAATTAAAAATAAATTAATAGGCAATAAATGTATTTTTAATAAAAGCATATGCATTGCTTGCTTTTCCTTGCCTTAAAATAAATTTCAACCAAGTGGTCTTGAAGATGTAACAAACAAAATAACAACGTTCTACAGAACCGGAATTCTACTGTTAAACATTCTCAAATCTATATACAGAGCACCAGGTATGTATAGGGGGTCTACTGGCATTATAAACTCAAATGATTTAGAAAAGAGGAAAATGTCGGAAAAATTAGTTGCATATCGGGATTTAAAAGAAAGATGTATTTAAAAAATGTAGATTTAAATTATTGGTAATTTATGGCTCAAACACGATTTATGTCATTATCAATAGTATTTCCAGATAAAATACATGCATATATACATATGTGTGTATCTAATATTTTCTAAGATTTATTTTTTTAAATAAAACTTTAGAGTAAGTTCTTTAAAAGTGTCCATAAAGACGTCTGGAAAAAGTCTTGAAACGGATTTTAACCGTTCAATATACAACCTGTATACACATACATAAACACATTTGTCATTCTATACTTTTATATGTATAAACACTAATTATTACATCTATAAACATTAATTTTTTTCATAGCTACATTACTCTAAAGAGTAAATGTTTTGTTATCATTCAAGCTTAGAGTGAGCATCCTTCCTTATTTTTTTTCTTGCGGTCAATTAATACCACATTTATATGTGTTGTATTGGCTTCAATTAAAATATTCTTTCAGGAACTTTTTTTTCATTTTAAGTGTTACTAATAAAATACCGTAACGAATAAAGTGCTGCCACGCTTCCTTTCAGGGCGATAGACGTCCAACGACTTGACTGTCAGTTAATGCTTGTTAACTGCAGCCAAATAAGCCGTTACTGAACTTCTTGAACTTTTGCAACTCTAATAACCTTTAATTGTAATTTGCTCTGCTTCCTTTACTGCCGCCGTTTTTTCCACACAGAAAAGAAATATCGTAACTGCTCCTGTGAAACGTTGGCATTTAAAATAGAGAGAATGAACTGTGAGGTATAAATTTGGCAAATTATTTTATAAATGAACGGGGAAGATGCATAATGCAATAATTGAATAAACATAGTTTTTTCGAAGACTGGTTGGTTCTGCTACAGTCAGTATGGTTTTTTTTCCACTGGAGAATTTATTAATGCAGACCTTACTAATTTAAGGTCTAAGACAACGTCTCCACAAGTAAAATTCAATTGAAATTAAACTGTCCACTTCGAGCCCAGCCGTTGGTCTGAGTAAAATTAGTGACATCATGCGATCTTTTGAAAATCCCTTTTGTGGACTATTTTAATTTCAAATAAACTATAATGACAAAAATAATTAATATATGGAGATATTTTTCCATTTATCCTTCTGTTAGGTAAACAGAAAAGTACGCGTTTACTGTATAGCATATCTAAGTTCAGTTCTGGTGATAATTTTCATAAAACAAAAATGAAAGTATTACCCATTTCAGTATTGCGCCTAAGGAAGATGCGAAAGAGTTCCCCGATTAAGGACCTAAGATTTTTACGATAACTATGAAGAATTTCGTATACCACATAAATTTCCATTTAAGTAGTTAGCTTAGCTCAATTTTCATTAAAGTACGCTTTTAAATAATATCTTCTAGCAAAAAAAAAAAAAAAACATTTCAAAAAGCGTTGTAAGAAATTTAATCTTCAGATAACTTACTTTACTTAACTTACTTTATTATAATTTCATACCCCGTGTAAGGTTAGTAGTAAGAGGTTTCAATGGCGATAGTGACTGTCTAGTGGTGTTAAATGTGTTTCCAAAATGTGATGAGTCTACGCCAAACGGTGTGGAATTGTACAATATAAGTTAACTAACATAAATGACAACAACAAAAAATAGAACTAAAAATCAAAGGTTTAATCGTTATGAAAAAAATTAGCAACTTCTCATGCTACAACTCTAAATAAAGATGCACTAGACAAGAATAGCAGTTAATGAAGTTAACTATTGAAATAAAATACATGATCATTAACTTTTTCTCTCTCTCGCTCTAGCACTGTATCTCCATATCTCTATCAATCTCCCTCCCTCCCCCTCTCTCCCTACATATATATCTACTAATCTATCTAGCGGTCTCTATCTCGATCGCGCTATCACTCTCGTCCCTCTCTCTCTCTCTCTCTCTCTCTCTCTCTACATATATATGTACTAGTCTATCTAGCGGTCTCTATCTCGATCGCGCTATTACTCTCGTCTCTCTCTCTCTCTCTCTCTCTCTCTCTCTCTCTCTCTCTCTATATATATATATATATATGTATATATATATATATATATATATATATATATATATATATATATATATATATATATTAGTCTATCTAGCGGTCTCTATCTCGATCGCGCTATCACTCTCGTCTCCATCTCTCTCTCTCTCTCTCTACATATATATGTACTAATCTATTTAGCGGTCTCTATCTCGATCGCGCTATTACTCTCGTCTCTCTCTCTCTCTCTCTCTCTCTCTCTCTCTCTCTATATATATATATATATATATATATATATATATATATATATATATATTAGTCTATCTAGTGGTCTTTATCTCGATCGCGCTATCACTCTCGTCTCTCTCTCTCTCTCTCTACATATATATGTACTAGTCTATCTAGCGGTCTCTATCTCGATCGCGCTATTACTCTCGTCTCTCTCTCTCTCTCTCTCTCTATATATATATATATATATATATATATATATATATATATATTAGTCTATCTAGCGGCGGTCTCTATCTCGATCGCGCTATCTAGTGGTCTCTCTATCTCGATCGCGCTATCACTCTCGTCTTCTCTCTCTATATATATATATATACTAGTCTATCTAGTGGTCTCTATCTCGATCGCGCTATTACTCTCGTCTCTCTCTCTCTCTCTCTCTCTCTCTCTCTACATATATATGTACTAGTCTATCTAGCGGTCTCTATCTCGATCGCGCTATTACTCTCGTCTCTCTCTATATATATGTATATATATATATATTAGTCTATCTAGCGGTCTCTATCTCGATCGCGCTATCACTCTCGTCTCTAGATAGATAGATAAAAAGAGAGAGAGTAGACATGTACATAGAGTAGACAGAGGTTGCTCTGTAATATAGAGTGGGGGTGGAAGGAGAGAAAAAGAAAGAGGGAGAAATCAGCGATAAAAATAAATTTTGAGGCTTATAAACTTCATTTTTGAAATCGTCACCATTCATTTCATATTTTTTGTTTCATACAAAATTTTGAAAATTTTTATGCCACATATGCTTTTGAATCGCCTAATATCCTGCAGATATTCTCATTCTAAATTTTGCAGTGGAATCTACAACCTTTGGAGTCCTGTTTCTGACCTGTTTTTTGGTCCCTGTTTGATCCCCTATTCTGGAAAATTGCTAAATTACTATTCACGTTTTCTTCAGACTTTTTCTTAATATTAGGTTATATTTAAAAATATGTAATTTGTTTAGAGAGTTATTTTTGATCTGCAATAGTCTGTATTATTTTTCAACCTTATATTATTCGAATAAATATATATATTGTCATAGATGAAATTTTAAAAAATAATGCAAACTTAAAAATCGGAGGATGTGTTATCTTCCTAGTAAATAAATTAGTTAGTTGTAAAAAATAAGCGTTAGTTACCCTTAACTCACTTTATATATGTAAGCTGTTATACGAGCACACTTTTTTCTCCATAGTTTGCTCTGATAAATACATACTTCGACAAAAATCTTGTTTACTGTGATTATAGTTTAGCATAAGTATAGTTTTACACAGTATAATGCATGTTCAAAACTAATAATTTTTATCTTATGACTATTATTCTCAGCCTAATCTGACTTTTTACGTTATTTAGTCGTATATTTAAGTATATTACCTTTTTTATTTTGCTTACATCTACTTAAAAATGTTTTTCAGTTGTATGTGACATTTAAGATGCTATATTATATAAATAAGTTTATAGTGGTACCTATTGTAAATAAGTCTGTTTACTTAAACCATTTATTTAAACGAATAGTGGGAATTATTCCTTTAATGTTTATACATAGTTTAAATCCGTATTATTTACAACTCTTAAGCTACGATCCTCTAAAAGTTACTTTTCTTTTATATCATATTTTTATATGCAGGTAAAGATTCTCTCCAAATTTTCTGCTTGAAATTAAACCTTCCATTTTTAATAAGACATGAATTTCGTATTTGATAAAAATATAAATTATTATTCGTGACAAGATATAAAATTTTCTTTTATTGTCTCTGGTACTTTGACTTACCAGTAAATATTACACATCTTATTTAGAATAATACATTCCATAATTGTAAGATATGCCACTGGAAAATTTTTTAAAAAATCAGAAATATCTGTTTTAATCATTGTCTTTTTCAGAAATGTTTTGTTATGTATCGTCAATATTTTGGGGGAAAATGAATTTTTAGAAACAGACTGCGAATTTAATCAAGAGAATTCCAAACTTGTGTTTTTAAGAAACAATGAATTAAATTCGTAAAAACTTCTGCAGAAGTAAAAATTTTTACAGGTATGGGAGCTTGTCTAGTTTTATTTTTAATTTAAAATGCTACTCTGCTTAGCATTTTAAATTAAAATGCTAAATTGGATGGAATTTCATGGCACTCCTTTAATTTGTAGTAGGAAATTAAAGTTTCCGAAATTTTTGACGGCTTTTCTATTTAGAAAATGTTTTATACAAGAAACGTTCTTAAATTTTTAAATGTAATATCCATTATAAGAAATGAATATTTGTGGTGAAATTGGAAATTAAAATTTTACTTTCCTTATTATTTGTATCCTTCCGAAAATGATTTTAAACGAATAGGAACTTCTCAACTTTTAAAAACTCGATTGTTTAATATTTATTTAAAAAATTAGGTATTTTGCCAATTTCAAACATATATAGTTTTTATTGGAATCAAGACTTAAACCTAAGGTAATAAAGATAATACCATGAGAACGACCATAGTCATGTACAAATAATTATGTACTAATGTGTTATAAGACTAATTGAGTGTTTCTCAATGTTTTTTTTTTTTTTTTTTTTTTTTTTTTAAGCAATTGGGTAATCTTGTAAAAAAAAAATTACTTCTGAAAGACGTAAAACTGTAATTCACATTTTTGAAAATTTCCATGACGTCAATTCAATCAATGAATGTAGTTTATTTCTTTTATAAGTAATATAATTTTTATTCATAAAATTTATAAGAAAAATGTGCCCAATTTTTAAAATTTTAAATATTTTTAGTTGAAATATTTTTATAAAATTTTGTACTGGTATTAAAAATGAGATTAAAACTGTTTCGCTTAAAAATAAATGCATTTTTATTGCTAGTAAAGTATACTTTCATATTTAAAGGCAATAAAATAATTAAATGTACCTATACATCATCAAGTATTGTGCTATTGTCTATGGTAAGTACGTATTGGATTCTATGTAATTTAGTTCAAAATTGAAACTAATGCAGAAGGTTGCTCTGTAATTTAAGAGAATAAGCATATAGTTTACAATCATGTAGTATTTTAACTGAGAAATATCGTTTAGTTATAAATATTAAAGTTTTTATGTATGTTAAAAGATTACTTTCTCTGAAGTTCAGTTCCCTTTTGGTTCGAGTTTTTTAAAGTAGATAGTCGCCGAGCAGGAAAGTCGCTACCTTTCGGTGTACTTTACATGTGTACTTGTCTAAATAGCTGTATCTATTATAATGCTTCATTTTACAGTACTACGTTTGGATGTAATACGAAATAAATCTCTAATCACAAAATTTTACTCTTTTTGTAAATGACACCTTGTGATGTATAAAATAACAATTGGTCATGAGTCAAGACATCTGTAATATTCAAATTTGTTTACATTTCATATTTTTTTTACTCTGTAGTCCATAATGAATTAGATTTAAGGTATCATCAAAATATGCTCTACAGAAATGCATGGGCCATTGATGGGTTAAGGTAAAAAATGTCGAGAAAAATTCCTCGAAATTGTCCCCAAAATATCAAGAAAATGTCAGGAAATGGACAATTCAGTAGACACCCTGAACGCATAAAACGCTGAAAATAGTTTTGTAATGAGTATTTTTTCTGCAATTAATTCTCAACACATTAAAAATATTTGTAGAATATAAACCGAATTAAAAACTGTTATAAGTGTCGGGCGTTAGACACGGGGCTTTTTTCTGGAAATTGCAATTTTCACCTCTATTCTGTATTCAGAGTTTAATAAATAAATCTTTAAAATTTTTCGTATTTGTGTATTTACTTGTAATCTATATAATGAAATGATTACATAATAGATATGTTACTTATTTCATTCTACATAAATAGCAAAGATATATTTAACAGCTATTTAAAAAAAAAATCATTGCAATATTTAAAGTATTAGAATATCCTCATTATATTGATTCATTCCGTAAAGAGCAAACCTATTTTCAAAGGAAAAATTTCAAGCAGATTTATAAGTTATTTTTTTTAATTAGGGATAGTTTTAAAAATTAAAATTTTGAAAGAAAAAAATCCCGCAAGTGGTACGTACTTTTTTTCTAACTCGCATTCTACAAGGAACTTTTCATTGCAGTTTTATAAAAGTATTAAATTTCACTTACAAGAATGTTTTATTTTTTTTTTCAATTTACATCAAACATGCTTGTTGAAATATAACTAGATAAAACGTTTTTTACAAAGGGTAATAACATCCTGAAAACTATTGTAAATGTTCTTAAAGACCTAGAATAAGTTTCTTGAATGAAATACCTCGAAAGTTAAAATGCAAGTAGATACATTATCGCATTTAGCTTTTGACGATCAATTTGTTTATCAATTTTTAATATCACTCATATTAGTTTTATCTTATTAATGATCAAAAGATTGTTTACAAACCATTTTTTCACTGCATAACCTCACAATATTGCTAACTGTTGTATTGTTTATCGTTATGCCATGTATTTGGTTTGTCCCCCAGGAAAGCTTAATAAATCACAATAAATAAAGTAACTTGAAATAATGAAAATATATTTTATGTAATGTATTTCATATTTTATAAATCTCTGAATTTTATATTTATTAGTAAAATGTATTTTACTTATTTTCCTAAAGTCCTGTCAAAGCTTTAGTTTTGAATTCCCTTTTTTCATTTACTGGTACATCTTTGAAAGATACAGACTTAACGCGTTGCAGGTGGGGCTTGACTCATGATGTCTGTAAACAAAGGGTTGTGATGGCAACCAACGTTAAACAAATACGAAAGTATTTGTCTTTTTAAGGCTCATGCAAGTGTGTTTTGTGAAGAAAATATTTAAATGAAGTATCGGAGATATCTTAAATACAGTTTAAATTAACGATACTTCAGATTTTTTATAATATCATAGAGACAGATATATCGTTTTCTAGGTATCCAAAAGAGGCAGTAGAATATAAAGTGTTTTGTAGCAATAAACATATATACTCTCCACACTTACATTAGATTATGTCCACCCTATTATTAATTTGTAGGACCAACTTTAACCCTCAAAACCGCCAGCACCTCGCTTGATAGGTGCTGATAGGTAGTCTGAGTTAACTGGTGCCAAGATCTCGCCAACTGGTTCTACAATTCCCTCACATTGCGAAGGGGTAGCGTAGCAGCAATATTTGGTTTTCCAGGTAGGACCATAAATGCTCTATTGGATTAATGTTAGGTGAATTTGGAGGTAAGATATGACTTGAAAGTCACTGGAATGTTCCTCGAACCTCTCCCTGGCGATTCGCCTCTTAATGGCATGGTACATTATCCTTTTGGTAAATACCATCCGCCAGCCGGAAATATTGTTGGCATGAATGGGTGAACCTGGTCTGCAATGATGTTCACGTAGCGCACAGACGTCAGAGATTGTTCTATGGGGATTATTGCTCCATTAAAACATTGCCCACTTCATGATACCCCATCGGCCTATCTCCGTCCAACTGTGCATCCGGGAGCCAGGATTTCCTTTGGAAATCGGCGTGTTCGCACACACCCGTGGATGTGGTGGACCAGAAAACATAATTCGTCGACCCTGCATTTTTTCTACTTTTCTAATGTCCAGTTCTGGTGCTTATTGGTCCGTTGCAGACGTAGCTGGCGATGTGGTGCCTTGATTGCAGGGACGTGCTTCAGCCTCCGACTTTGTAGAACCATACGCGGCAATGTACGCTACATAGTGTGTTGAGAAACACTGTCTGGATTGGTGGTGATTTCGGCTGTTGTAACTCTTCGGTCACGACGAACAGTGCGTAGTAATCTCCGCTCTCCTCTGAACTCAATGCGCCGTGCACGATTCACCGCTGGCCGGCAACTTGTTGTTTCACCATTCATACACCACTTTCGATATGTGCTCACAACTGCCCACTAAAGTATCGTTTCTAATGTTGACGTTCATAATCGCCGAAACATAACTATTTGACCTTTATCGAAGTCCGATAAATTAGCTACTTTTACCATTATGTCGCTAATCTCGTTATGTTTGGAAAGACAGTGCATAGCTGCTTTATATGCTCCAACATTAGCTGCGCGTGCAGTAGATTTCTTCCTGGGTGAGCCCATTGTTATAAATGTTGGGTGGTCGTAATGTAATGACTCTTCGATGTATATATCTGTATGTTTGTGTACATATGTATGTATATATATATATATATATATATATATATATATATGGGTGTGTCTGTGTGTATGTGTATATATATATATATATATATATATATATATATATATATATATATATATATATATATTGTAGATTTTCAATACATTGCAAGCACAATTTAAAAAAGGAAGAGTACAAAAAGACAACCTTTTAGTGGTAACCTCTGGGGTTACTTATACTAATTCAAAAGTTTGTCATTTCCAACGTCTGGTATTACACATGTTATATAGCAAATACCTGTTAAGTATATGCATTGTTATTTGATGTTATGGGTAGAAATTCAAGACAAACTGTTGCCTATAAAATTAAGTATATATGTGTTAGGTGGAATGCTCTTTATCGGAGTTTTGTAACGAATCGATTTTTACCTAGAATAGGGATTGACCCTGATGTATTCTGCCACCTTGAAGAATACAAACCATTACCGATCTCAAGAATCGTTTATGTTGCTTGTAAGTCAGCAAGGGCTGATCCTACTCCATACTGACAGACCGCGGCAGTTTGTTTTCTTTTCTTTTCTCTCAACGATAAACGAATTTCCTCTTTCTCTGTCAGCTCTCTTCATTGCGTATCTTTTCCTGAGCTATGTTTATTGTTTTCGATGTCTTCAGAAGTGATTTGCTTTATTTTTAGTAACTTCCACTACCAAACTTTATCTCCTTCTTCTCTTTTTATTTCCCATATTTTCACGAGCCATTCTATTGTATCTTTCAAAGTACTCAAATCGCATGCAGGCAATTTGTATACATTGCAGGCAATTTGTATACATGTGTTTGTTATTGCGCATGTATATTTGTGCTTAATATAAAGTAAAAAACGTAGTATTTTCGAAGTGAATTCGCAGCATGGTTTTTACTGACTGAAAGATTCACAACTTTTTCTTTCTTTATTGTATCTACCAATAATAAAGTTGGCAAAAATGTAGATTAGTATTTACTCTATTGCATTTAAATGCACTCCCCTCCCAAAAAAACATGATATTTACAACTTAATTTGAAATTATATATAAGAATAGTTTTACCAACCTTTATGGTCTACCTGGAGAATTACTCGTTATTTGCTTGTTTAGAAATGCACCAAAATGTGCAGGGTTGTAATTTTGACCAGTCAAAACTGATTTTGACCAAGAAACTGGACTAAAGTGGTTTTAACCATCCAAAACTAGTCAAAAATGGTCAGAAGTGGTCAGAATTGTTAAAAAATAGTTTTAAATTTAATAGTTAAAAATAATATATAATATCTTTTGTACTTAGAAGTGGCTTTTAATATGCAATAAAAATAGTAGTGAAGTTAAACAAAATATTACACTAATAAGTTCATGAGATTTAACATGCTTATACATTATAATAAGAAAGTTTGAATGCTAAAAATGAACCATACACATGCAATTGTAAAAATGTAATACAGTTGCAGCAAAAAACATAAAATACACTTGGAACTGATGTCTGGTGGGCAGCAATGAAGAAGGTTAAAGGCATTTACATAAAATTTGTTGATTATACAATACATCTAATAAACTGTTGTGCCATCTCTTCATCTATAGAAGGATTTTCAAAGTTTGGAGTAATTCAAAATAAATTACGAAATCGTTTAAATTTAGAGACAACTACAAAACTTGTCACTTGTAACCGTTTTTTAAATTCAAGATAAATCTATATATATAAAAATGAATTTGTGTGTGTCTGTCTGTCTGTCTGTACTCAATAGACTCAAAAACTATGCATCCAATCGCCGTGAAAATTTGGGAAATGTTTAGGTATATCCCTGGGAAGGTTTTTGTAAATTTTCAACGTTCGAAATTCATTCCTTCCCCCTTTTTCGAGCATTTCTTGTCATTATTCCAAGCATTATTTTCCGCGGTTAAACGCAAACGATTAAGTTTTTAATTTATCGCATCATATCTAAGGGAAAGAAGCAATATTTCTAGCAATGTGACGTCATCCCAAGTAATTGTTTTAAACGCAGTTTTCCACGGTTAAAAGCAGGAAATTAAAATGTTCAATTCATCACATAATAAATAGGCGAAAATGATATTTTTCTATCATTATGACGTCATTCATTTAAATATTTCATTTATTCATTTCTTATTTTATATTATTTAAAATCGTCTGCTTAGTATCTATTCGATTTGAACTGAAATTTGAGATATAAAGTGATTCACTTTCATTTCTATGTGACACAAATTATAGCATTTTTATATGAGAACTAATTTTAAATTTAATTCTTGGTTCATTTTTGTTACAATGAAATGCATATCAACAATATTCTAAGTACAAAAAGTACATTTTTCAGTGACTCTCATGGCCAAATAAAACCTATCATTTTATATAGTTATCTTCATATTCATATGGTTGTCGATATGAATGTGCGTTTCTGTTTCATACAAAACTATGTGGTTTGTCATAAATTTCCTTAATTTTGGAAAACATTTATTACTACCAACAAAATTAGCACTGTTGCTGTCAAAACCTCTGCTTCCTATTCTATCACGTAATATGGCAAGATCTGTTAACTTTGCTAATCAACGTACAGTAGTAATACAGTAATGCAATTTAGGGTTAAGCTTATATTTTACAATAAAAAAAAGTTTGAGCAAATTTAATATAAGACAAATTCGATTATAAAAACTGAATAAGGTTATAATACGCTTATGATAAAAATATATAAACATGCCAATGACTCGAACTGAACTTTGACGAATTTAGAGAGTTATTCACGAAAAATAAATCTTTGTTTAAAAGTAATATATTAAGTTCACCGTAGCGAAGCACGGGCAGACTTGCTAGTTACATATAAAATAGCTTGTATAAAAAATTAATAAAACAATTTTTTGTATCTTAATGTTATATTTGTTTTTTGCTGATGTTATTTATACTTTGAAATTTTTAACAAATGTAACTTGCCTTTATCATATGCTAGTAAACTGTGTTTGATTAGTATTAAATATATTGAAAAGATAAAGATAAAATTGATTAAATAATTTCAGTGGTCAAAACTGGTCAAATTTGATATTGACCAGGATGGTTAAAACCACTGGTTTATCATCCATGGTTAAAACTGATACAACCCGTATAATGTCAGATTCCTACCACCTTCTGAAGAGTTTTCAGTTTTATTGCATATAATTATTTTGCATGTAAAAATGTAATAAAATAAAATGGAATGCTTTTTGCTTTTTATGTAAAATAATCGGGAAAATATCCGACATTTTATGTTGTTGTTCAAGGGTTGTAATTTTACGACTGACATGAATGTACGTCGTAATTCAGAATTAGCTTTATACAATAGGACTCGATCTTAGCCCTCGTGTTTCAAAAATTTAGTCTTGGCTCTCTTGATTGCCGTGTGTTCTCAATTATTTTCATCTCAACACAAGATGACCCAATGATTAGCGTGATATCTAGAACAAGGGTGATTCTGATCCGAAAATTTCTGAATTTTCAGTACATTTGAGCGAGTATGTTCCGAAAATTATACAGAACAGATTTTTTTCCCTGAAAAATTTGTTTCTGAAAATTGAAAAAAAAAAGTTTTTAAAAACCATCTTCCGCTTCAAATAAAAAATATATAAATAAATTTTGAAGATAATCAGAAAGTTTTATGTTTTCTCACCCTTTTTTCTTTTTGACGCTTCCACAAAACTTTTTTCTACCGAAGAACAGCAATAAAAATGTTCAAATTTAAATGTATGTATTCATTTTAAGAAATTGAATTTTTCTTTTCTAGATAACCAACACACACATTGATATATGTGTATTTGTTATTATTTTATACAGAACTTGCTTATATTTGCAACTCTAGAATAAGGTGATATATATTAGAACGTTAATATATTGATATTTGGTAAAAATCAAAAATCAATTTATTAAAAATCAGATTTTTTGAATTTAAATCAGATTTATTTTATTTTTTTTTTAATTCTAATTTTAATTTTGTTGTGTTTTTATATTTTTTGCAATATACATGGAATCACGTTTGTTATAAGTAACAACTTATCTATCTAGTATATTCTACACACTGATTACCTAAAATTAAATACATAAATTTTAATCTATAAAACATTTTATTATTTTGTAATTGGATATGCAAACTAAATAAGATGTAAATTTAAAGAACAATTAAATATTCATTTAATGCAAACTATTTATTAAAAAAAAACAAAAATCACGAGATATTTTCAATAAAGCAACGAATATAAATTTTTAAAAAAACTAGTTTTTTATAACTTTTTGTTACGGAGGCTAGAATAGAATACCAAAAGAAGAAAACTTTTCGATTCGCTTGCACGTGTTTTTAGCTGACAAACTTCTTTCTGTTATTTTAAATTCTTCAAAAAGTGAATCAGCAGCTTCTACACATTCTACATACTTTCGTAACAACTCCATCTTAAATGGTTTTTTACACTTCACTTATTTATATTTATATGACGCGATTCTTCTGTCTTTATGTTGTTTTTAGTAAAAAAATGATTTAGTCAATGATTTTTAAAGAAAATCAACTGATTTTAAATTTAAATCATGGTTTTAAATCACTGATTTATCATGCCAACCCTGATTAAATATTAATATACTTTTATATTTGGTAAACGATAAACACAATATTAAAATTCAGATATCATCCACCTCTATTTTTGACATCCAATTAATAATATAGTTTTTTTTTTACATTTATCCATAAGGTTTTTCAGAAAAAATTATTGTAGGATGTTCAGAATTTTTTCTTACTTTCAGTCACCAATGGGTTAGAATTCCTGATGTCGGATACAAGTCTTCAAGTGCAAAGCAATCTCTGTATCCTATAAAACATGTATATTTTGACTATGTCCTCTCTCTGTGGGATATCAAACATTCAGCGAGGGGAAATCGATCAGGCGCCATGGGCCCGCCGGTTACACTGGCCTAGATGTTCGTAACTGTTAAGAATCGGGTTTAAGCAGTAGCTCGCGGTCTCGTTAGCTCTGGGTGTAGAAAATAATAATAGACCGTAGCCCTCAAAACTAAACCTAGGGATGATAATTTCCACAGTGGCATCACGAATATGTTACACCCATCGAGTTTTGTAGCCCTTTGCAAATTAAACTATTGTTGCCTTAAGTAAACATAGTATGTTGTCTTTTGTATCCTAACTCCAATTTCTGTCCATTTTATTTAAAAGCACTTATTTACTTAGAAGTTATGCATACTAACAACTCCACTGTTTGAAATAAACTCCCCCATCACCACTGTTGGTTCCATATTTTTATTGCATTGTCATCTAGTAAGGATCATTTCAGTTGTTTAACTAAGGTCACGACACACAGAAGTAACAGCCGTGTCAGTTTTTCGCCTTCATTTTTTTTTCTCCGAGTCCGCTCTTCAAAGCCAGGTCAATTGATCATTTCCTGGCGCTGAATAGAGTAAAGGATTCGGTTGTGTTCATCAACAGTTCCGCGGCTGACCGTGGCACTTTCATCTGATGGGCTCCCAATTGGCAGAACGTGCTGTGCTGTAGTAACAGCGGATGTTGCCCTAGACGTGAATTATTACATTAGCAGAAGAGCAGATGCAGCTAGCTGTAAATGAGGATGTAGCATTAGCCTCGAATATGTTCGACGTAAGAATAAGGCATGAAGAAAATCTGTAACAAATTCTCCCCTTTTTTCTGTTTTGTTGATTCTTGCCATTTGCTGATGCTCAAGCAGATGATGGATTGACTACTATATTTGTGCTACTTGGCGTTATTGCGATTTTATAGAGTGGTTGTTCAAGATGTCGACTGAATAATCTTACGTGAAAGTTCATGTGTTTTTCTAAGGGTTCTCATAGAATGAAAATAGTTGCATCAATTCAATAAAAATAAGTTAAGGTTAATAATTTAGTATGTAAAACTCAAATTGATATACATTATATATATATATATATATATATATATATATATATATATATATATAATTTAAAAATATTTTCGAGGGAAGAAACAATCATAATAAAATCTAAATTTGGCGGTTGATTGGTTTGCTGGTTATACGACTACAATATTCGTTTGTTTATAGACGATATGTTAGAGATTTGGCCGAATGAGTACTGAAAGGTAGAGCGCTTATCTTCGGTACAGGAGTTAGCGGGTTCAAATCACACTGACGGCATGGATGTTAGTAGCCGTTTGGAATATACTTTAAGCATTAGGTCCTGGTTTCATTACCTCTCGTGTAGCAAAAAAAATTGACCGTTGGGCTCCAAACCAAACCGGATAGAGATTTACTGCTTAAAGCCCATTCCGAATTTGTACGAATGTCCACGCCAGCAGTGAAAATATAGTAAATAATCTTATATAGAAAGCGTAGAACATTATATGAGCCTCTTCAGTATTTTAACACTAAACATACCAACACTTAATACATGCCTATTTCTACCATAGCCGGTCAAATGACCGGACTTTATTTTTTCTGATTATAAATGTATGAAGTATGAAAATTGGAAGGAAATAGACAAATAAACTTTATTATAATTAAACAAAATTGTATATTGTCAATTTTTATGTATTGCAAACACAAAGAATAAGAATTTTTAATTCATTTCCCATCGCATTTTTTACATAAACCTTATGGGTCATTTGACCCGTTATATAGTATGTTTAGTGTTAAACTAAGGTCTCATTGATTACTGAATGCACTGGGATACAAGATGGACTTTTTTGCACTTATATATTCGGCATAAAGTTTTCATATTGATTGATGCATTTATCGTTTTGATTCCTGCATATTTTAAACTTTTTATTTTAAGGATTCTTGTTTAAGGCAAAACATTATTGGTTGATGTTAATTTAATATGCTTATGTTAGTTTGATAAAAAGTAATATATTCCACATCATCAAGCCAACTTGTTTGGAGTCTACCACTCTTGTCTGGCTTATGGAATGTTCATTTTTTAACGGAATTTGGATTTCACACTTATTTATCTAGAAGTTTCAAAAAATTGCGATCGATCAAAACAAACACTTTCAGCGTGCACCATAGCTTCTTTAGAGGGTTAGAACCCCCTTTTCAGTGCAGTATACCTTTAATAAAAACGGGGAGCAAAAGAATAATTCCGCCTATATCCTATTTTTCTTTTGAGCCCCAATGTTATATTTTAAAATCTTCCGATTTGTCAAATCCCTTATTTCAGTCACCAGTAACAAAAAGTAAGTAGAAATATATACTCAAACGAAAATTCTCTGTTTAATAATAAAAAGCAATTCATGAATTCTTAATCCCTCTGTTTTTATCGACAATGTGAATAAGAATGTTTATTTCGATGGCGCAAGTGAAATAATGAATATTTCAAGTTCATTATCTTACGATAAAAGAACTTTTTATTTAGCACAATCTGAATAAAATATTTCTTTTTTTATTTCGGAGCTTATTTCTTTACATGAGATTCGAACAAAGAGTTTATATACGTTTATAAATTACATCATTAAATTACGTTTTTCTCTTGTATAAGGAAAAATGTAACTTGTGTCTTTTAGAGCTTAAGTAAATTACATAAGTCCTTACTAATGAGGAATATGTCTGCAAACTTTTGCTTTGAAAAGGTTTTTTCTGCACCTCTTGTCTTATTTTATGATTTTAACGTTTTTTTTAGTTCATCTGTAAGCATTATTTGAGATCTTTTTTTCATCGTCTTGTATAGTAAAAATATAGTGCTATACTCCAATTAAGTATTTTTTTTCTCAATTGTATTTAGCTCTAGAAAGTTAAAGTAGAGGTAAGCCAAAATGCTTAAAAATAAATCCTATTTCCTGATAATATCAATTCTGAAATTTGAAGTGAAAATAAAATTGAAAAGATGTATATTTCTGTAATTTGGGATACATTCTTTCGTCTTTCAATAAATTTGACTTAATGCATTCAGAGACTATAAGTGTGTGTATATATACATACATAAATTTTATTTGTACAATACGTTCTCAAACATGCTGTTATGAAATATGTATTACAGACTTTATTAATGATTTTACAAATTAAATATATAAATTATATATTATGCACGCATATACCTTATATAAGAGTATTATAGTATTGTCATTACGTAAATTACAAATGATTTGTAGTTTTGTATATTATGTAACTTTAAATGGGCGATTTGTTTATTCTTATCTCAAGTTTAAATATGTCATAAAATTATATTAAATTTATTAGCCGAAGAACAAATTGTTATTAGAGTGGAAGTTAAAATATTTACATCTTCTGATTTTTGATGAATTGAAGGATATGCATTCTCAAGTTTTCGAGTGAAAACTAGTTAGAATAAGAAAAGTTTCTACTGTACGATGAAGTGATTTTACAAACATTCTATAATTGACGCAGTAAGCAGGGCTTCGAACCGGAACTGAACCGAAAACCGGAAAAAAACCGTTATTTTGGTCGGAACGAAAACCGGAACTGAACCGAAAAAAATATCGGTTTATTTCGGTTCGATATATCTTTCAGTCATTTTGTTACTGTTACCAACTTATCAATATTTTCTAATTTAACGTCAACTTTATAATTACATATCCGCACTTGTATAAGATTGCAATGGTGGTTTTGGCAGCTCCAGCTACACAAGTTAGTGTTGAAAGAGCGTTTTCAGGTTTGAAATTTATTCTCCGAGACAACAGAAGTAATCTCAGTGAAACCACGTTAGAAGATATATTAATAATTAGAGGCAATTTTCGTATGTTAAATAAATAATATATTTTTTACATAATTATTGCAAGGCCAAGTGCACGATGTGAGAGTCAAACGACGAATGTGGGTAATCATGAACCTAGTTGTCAAATGCGATTTTGATAATGGATAACAATGCCAATGCTCGCCGCTCTTATCGTACCTGCTGTTTGTATCAATTCACATAGTGTACCAATTAAAAAAAGAGTAAAATCTTCTAAATTTTGATAGAATTACATTTTTTGTTTATGATAGAATTATATTTTTAGTACAAATAAGAATATACATAAAATGAAATTATTCATTTGGAACTGAAACGAAAACAGTTATTTTTGGCGGAGCGAAAAACGGAACTGAACCGAAAACCGTTATTTTTGGCGGAGCGAAAACCGGAACTGAACCGATATTAATTTTTTAGTTGAACCGGAACGAAAACCGGAACAAAAAATATTACGGTTCGAAGCCCTGGTAGTAAGGATAAACGTTGCCTGGGATTTAATTCTTTCCTATCATTCCCCAACATATTTTTGGTAATAGTATATTAATCCGTCAAAATTACAGGTTCCCGAATTAGGTTTTAGCGCTCACCAGTGAGCAGTGAAGCTTTTTAGGGGCAAAGTAAAAAATTCAAAAGTGGCTCAGGGCATTAACTCTGTTAGGATGAGTATATTATACACTCAACGCCTTTTAAATCGACCTAGAAGGAGAGTATAACATCTATGATATTTTAAATGGTGCATTTATTTAGTGTTTTATTTTAATTAGCCGTGGTCCTATATATATATATATATATATATATATATATATATATATATATATATATATATATTAACCCTTTCGCGACGAACGTCTCGTATACGCGAAGCAGTGATTTCATTCTTATCAGTCCATTGTCGCCTCCACGCGATGATCTCCGGTTGATATTGAGAGACCAGCATCGCGTATGTGTTATAGGAGATGTAAACGTTTTATTTTAATTTCTAAATGCTATATTTAATTACTAGATTGTGTTAAACGGCAACGGTTTTCACAACGATCAACTCATATAGCGTTTACGTGTGGTCCTCAAGGGGTTAAAGTGAAATTTAATCAATTTTCTAAAGAAATGCCTGATTCAGTTTATATAGCGTTGCACATATGATCCCTCCTATGACTAAGTTGATCTAGCAGATCGTTACTACTTGCAGAAGAAACTTTACACCTAATACTTTTCATTTTTTTAATATCGGAAAATTACACTCCTATTTCAAATTAAGAGAAATTTCAGATTTGGTTTATTATTTCCAAAACTACTGGACCTATTTTAATGAAATTTGATGTGTAGATACGTTGATTCAATACAAAACAAATAACTATTCAACAGTTATAACACATATGCATGATCTTGCGAAACGCTCGTTGGCGTCGAAATATATGAAACAACGGTTGCAGGATAGAACAAAAAAATGGGTTAATAGGAAGTATAGTCCCCTCTTATAGCCATATGTAAAACAAAACCAACTGTAAATTTTACGTTTTTTTAATGCTATCTCAAAAAATTATTAGATTATTTATAGACACGAATTAAACACAAATAAAATGTTTTATTTCTGTATTCCCCACAAACTTGAGACCAACTTTTCAACCGGGTGCTATCATCTGTAATGAAGGACTCAAATTCTAAACCACATAAGAGGCCCAGATCTATACGAGGTATCACAAAAGATAATAGTTTGTTGAAACATTATTTTTCATTATAAGTTGGAACTTTATATGAAGTTGAATTTATTTAATACCAGTCATTGCTTTTTACTTAAATTTCAGCATTGCCTAAATTATAGAGTTCTTTAATAGCCTATTATTCCATTAGATATCCATTCGATAACTATAGTATATTTGACTTCGAAAGGTTATCTCGGTAGTGAGTATACCTACCACCGGGACATACGTTTTTGGCGCACTTTTAAGAGTGGCAACCATGGCAAGATGGCCTCTTCTTCACCTGCAATGATTTAGCTCCTATTGGCTATAACTGTGCGAACAGTTTTCTGAACCAAACCAAAAGTTCTATAATAATCCACATTTTTCGAGAAAGCTCAAAGGCTTTCTTTTACGCGCTCATGGACAAAAGGGCTAATGTAATAATGACCGTTCGTGTGGATGGTCACATTACAATACTTGGAAATACAGCGCATGGACAGTCGAATCTACATCACAGTAAAGCTTTCCAATGTTCTATAATTAAAAAAAATTCTTTCACAACAGTTTCCATCTTCCCATTTAACAGTTTTTTCAACAGTTTAAATAGTTCTATTTGTTATATATGAACAAAGCACGGCCAGTATACTATTATCTACATCTGTACTCTATTCTGCGCTCGTGCTTCGAATTTAGAAAGAGACAATAAAGCTTAGGAAAAAGATATTCTCGTATTGATGGATTAAGTGTGCGATTGTTTTCATATACTTTCTATTGTATTTAAGAATATAATACATTGCATATCTGAAATTTTGTAAAATCAGTCTGACACCTCCTCAATAATGCATCTGGAAACAGAGGTCTCCCAGCTACGCCTCTGCACCTTGGATGTCGACGGAATATCTAGTGGAACTTGTGTACTGTTAGGGTTGTTTCAGATCCATTTTTCAAAAGCAGTTTAAAAACATGAATTATATATGCATATTTAAAAACTTATTTTGTATATAATACATATTTTTCTCCTTTAATGTAGCTCCTCCCAAATGGACCAAAGAACCCCAGGATGCTTCTGTAGGCCTGGAAGGAAGAATTAGCCTTGACTGTGAAGTAAAAGGGCATCCTATTCCCAGAATTACGTGGTTCAAACATTCCGGTAAGTCCTGCACGTTTTCAAACATTGTCTTTAGGACGTTTTTCTTTCACTCTTTTACTGTTTAAAACAAGTCTTGTATCCTGTTGTAAAGGTCGCTTTAAATAAATCAGTTTCATAAGAAATGAAAGCCTACAGTAAGTAATCCTGTTCTTCAGGTGACAATCATACGCATGATTTATTAAAAATGATATTGTGATTAAGTAGAACAGGCTTTTAAGATGAAGCATGAAATCGTCAATTTTCTCCTCTGCAGTTTTTTTAAAATTGAAGAAATTGTTATGAAAAAGTCTCAAAGTGTCACAAATATAACGCACAACAACACTAATTTCCTATAAGGATTAATTGAAAGGTAAATAAAGATAATCATATCAGAAAGTATTGTCATGTGTGTAAAGGTGGAGTATTTTTAAGTGCAGTAAATTCCATTTTAACGGGACGAGACTGATAATTAAACCAGTCGACTAATATTTCAAAATTGTACCACAGGTCGTTGATTTGAAATCAGAAAATAAAGCTAATTGCATAAAATGGGTGTTAACCGCACCTTATTCGAAAAATAATGCTTTTTTAATACAAGAATCGTATCAGGATATACTACAATGGAAAAAATGTATAAAATGCTGATTTACTAGATTTCTTTCGTTGTTTATCTAACCACTAAATAGCGTAAAATATCATTCGGAATTTTCTTATATCTACGTAGAAATGCTATCTGTGTAATTTATCGATTTAACTTCTTGGTCGGCATTGCATGTGATACATTTGGCGTTTTTAGAGCAGGTACGTCAGTTCCGCGTGTCATACGAGTAACAGAAAGTTGTATCGTTCAGAGCGACTTTGTCTTCTTGCACGTTTCGTTATATTCTCAAAGTGATAACTGCTAGAAATTACACTAAGAAACTATTTAAGGTATATTTGATAGAGATAAACAAGGGGGTTTGGCAGAAATATAACATTAAATAATCTATGATAAATAATTATATAAAATAATATGTGATAAATAAGTAACATTAAATAATCTGTGGTGAATGATTTCAATGTGCTTTTTACGCCTTCATGGACAAAGTTCATTTTATGGTAAGGTGGAAAAATATTTTTCGAAACTTATTACGAATTCTTTGCAATAATTCTGTTTATGAATATATTTTCAATACCTAAAGGTAATATCTTTGAAAAATTATTTAAGATAACTTTAACTTTAAAACTTGAGTAAATTGCAGTGAAAGCTGGAGATGAGTAAACGGGATATCACATAACTACTAGTATATCGAGTAAAAATATACTTGACAAAAATATATTGCATTTTAAAATTCAGAATAGAACTTTATTTTCAGCTATAAAAAATTATCTTTTTATCCGAAATTGAACAAGAATCTGAACAGGGCGGAGTTAAAGCAATTCCTTTGTGTTAAAAATTGATCGTTTCAAATCTAAGTTATTGAAGTGGAATGAACTTGATTTATTTCAAGTTCACTCCACTTAATCATGATATTATTCAGTTCTTTCAATATATATTTTTTTTTATTATTTAAGCATTTCAATGAATAAAATTGTTTACACTTTTCCGTCTTTGAACGCTGTGGAGTCGGATCAATTTCACAATAGTAGAAATGAAACTTTATTAACCCCTTAACGTGCACGCTCGAGTTACCTCGAGCGCGCTAAACTGACCAAACTGTGCACACTCAAGATAATTCGAGTGGTGTTGTACTTTTGTAGATATTGCGCTGTATGTTGTGCTAAAAGAGATAGCAAAGGAAAAAGAAAGTCGTTACATGTTTAACAGTTGCAATGTCGGGCTATGGCTGTACCTTGTTTCTAAATATATCACACAAATGAAAATTTTGATTAATTTTATAGATACTAGTATTGTTATATTTATGTTTCAATAGTATAAATAAGTATTTTTACAGATGTTTATTCTGAAATGGGAATTCGAAAAGAAACACAAAAAAGTCGATGTGCGTGTAATAATTCAATATTCGACTATTTTCCGCAATGTTATCAAAATCCAAAATTGCAATAAAAATTTTGATTATTTTTTGTAATTTTCTTGGCAAGACAACCAAAAAAAATCAATTTTTTTCGCCGGCCTTAAAAACAACTCTTTATTTAGGGGTTAAAATACTCGATCGTTAGCCATCGCAATACCCTAAAATTAGTTTAATATCTATTAATTAAATAGGAAATTTCTTATTTCATTGATTAGTCTTGTCCCAATGTGTTACAGGAACCTTCTGTAATCTTTACAATTAAATCACATATATAGAAATTTCCTTTTATAGATATATCACGAACGCGCAGTTCCCTTATTTGAAGACATATTTTAAAAAAAATAACTTGTTGATTTTATTCTAAAAAAAAAGTAGTTTGTAATTTAATTATTTGGATCGAGATTTTTATTATTTTTCAAAAGTTGCACTTTTTCAATAGGGTAAGTCAATTGAAATTATGACGAATAGCTATGTGTATCATAGAAATAGCTTTACAGTTCTTCTGCATTAACGTATGATAGGAAGTCAATTTGTTACCACGAAATTTTTCTTTTTATAATATACAGCACGTCTCTAATGATTATCGATCATTTCAGTCTCACAGCGGTACTGAATTACTGCTATCATTTCAGTAGTGATATGGGAAAGTTTTGATATCAATACGTCTGTCATAATCTACAGATTTTATTTTGGGAGAGAGGGCAGTGTTGCCTGAAAGAAATGCTTTTTGGGGATGAAACATTTTACAGTAAAAATGCAAGCAAAAGCTTTAATTTTGAAAAAAAAAATTGATACAAGGAGCCGGAGAGGGGTAGGGCCTGATTATCACATGGGCACTTGGGGTACATGCCCAGGGCACGAATATTTAGTCGAGTTCTTGAAACACATATTAAGTGGGGAAAAATTGCAAACATACGCTACCATCGTTAAGTTTTAATAAATTATTGTACGAGGTAATTGTGTTTGTCATGAACTCTGTAGTCCTATTTACTTTAATTTTACTGTTATTTATCTGATAATTAATTCCCTCAATGAACCTGGTGCTCTTTTTAATCCTATGGGTTATTACATATTTATAATACAGATTATTAGCAACTTACCACTATAAACCATTAAATCATCTCATCAATTTAAATTATTTTTAATTCTAGTATTTATTTTCTGCACCACAGAGCTTGTGATTGTGACAAGGTAAAAATAAAAAAGTGGGTCACTCTAGGTCTTTAAAGTTCTTAATTTTTAGCATGACTAAACAGAGATAATAATGATTACGTAAAATGAAAATTTAGTGTTTTGATTTTGAATATTACTTTAATGCTAATTTTTTAAATCTGTTTGCTAATTCAATATTATAATTTTTATGACTGTGTGTTATGATAACTTGTCGCAATAAATTTGCATGGTGGTGGACACAAAAATTGGATTGTGCCCTGGGCACAAAAGTATCTTATTCGGGCCCTGGAGAGTAGAGGTGTTAAAATAGTAAAATCATTAAATAACAATATTTTTAGTAGTTGATTTTTATCACATATGCTTGACTGGGAATTATCGGGGTCAAGAAATGATTTAATAATTTTTACACTTAATTTAATTTTAGGTAACACTCTCTCAAAAACTTCAGATAAAAGAAAAAAACACCGTGGACACTGGTACACCCGCGTTCTCCCTCCTACTTATCCCTGATTAAATTTGTGCTAAAACTGAAAAGGAGATTACATAAAACGAAAGGAGAACGTGGCATGGATGTTCGTAGCCGTTTGGAATCTGCTTTAAGCTGTAGGTCGTGGTTTCATTACCTCTCGTGTAGCCCCCCCAAAAAAAAATTGACTGTTGGGCTCCAAACCAAACCAGATAGAGATATACTGCTTAAAGCCCATTCTGAATTTGTAGTAATATCCACGCCAGCAGTGAAAATATAATAAACCATCTTATATAGAACCTTATATGAGCACTGTCCGTCATAAGAAAAGATATCGTAGTGCAAAATTTAAGAGCCTCGAAAAGGTACCTCTTCAGTATTTTAAACAAAGGTTTCATTGATTGCTAAATACACTGGAATACAGGATGGACTTTCACTTATATATCCAGCATAAAGTTTTCATATTGATGTATTTATCGTTTTGATTCCTGCATATTTTAAACTTTTTATTCTAAGGATTCCTGTTTAAGGCACAATATTATTGGTTGATGTTAATTTAATAGGCTTATGTTAGTTTGATGAAAAGTAATATGTTCCACACTATCAAGCCAACTTGTTTGGAGTCTACCACTCTTGTCTGGCTTATGGAATGTTCATTTTCTAACGGAATTCGGATTTCATACTTATTTATCTAGAAGATTAAAAAACTTGCAATCGATCAAAACAAATACTTTCATCGTGCACCATAGCTTCTTTAGATGGTTAGAATCCCCTTTTCAGTGCAAGGAGAAAGTGGCAGCGTGACCCAAACGGCCGGACTAAACGTGATAGAACATTGAGGATAAGCTCTTGATTCTGAAGTTTTTTTTCTGTTATTCTTAGTAGTTCATAATTACATAATTTAAAATATTAATCAATATGCACTCAATAGAAATTATTCGTTCCTTAATGGGTTAAATAAACTTTCTTTTAAATGTTTTTATTTTGTTATGTGCACAAATTAAAAAAAAAATTCCAAGCTTCTGTTTATATAATTTCCGTGTACCAACAATTAACTTCATTTTATCGAATGGGCTCCGCATTTTATTTTCTATAACTTCCACTAAACGTTTATCACCAGACGTCAAAATATTGAACGAAAAAGCAGAGGATTACCGGTTAGTATTTCCGAGTCTTCCACTCGTGTATTCTATATCTGTGTAATAATAAACAGATAGGAAAAAAGTATTAGCACTGATATATTGACAAAACGGATCATTCAGTTCTTATCTGAGAACCTTTACAGACTTATCTGAGATTAAGGGCCATTGAAGTACTCGAGAGGAAAGCATTTCAATCTCAGCTTTTAATCTCTTTTCAGGAGAGGGAGGGTGGCTGGGTAAAGGTGTGTGTGTGTACGTACGATAAAAAGTACTTTTAAAGAAGATGGTATTGAGATTTGACACGCATAATGAAATTTCAATGCAAAGAATAAAATACTTTTCTTTTCACAGGAAATCACATTTTTTTAAGTAATTTTTTGGAAACGTGCTCGAAATGAAATAAACTATCACTGACTAATATATTAATAGTTTTTAAGTAACTAAAGATGATGATGGGATTTTATTTAATTTTTAATCGTACTCTAATCTTGAAATCATGTCTTAAGAATTTCTGAAAGAACGGTTTCATGATCTGGATTATATAATTTTCAATACAGCATAATTGATGGTGAGATGGTATTAATTTCTGTATTACTGGCATTTTGAAGTACAAGTTTGACATAGTTTTGAAGTAGCATTTGCTACTGGGGATCGCATTAGCATTATCACTTAATTTCTTAAAATTATTTCCACTTTATTTTTTTAACTGCTTTTCTGCCTTTTCACGAATTAAGATTTTTATCGTGACTTTTTTCCGTTTTCGTCTCAAGCGTATAGTTTTCGTAAACTACTTAAAACTGCATATTGACTCAGCATGCATTTGAATTTGAAGTCTAATTTAACCCATTGATACATGATTCATTTATTCTGAATATTAAAAGTTCAAGAATGATAAATATTTTAAATCTAATTTGTTATAGACTTATTGGGATTAAAAAAATACACAGTCTTGAATATTACAGCCTGTTTTCGTTAGCGGTAAGCTTAAATTCTTTTAGCGACGTACGACGACGTATCGTCGTTTAGAAAACTAACGAAAAATTCCACTGACTATATCGTTGCTTATGCAACGGGGCGGGTTTTTCTACTGAAATTGTCAGAAATCTCTTATCTCAAAATCAACTTATCAAATCTTATAATTAATACTGTTTCTGTAATTAATTAACTATTTATAAGGTCTTATAAATTGAAATAGAATTATCTTGAGATAGAATTCGATACGGGTAGGAAGGCACAGTCTCATTCGCAACGATATATCGTCATTGGCATTTATCGACGATTTTTGTGTACGACGATTTGTTGTCATTCAGCGCTAAAGGGTTTAAAGCTCATTATAAACGCAGGCTTGCAATGCCGTCACTTTTCTCACCTTTAGTCACTTTTTTAAGTAAGCAGTCACTTTTTTCATGGTGTATCACAGCAAAAGTCTGTTGTTGAAAAAAGAAAATCTGAATTAATTACAAAATATTTTAATAAAAGACCAAAAATGTGATGCTCTAATCTTATTTGTCTTATTAAAATGTAATTAGTCATATGGTTTCCAGAATTTAATGATTTTAAAAAGTCGTAAAGAAGTTCTTGAAATCTACATTTGTACTGAAATGTACATTTAATACATTAAAGTAATTTACTTCAAAGTATACATTTCTCTTTTTCTTTTTCTTCACAATTTTTGTTCAGATACTCTAATCTAGCTATGTACACATTTCAAAACATTATTAATATATGCAGAAAACTGTGATTATAAAATTAATGTATTGTATGTATTCAAATCTGATTTATAGATTTTCTTGAATAAAAAGCAATGTTGAGTTGTGTTAAACAAAATTTTTAACCTTTTTTGTATTTGGCGCTAAAATCATATCTTGCATGAATCATTTGATTTCGGGTTAAAATAAATAGTAAAATCTTAATAATAGCATCTGTAATCAAGAGGAAAAAAAATAGCTTTTTTTTTTTTTCAATGTTTAGTCACTTTTTAGTCACTTATTCTGTATTATTTGTCACTTTTCTCATTTTTTTAAAGTATCTCAGCAGTTGCAAGCCTGTAAACGAGTACAGGCTGTTAACATTCAAAGTATATATTTTTATATATATATATATATATATATATATATATATATATATATATATATATATATATATTAGCAGCAAAAAATCATTTTATAAACTTTTTCTCAAACTTAAGAATATAAATTTTTCGCATAAGTAAAATATTTTCAGTCGGCATAAAGAGTTAATTTTAAAAATAATAGAATGTATTATAGAATAATTTCGAAGTGAAATGTTTGTTTGCTGTCATGTTTAAACATACTATTGTAAAGAGAAATTTTGTAATAGCTGTTATTTCTTATTTCAGTTACAATAAGCATCCCGATAGTTTTCTATTTTCTTGATTTTTTTTATTTATTTTTTTTTTAAATGCGCAACAGCCCCTATGGGGCCAAGGCTTACGGTGCCAATCTCCGTTTGCGTGACCAAAGGCCCTGGGGTGTGAAGTTCCGGTTAGGAGGCCAATCTTACGCGAAACCCCCAGTATTTAGTTCCCAAGCTTGCTTGGTTCTCAATTTCTCTACCCACTGAATGGATGAAAGGCTGAGATTTTCTTGATTACAAGATGTAAAATTGAAAATCCTGTCAATACACTGTGCACAATATAAAAATGATTTTGAATTTATCTAAATTCTAATGTTACAAAATATCACAAAATTCTAATATTACAAAGTATTCAAGTTTTCAATTGAATATCATTACATAATTGTTATAGCTTTGAAATAATGAGTTACATTTTTACCCTTGAAAGGAAACCTGATTTAAATATTTCTGTAAACTAACGTTTGCAAAATATCAAAAATAAATAAAATCTTTAATAAAGATTAAATTGAGCTTAATAAGATACAAATGAAGTTCGAGATATCGGAGATTAAAAATTTTTAAAGTTAAGAAAATTAAGAAATACTAGCAGGCCCGTATAAAAACTTGTGTGGAATTTTCCATATTCGGATAATTAATATTTTATATCAGTTACTTCATTAATAATTATCCATTCTTAAAAAAATGCAGCACCCGGTTTAATTTTAGTCATATATAATATTTAACTTAATATACATTAGCAATGTATCAGAATTTAAATCGAGTGAGCTTTGGTTTTTCACAATATTTATTCACGGTGAAAGAATCTGCGCATACCTAATAAAGCCGAATATAACTGGCCGTTGAAATCTGAACACTAAATTTTTCGCGATTACAATACATGCTTTAGTTTGTCCGAGGACGTAATAGTTTAAAATATGTATATAAATTTAACTATTCATTTAACTATAACTGTCTTCAAATAGAAAAGTTAAGCATTAAAAGGATAACAACTTCAGTTTGTTGATAGGGACAATTTTGTTTTAGATCTTACATGCATACTTTTATGACATTTTACAACGAAAGGTATTCCATTATGTATTGAATTTACAAGCACTTTTAATGTTTGGAGTCCCTTTTAATAATTGGTCAATGCATTCTGTTAAATTATTTCATAGACGAAAATCTCAAATTAAGAACTTCAGTGATTTAGCCTACCCTCTGAAAATGTTGTGCATTACTCAGAAGTGACAGAACTTCTATTCTAGATTTCATAAATCTATGTTTAAAATCTGTAAACCTTTATTTTAGTAAAATAAAGCTCGTAATTTCTGTTAAATTAGTTATAAAAAAATTTAATATCTATATATACCACATCTTTTTCTAAAAAGTTTTCTATAAGGTCTTGTGAAACAGAAAATTCTTATAATTTTGCATTATTAAATAGACGGGGTTCTTTTATTGATTCTATAGAGTTCAATGAAGAATTTTAAATAGGAAATATCTCTTGTTATAGATTTCCAAAGATATTAAGGGACATTCAGATTGACTGAAAATATCTTTCTTGAACATTATCAGTATGTGTTTTCTATAGAAAAGCAGATAATCTAATAAAACAATTTTTGCCTTAGATCTACTCTAATTTCAAAAGTAAAAACCACAATATTTGGGGAAATTTATTTTAACGGTATTCTTTCACAAGCCATTTCGGATCAGGAGGAATCGAAAACAATGCAGAATGCCCCACACACACAGATATATATATATATATATATATATATATATATATATATATAAATTTAAAAAATTGTTGATTTTGAAAGAC
>CM063504.1:92339924-92367424 GCA_032207245.1 Pardosa pseudoannulata | reverse complement strand
AACATATACAAATGATACTAGTGTCCTTCTTATATCATTTAATTTACAAAGAGCAATTTATTGAACAAATATAAGTTTTCTGTAATTTAATATTTGAAGATTGCATGATTCTATGTTCAGAAAAAAACACATTTGTGTTTTGTCAAAAGTTTTTTTTTTTCAAATCGTACATGATTAGGTGTATGATACAATGAAATCAGCCGTATTTTGCATTTCATGCTTTTTAGGTATGTATGGAAAATATTGTCACGCAGATTTGGTTGAACACACTGTTTAGCCTAACAGATGAATTTATTGAAGCAAAGTAGCAACTCGCAACTTTGCAAGATCGAGAAGTTGACTACAACTAGTGGGTATCAGCTTTTACACCCGAACAGAATATGCGAGAAATAACTATTTTACATAATAAAAAAATACCTAGAATGTTCGAGAGCATAAGGCAACAATAAGTAACACTTTTTAATTAAAATCCATACTTTGGATCAACCACCATGGCGAGCATCGAACCTACAAACTTCTGGTCTGGATGTCGTGCTTTGACCATTCGGCCACTGAGCTCGTTGGCTGAAGTTTCTTTATGCGGCAATATATTCGTTCATTTTAACTTCGATCAAACCGTTTTTTTTTATTTTTATACATCCAAAAACAATTACCTCTTCGCTTATAGAACATTGGTTTTAATGTGGAACAACCTTGAACTTGTTATTATTAGAACACATATTGAAAAAAATTATAGATTTATTCATAGATATAACTTTATATGTTTCTGAAGACTAGAAATGATTAGCCATTCTTAGAATAGACTTTTTTTATACGGAACTAATATTGTCATAAAATGCTTTAGGGTTTTTTTTATAAAAAAAATAACTAGCTTGAGACCTTAAATTTACTATTTTGTATTTTTTACTTAAAAGATGTAATAAAATTGGGTAAAAATGGAAAATAATCAGTGACATATTTTAACAGGGCCTTGTAAGCAAAAATGAGTTGGAATGTAAAGGGGAATGAAATATCAGTGGAAATGAAATAAATGAAAAAAAAGCTCAAGGGCTATATTTGTAATTCTGAGTACTTGAACACTGAAAAGTTATGATAAAGGTCATGTTATAAATTATTAAGAATTAGTTCAACTATTTTTCATTTATTAGATATTAATAGTGCATGCAGTACAAGACAATTTGTACTTTCTGTAAATTAATTTTTAATCGTGTAAAGTAAACAAAAAATAATAAAATAACCTGCAAATAAAATAACGATTACATACTTAAATTATAAAGACTTATAACTTTCATAAAACTGCGAGAATTATATTTTGACCAACAGGATAAGCATTAAACATCCGGGTATGAGAACTTTAGGATCCATCATCCGCTCTTTTAATACAGTCATTTTAAAGTGCACCTTTTTTATAATTATGTTGCTTCCTATAAAAGTAATACAAGTTACATTAAAGTGTAGACTAAATAATGTCTGAATTTTAAAGATTGCACACACTTTAAAATGCAGAAGCGCACTTAATATAAGTTTGAAATACAATTTTAAACTGCACTTTAAAAATAACGCTCCCCAATGTTGATATACGATATCAGGGCAGGATTCCCACGGTCCTTACAAGTCCTTAAAAACTCCTTAATTTTAGCTTTCATTTTTAAAGGCCCTTTTCATTTTTTTTTCTTTCATTTTTAACTACTTAATTTTTCACAAAAATTAAGTAGTTTTAAACTACTTAATTTTTGCCAAAAGTCCTTAAAAACTCCTTAATTTTTAAATTGGAATGTGATCAATTTCTCCATCAACGCGATCCACCGTCGTCCCGTGATTTCCTATCAGTTTTCTTATGGGGCAGTTTTTTCTTAGTTACTTATTATTTGACCAATAAATAATCTTTCACATACTTAAAAGGTTTAAAGTATAAAGTCAGCAGAGAGAGAGAGAGTGAGTGTTATAAGTCCTCAAAAAGTACTGGTTTTAATATTGTATTTTATTCACGATTTATTTCTAGTTTGATCACTCAAAAAGCTTTAGATGTACATATTTCAAAACTAATTGTTGTCAAATAGATATATCTTATTACTAATTTTTAGGCATTTTTAAAACCGTAATTCTGAAATATTGTAGAGCATTTATTAAACATGCCTTTTCTGGTTCATAATCATTAAAATATGTTTTTCAGGAAATAGGGTTTATTTCGTGTATTTCAAGTAGGTCCTTATAAAATGTTACTTTGGTCCTTAGAAAGTCCTGAAAAAGTCCTTAACCCCTTCCGGTATGATTTAATAATGAAAAACTGTGAAATAACCATTTAATTTTTATTTAAAAAACTTGTTTCATTTTACAATTCTTACATATTCTTAATTAAAATCCACTTTTTACATAGTGTTAAATAATATCAGAAACAGTAAAATTAAGAAAATATCAAAGCAAAACATTAATAAGGTATACAGATAATAGTCTTCAAGCTAGTGGTACTTTTTAAAACAAAGTGCAAAGGAATTCTTAATTGTTTACACCGCCAAGTAGTCTCACTTTTAATTTGATTCTTGTAACACACACGGCATTTCTTAGTAGGTTTTCTTTTATTCTGACTCATTAATTTGGCAATGACTTGTACCAAGAAATTCTAAGTAAACAATATGCAATAGTGACTTGTGATTTTCACAAGTGATAAAAGTGTTGCCAAATTCAGTACACTAGAAATTTTAAACTAAATTAATTATCATATTTAACAGTAACTTTAATCGCATGACGAGTGTAGCTCGTCATTGTGCGGTATGGAATGAAAAACTAATGACGAGCTAGACTCGTCATTTTACCGGAAGGGGTTAATTTTTGTTCTGGAAAAAGGGTGGGAACCCTGCAGGGAATGTTCTTTCATTTCTGTATTTCATTTTTTAATCTGATCCAGAATGCATCTTGTAGTGGTATTTTCAGTTTCGAGCCTATCTGGAAGAAGTATGCTGTATTTAGGGTGGTATTTTTCCTTATATTGCTTGAGAACGGCTCGGTGTTTTATTTCTAGAGGAGACTAATACTTGAAGAACGTTACATGTGTCATTGAGAAGTCAAAGCGCATAAGTTATTTTTTTTATGTTTTTGGGTTTTTTTAAAATTAAATAGAATAAATCTTTTCAGTATACTTGTTGCTTTCGTCAGCAATTTTTTGTTCTTAACATTATTAATAAGCCGCATAGATATATATCTAGTGACTCGTATATGATACACCCATATTATAAGGTTTAAGTCCTATTATAAACTACTGAAGCATCCTTATAAATAAATAGTGGTATTCGAATCCAGACTTTGGATCTGATCGCCAGTGCTGTAGGTGTTTGATGGTCATCTCTCAATTCCGAGTATTGATTTGTAAACCTAACAAGTTTATCACTGAAATAACCTACTTTTAACCCCTTCCAGGTACATTTTATTTCAGGATTATGGGTCAAAAAATGTCAATATTTTATGCTTACTTTAATACATACATAGCTTTTTAAACATAATAGCATCATTCGCATACAAAATTTCCTAAAAAGTAATGTAAAAAAACCAATTTAAATAAATGGGTATTTTACATGTATAGTTTGCTTTCTGTACGGCAGAAATCATTAGACTGGAGTCAATTCACATTAACTATAAATATAAAGCTTAGAATACCTAGCTTTTATCATGAATTAAATTTTATTTATATCCTACGCATTTACATAAATGATTATGAAATTATTAATCAAAATTTGGTCGTGTATGATAAATCGAAAACACGGTACTGGACAGAATCCAACATCGCAATCTGAACAGTAGAACCTTGTTTCTCTCCTTACCTTCTTCCCTCTGCTGTCTCTCTTTGAGCAGTAAATAATCTAGTAGCCAGAAAAGTAAACAAAAGCATTCGAAACCATAAAAAGCGCATGTGAAATAATTCGGGAAAGACTGATTGCACAGTGTAAAATTGCACAGTGCCCGAGCTACACTCGGGATGAGCCAGGATGGTATATTTCGCCTGCCCGAGTTCAGCTCGGGAAAAACCGTGATGGAGTTAATATTCAAGGCCAAGCCATGAATAATGTACGAGATTATATTGGGGCAGTCACTCAAAACGTATCGTAATGGTTAAAAAGGTCTTATTCACTCTCTGCATCAAAAAATATTTTTATAAATCATGATCACTGAGAATATATATAAAATTTCATTTAAATGACCCTTTACTTTCTAATTCTAAATAATCGTAACGCAATTTTAATGATTAAGTGTCATTCTAAGAGCAAAACGCATTACTTCATCTGCTTGATTGACTTCTCAATATAGTCTGCAACATTTTGCAGTTGTAACAAATTTCTACATTATTTCTTTTATCGGAAGTATGAAATATAGCCTTTTTAAAAGGAATGGGTTTTAAAATGCTTGTGTTCCCTCCATCTTCTTCCACCTAACATTTTTTCCTACATTTGTCAAAATTATCAGTCGTTGCTACCGTGGAAGTCTGGAAAGAGCAGCTAAGAAAATAAACTCCTGATTCCATCCTGGGGCTGGTCTCTCCGAGCCATCGCCATACATCCGTGTCAAATCTCTATTGCTTTTGCAATCTATCACACTTAAGTCGCGAAGGGGGAAAAAATGAAGATTGTCCTGCATCTATCCGAAAAGAGTCGAAAGTGACTAGATTTTGAAGAAATTTCTGCGCCGCTACCCTTTTGCGTCAGGGATATTTTTGACGCTTTAAGTGCAAGGGAGGGAGAGAAAAAAAAATCTATTTGTCTCTCATGACTCTAATAGAATCGTCTTAAGAAGGAAAGAAAAACACGTGGAAATTATTATTCTTGAGAAGTTTTCTGAAAATGAGTTTAGTTAAAGCAAGGGTGTTCTGGAAAATGAATTTTGAACCAGTAACGTTGAAATATTTTCTTAGTTAAGTAACTTCTTTACTCTTTGTACAAGTAATTACTATCACAAAGATATAAAGTATACAGAAACTCTGAATTTACTTAACGTTATAATATATGGAGTATGTTTTTATATGAAAACCATCATAATACTGTATGATTCTATATCAATTTTCAGGAACATACATTAACTACCAAAATGTCTAGTTCAGTTGATACTCTGAGATCTTAGGCATTAACACTAGATTGCCCGAGATTTCTTGTATACCTATATTGCCCAAAAACAGTCAAAATGACTGCATTGTGAAAAAATAACAAACATGTAAAGAAATGTGTTTAAAATTAATTTTAATATTATATAATAAAGGAGGGCGGAAGTAACTACAATTATTCATAAACCCATTTATATGTTATAGAAAAGGTCATCAAATTCTAAGAAATTGTGTCATTATATTTCATAATTTTTTTCTAATTGAAATTCAGTCAAAATGACTGCCTTGGGCAATCTAGTGAAAATATATGTATGTATCCGAGAGTTTTTCTGGAGCTTTTTGTCTAATAAATGGATTTGGGCCGCGTTTCTGTATTTTATATATCGGTTAATACACTTCCCTTACCAGTTACATAAACTGAAGTTTGATGAGTACCCCCAACTTGCTGATTCAAATGTAGCATTAGCTAGAATCAGTCTTTCATTCGAATTCATGTTTGGTAAGGGCTGCTCTATGATTTCTAGTTCGTGGGTTTGAATCCCACAGTTAGCATGGATTTTCATAGTTCCTCGAAATCTGTTTAAACAGTAGGTCCCGGTCTCTTTAGTCTTCTTGTAGCAAAACAGCAAACTGTAGGGATCGAAACCAAACCGTTCTGCGAAGGAAAATGGAGCACCTCTTCGTCCATTTCTGAAATAATTGTCATTTTATCATCTCATTTGCATATTTTGTGTTCCTTTGTTCTATGTGCACTGAACACAAGCATACAGATGTTGTTTCTGCCCCATATCTTCAAAAACATAACGAAAATTACACATAGGATAGCGTAATTGCCCCCACCTTTCATTATATTTGACTATAACAATATATAAATATACATAAATATTTTGTTTTTGCAATGTCATGCAAGATTAGAGCCTAGTACTCTCTCAATACATTCCTGCATAGAACACTAAAAATTTTGTAAAATAGTTTTTAATAAAAAAAGAACTTCAGCATTCAATAAATTACATATTACTAATAAAAAAGTTTGTTATTACTCATATACATTGAAAAAGTATTTGCATTACTAAAACAGACATGCCAACTACTCCGGAGTTGCTCCGGAAAAATGAGAAAAATGGATAACTCCGGTAACTCCTCAAATTGCTCCGGAAAATAACAAGACTTCTGAACAGCTAAAAGATTATAATTCAGCAATTAAATACAAAGTTTTACAAAAAGTAATGCTGAATATTACTCTTTCCACACAGTAATGCTGCATGTTAGAGTTTTCAGTAATGTATGGAAAAACCAAACTGAATTTAGGTCAAATATGAGTAGACAAATCCTTGATGATAGAAAAATATAAATATTTTAATCAGGGTCAATGTTGCTACAAGAAGCACTATTCTGAAAAGTAAGTTGTTAAAGCTAAAAAATCTACTCATGCACTTTTAAAAATGCATAAATTTTAATTTACCTTTTACAATTTACTATTGTGTAAATATTTTAAGTTTAATTATAATTTAAAAACCAATAAGATATGTAGTTATGTATAATCTGTAATTAGCATGTTAAAATTTCAAATCACTCTGTTGCTCCGAACATAAGTGCCTGAATGTTCGCATGTCTGCTAAAATATTTCAAGAGTTTAAAATTTGTAAGCTGGCTGTATTTATATTCTAGAACGTAAAATATTGCCCTATATGTCACATTATATCCATGTATATTTTACAGTAAATATATTAGACGTGCTATGCAAATGTAAATATGCAATTCATTTAAATATATGTACGTAATTTGTTGCTATTCCTAGAAGCACTCCTCTGCTATTTTAAACAACTATTTCATGTTTTTTTATTGGAACGGATAAAAATATTTTTATCAGCTGCTGATTGAAAATTATTTTTGAAAATTTTTCTAAGCATCAGCAAAATAAATGAAATATCATGACAAAATATTTGGTAACTAATAACTTAATTTTTTTTTTCCAGAAGATGAACAGACTCAGCTAAAATCGTCTGATAGGCATAATTTAGCAGACAATGGATCCCTCATCATCTCTGATGTTAAACCAGAAGACGCCGGGAGGTATGAATGCCAAGCATCTAATGGAATAGGAAATGGTTTATCAAAAGCGGTATCTCTTAGCGTCCACGGTAAGAAAATATTTCAAACAATGGACAACCTGGGAAGATTTTTTTTCTTCTGAATTTTCTAAACTGTTTAATACTTCAATATTGGACTTAAACATTTTTAGATGTTTTGGAACTGATTATCAAATGTTAATTATGCCACGCTTATCTTTCAGAATTTTTCTCCTTGATTTAAATTTTAAAACAATGTGAGAGGTTATAATATTTAATGAAGACAGCGAAATAAAAATGTCTTCAATATAATATATAATATAATATATTGTTAATATATATTATTATTATATTATATATTATACTGATAATATATATATATATATATATATATATATATAATATTTAATACTTCAATATTAGACTTAAACATTTTTAGATGTTTTGGAACTGATTATCAAGTGTTAATTATGCCACGCTTATCTTTCAGAATTTTTCTCCTTGATTTAAATTTTAAAACAATGTGAGAGGTTATAATATTTAATGAAGACAGCGAAATAAAAATGTCTTCAATATAATATATATTATAATATATTGTTAATATATATTATTATTATATTATATTATTATATTATATATTATTATTATTATATTATATATTATACTGATAATATATAATATATATATATAATATTTAATACTTCAATATTAGACTTAAACATTTTTAGATTATTTTGGAACTGATTATTAAGTGTTAATTATGCCACGCTTATCTTTCATAATTTTTCTCCTTGATTTAAATTTTAAAACAATGTGAGAGGTTATAATATTTAATGAAGACAGCGAAATAAAAATGTCTTCAATATAATATATAATATAATATATTGATAATATATATTATTATTATATTATATATTATTATATATAATATAATATATATATATATATATATATATATATATATATAATATTTAATTCTTCAATATTAGACTTAAACATTTTTAGATTATTTTGGAACTGATTATCAAGTGTTAATTATGCCACGCTTATCTTTCAGAATTTTTCTCCTTGATTTAAATTTTAAAACAATGTGAGAGGTTATAATATTTAATGAAGACAGCGAAATAAAAATGTCTTCAATATAAAATATAATTTAATATATTGATAATATATATTATTATTATATTATATATTATTATTATTATATATATATATATATATAATATATATATATATATATATATATATATATATATATATATATATATAATATTTAATTCTTCAATATTAGACTTAAACATTTTTAGATTATTTTGGAACTGATTATCAAGTGTTAATTATGCCACGCTTATCTTTCAGAATTTTTCTCCTTGATTTAAATTTTAAAATAATGTGAGAGGTTATAATATTTAATGAAGACAGCAAAATAAAAATGTCTTCAATATTTTTCTCAGCATTTCTAGAGAATGGGAAGCTTTTGTGTGTTTCCGTATATTTATAATTATTATACTACGATATAGAATGCTAAACATCTAATTTCATCAAGTATAAGTTCATTTTTCTAGAGCTTATAGTCTTGTATATTCTTTTATTTTATACAAAGTATTCTTAATGTTCCTAGCTCCTCTACTCCCCCAACCCCACCAACAGGATAATAACGGTAAGCCTTACTATTACTAAGTGAGAAAAATTAGAATGAACCAGACACTATTATTACCTACACTTTGGATTGCGTGAGTTAAAAACTTGGTTGACGGAGTATTTCCCGAAAGATAAATGTTTTCTGGTAAGAGATGGGTAATGAATCTTTTGGATAAAACATTGTTTCCGCTAAGTTACCAGTTCAGATTTATGACCAGATCATTCAAATGTCTGCCGATTAAAGACTGAAATCGCAAATTTACATCTAAAGATTTAAATACTTTTAGATTGATCCTTAAAAGGAATATGGAAATTTAGACACAGAGGAATTAAGAATATTAATCCCTTTGGTCACGTCCTGTCTCTGTGAAGAGGTTTTCGCCGGTTGCGCTAAAAACTAAATGCAGGAATTTTTTATCAGTCGAAAACAATTTGGGTAGACTCGCCCCGAACAATCGCCGAATAGTAGAGCGCTGCTCTTCGGAACCGAAGTTCGCGGGTTCGAATCCCGCTGTTGGCATGGGTGTTTGTGGCCTGTTCGGAATCGGCTTTAAACTGTAGGTCCCGGTCTGATTAGCTCTCGTGTGCAAAACAGTAGAGCGTAGCGCTCCAAACAAAACCTAAGGTAGACTCGCGTATAAAAAAAATTGTGACAAACAAATTCAACCATGACATTAATTTATTTTCTTTGCATGCGTACATATGATAAATAAAATGTTTTTACATACATGATTATTTTTTTTTTCATAAAATAAGTACATTTCCGTTCGGGCTATTTCCCAATCCTCTTTTATTATCACCACGATGGTCTTGGAAGTCGCAAATCCCAGGATGAGAAACGATGTATATTAATACATAGCTCATAAATATGTGTACATGTTTATTTGTTTGTGTGTATATGTATACATATATTTATTTATAAAATCGTGTTTGTGCGTCTGTTTGTCTTTCTATAGAAATCAACAGTTTTGAAGCCAGAATACCGAAATTTTAAAATTAGATGTATTTAAACTCCGTAAAGTAGTTTAGATTCTATTTTACAATTATAATTTTTCTACTTTAATATTTATTCTAGGAATAGCTAATTTAATGTATATTCCAGGTCATCCAATACAAAATTTGATTTTTCAATAGCATCCGTATTAGGGTTGGCAAAAGCAATATTAGTGACTCAGTTTTAGCACAAAATATATCTTTTGTAATCATTGTCATGTATGACAATGAAAATGTAATTCACCGATAGTTTAAATTTTATGCTATCACCCTTGAAAGAGATAAAATATTAACAGCCATGTAATAGTAATTATGTTCTACGACCGTTTCAAAAACTTCACACTTTTGTTATATTAAAATATTTTTTCACTCAACTTATTTTTCGGTGTGATTTTCATGTTCACTCATTCGGCCACCAATACGTTAGTGTTTCACTTAAGTTATTCAAAATCTTTGTTCGTTTTCTGATATTTTGGCTTCGAGTAAACTTTCCCAACTTTCCCAATAGCAACAGTCATGCAAATTTTAATTGAATGAAGCATAGGTGTGTGGGGAGATACGGATTGTAGATAGATAATTCAGTTACTTATGATTGTTAAAGTTTTGTTTCATTAATTGTAATAGAAAAGTTTAAAAAACCGAGTACAACAGCTAGTATATATGTGTACAAACATATCATGTCTCAAAACTAAAGCTCCCTTACCTATCAAAAGTCATATTTTCAGATGACGAAAATGAGTTTTATAGAACAAGAAAATGTTGAGTAAGCTAATAATAATTCTAGTAGAGTCTGAAATGAGCTGGCGATCACAGCCATGTGAAGTAGAATCGTCTTATATGAAACATATTGTACAACCGCATCATATACATAAGATGTAACGCGTTAAAATTATCTTTCTCTACCAGTAATGTTAAATAACCATGCTAAAATAAGAAATTCTTTCCACTAGCTGAGACATTCTTTAAAAACCTCAAATCTTATACCATATTTTACTTCGGTATCTTCTTCCGAATTGCTCCCTTATATTCAACATCCGTGTAAATGATTTAATCTTGTGACTCACCCTCCTAAAACGCTATTAGTCCCCCCACCCTGCTCATCCGACTGAAAGGAACATTATTTTTTTTTTCAATATATTTTCCTACTGTCTTTCTTTTTTTAAATCTAAAGTGCAAAAGAAAAATTTAAGAATTTCTATTTTTAAGAAGCTGCTATTGGCTTTTCAGTCACGCCCACATACATATGCGTCAATCATGTATAGCTTACATTTATATACAAAAGGTATTCACACATTTTTGTTACGATTTTGCAATATGTATATATATATAAGAATTTTAGTTTCCAGTATGTACAATCTGATAATTCTTTTGTTGAAATTCCATTTTGTTTTTCAAGATAAGAGCATTTTTTAAAAAATAGGTTGATTTTTATGCCACTCCTCCTTCACCATTTTCCAGAGTCCATTCAATATTTTGGGATGTTGCTTGTAAAGAGCTTGTTTTTAAAATACCAAATGCACATTGATACATAAGAGACACGTTAGGGGACTTTGAAGTGGAATTCATTTCAAAGGAATAACTTCGATTCCAGTTTCATTTCTCATTGAAAAAATAAAGAGTAGTAGATTTAGAATTATAATTGTAGCGTTATCCCGTTGGACCTTAACTCATTGACGACTTTTTGGGTAAAGGAATGGAATTTCTACTATGAAAATATGTGTTAAAACATGTTTCTGATAGTGACCCGGATTAATTTTGAAATCATTTTTCTACTGTCCTTATATTAAATTTTTCTTTATAAGAGAATCTACCAATAACCATAAAACACTTTCTTGTTTTCTCTGACCGTTGAAGGACATTTTCTCCTCTTTTTCGGTAGTAAATCGATCTTTAATTATTTCAATCTGATAAATATAATTTAGTCTCATTTTTCACTTGCCAAATAATTTTTATACTACGTCTACACATAGTCTTATGCTGAGAAACATATTTCAGTGTTAATGATTTGTTTCAGCGGTGAAAATCATGTTTCACTGTCTTATTTTGAATTGATTAGTTAAGTTGTATTTAACTATATTGGGTTTGTGTTATTTGCCCTTTTCCCAGTCAAATTTAAACTTTGGCGTTTCCTTTAAAAATAATAATAATAATAATAATCTGATAAGAGTATTTTTCTTCAAAAAATCCAAAAGTATAGACTTTGATCCGTTTTTTCTTTATCAACGACATTTTGAAGCGTTAATACTTTCTAATGCTGCAAACAATATTTTAACCATATTACTATTTAATCTCGTCACGTGTGTATGTGTGTAAATAAATAAATGTGCCCGTGCCTGCGTGTTTGTGTCAGTCAGTCACCTGACAGCTCCGTCTGTTTTGGTTAGTAAGATTTCTAAATTTCCATTTTTGCTTTAAATTTAAATTATTAAAAACCGAGTTCTGTTATAATTATTTTAATATTAATTTAATCTATTCACTTAAAAAAATTTCTGACAACTAGGGTATCAAAAAAACTTTCACACCCCAACTTCTGACACTTCATTTATTAGATTACTCCATTTATTTATTTGTATTTGTTTTTCTATTTCAGTATAGCGCCTTAATGCCACTGTCTAAGAAATAGCTAATTACCTAGAGTGGTAGATCACCTACTACATAAATATCGTTGAAATATTTGAGGTTAAAACAATATAATATTTTTTTTATTTTAAGGTGGCATGTCAGTGCTTTGGAAATTTCGGTTTTTGTTTTTTAAATTTTTTATGTTTCATTATTAAGATACTCGCCTCTTGTGCCAAAAAGCCCCCCCCCCCAAAAAAAAAAAAAAAAAAAAAAAAATATATATATATATATATATATATATATATATATATATATATATATATATATATATATATATAAATAAAATTCCAGTATTGATGCGTATATAGATGTGATTATACCAAAATCCAGATATATAAAATTTAAATTGTGATTTTAAAGCTGCTGTCAATATATTAGCAATTATTTCATGAACATTGCAACTAATATTGATTGCGTCTAGAATCAAGTCCCTATTGGGAAAAAAAATCTGTAATTCCATCACAATATGGACCTGTCATTTGCTTCAGAAAGTACATTCCGATGCATGAGTCATCCAAGTTCCCCATTTCACTCCCCGCTCCATCAAATCTTGTATGGCAACGACTCCCTTCGCCTTATGACTCATCCGACTCCCTACTGCAGACATTACATCCTGAACTACCGAAGGAAATAAAAGGAATAATGTTTGCGATACGAATCATTTACGATCCCCTCCTTTGCTTTATGGTCCTTTAAGGTACGTATAGACGTTCGATGGCTAAGTACATGTAGATAGGGCTTCGTTCTGATATACAAAAGGACAACGACTATGTGCCTTAGAAAGGTGAAGCCAAGCTAGGCTTTTATTTACACCAACCCAGTAATTAAATAATTAACTTTTTTCTGTAGCAAATTAATCTGAACCGCCTTCCCGAAAATTGACTGTTTGTGATATATTTATTAGGATTTATCAATTTGGTATAAATGAATGTTAATTCTTTGGCTCACGTAAACCTAATATGAAGCTCCTAATTTAAATGATAAAGAAATTGTTTAAAATCATTTTTCTATAAACTTATCTTCATTGGCACCTTTCATGCGATTAGTTTCGAATTATGTTGAGGCCTGGATAACCATTAATAGCACAAGTTGATGTCTCAGATTTGCCAATGAAGCTAGTACAGAAACAAAACATTTTGTTTGCGTTTGGTTTTTTCTCTTTACTAACAATAAATTTTAAAACCACTTTTATAACAATGCAAAATGTCAATATAAGTATAAACTTTATCATCTAAGTGTATTGTTTTGTTTAATTTTTCTAAATGTACATGCACTTTGCAACCTTCCCAGCTATTCAAGTCTGAGTTCCTCGAGTCTCTTATGTGCTCCTTGAATTCTTTCTAACATGATCATGCTGAACAAATTATTTTTTCCTACATAAACTAGAAAACTATTTTAAGCTTTATGTTTAATTTTCATATAATAAATCAGCAAGAGAGTTAAGCTGAAGACATATTACTGCTCGTAATTTACAAACACAAATGTAAGCTGACAAGAAATATTAGTTGATTACATGTATAAATCTGAAAAGCTGAATCTTTCATTCATATTATTTAATTATAAATTGCGACAAAAAAAATTAGAATATTTCTAATGGATCGAAGAATAAATCTAGCTTATCTCTTTACTAGTACCATCGATTCTAAATCATCCTCAATCAAAACGCTATTTCAGTTTTGTATATTACAAATTCGACGAAATTTTATGCTACTTTATCGAAATGAATATATATATTTTAATTCGAGAAATCGAAAGTCGATCATAAATAGCAATGCTTTCCTAGATGTTCCATCCAATAAGTTATTTGCGAAAATACCAAGCCCTCCGGAAATTTCTGATATGTTCAGAATTTTTGAATTCAAAAGGCGAAAGTACGAGTTAGAAGATAAATAAAAAAATAAAAATCCGAGATTAAACCTAAAGATCGAAATATACTTCAATCAGGTTTCTGTGCAAGCAAAACGTATATATGCCTCAGGCAAAACTTCGCATGTGAGGAGGAAATTTAAATATCACCTTCATTTATGCTTGGTTAAAGTCGTAGATAGTAAACAATAAAATGAGATTTGAAACCAAACTCATGCGTATTTATGTGTGTATGTGTGCGTGTATGAAAGGAAAGGAAAATTAATCACCTAGGTAAAATTTTTCTTTGAATCTTTTATGCTTCTATAAATACATAGAATATTATCTCAGTATTCAAAAACATCAAAGTAGATAATTTGAAAAAATATGAATAAAATAAATTTTTAAACGCTATATTACACTTAAATTGAATTAAAACAGATAAAATTAATGTAAAAGCATTTTGTGTGTTGTCTAAAAAATAGGATCATGAAGATATGAGTTGTTGCTAATATCTGAGCCTTCAAAAAAATCAAATAAAAATTAAAATAAAACTCTTGAGTAGCATTCAATGTCAACTCTTTTGAATTAAGAAAAATATTTCATTAGTCATAAACATCAAGGTAATATAGCAAAAAAAACCCAAAATCCTTAGTATTTAAAAATAAGTTTAATTAAAAAATAAAATGCTAACTGAAATTTGTGCGTTATGTAAACTGTTTAAATAATAAATAAGGTATTAAGTTTAAGAATATAATTTTGTCATGTTGAAAAAAATACGTATGGTTCTAAATTTAAAATAATTTTCACAATCCCTAATATCTACATTTGAAACATTAACATACTGTAGCCTTCCTTATGTAGTGTTAACACAAATATTTTATATTTGGCATTTTATACAATTGCCTTGAAATGCAATATGGCACCTAAATAATCAAATTTAATAATAAACAAAAGTACTCTAGAAACTGTAAATACTAATTGAAATAATTGGACACATATATTTATAATTTGCTTCAAAATTCAGAATATCCGTTTGAATAATTATACATGGGTAAATAGACAAAATTTTCCACTCGATGAAAAACAGTACTTGAAGGATTTATTTATCCTTCAAGTACCATAATATGTTTTATTATAATCAAATTTAATAATAAACAAAAGTACTTTAGAAACTGTAAATAGTTAATTGAAAGAATTGGGCGTATACATTTGTAATTTGCTTCAAAATTCAGAATATCAGTTTGAATAATTATACATGGTTAAATAGACAAAATTTTCCACTCGATGAAAAACAGTACTTGAAGGATATTACTTATCTTTCAAGTACCATACTATGTTTTATTATAATCAAATTTAATAATAAACAAAAGTACTCTAGAAACAGTAAATAGTTAATTGAAATATTTGGGCTCATACATTTTTAATTTGCATCAAAGTTCAGAATATCAATTTGAATAATTATACATGGATAAATAGACAAAATTTTCTACTCGATGAAAAAACAGTACTTGAAGGATATTACTTATCCTTCAAGTACCATAATATATTATATTATAATCGAATTTAATAATAAACAAAAGTACTCTAGAAACTGTATTTAGTTAATTGAAATAATTGTGCACATACATTTATAATTTGCTTCAAAATTCAGAATTTCAGTTTGTATAATTATACATGGTTAAATAGACAAAATTTTCCACTCGATGAAAAGACAGTACTTGAAGGATATTACTTTAAGTTTGATCTCTATATTTTAGGAATATATAATCAAACTGAACTTAATTTTGTATCTCTATATTTTAGGAATATATAGTCAAACTAAACTTAATTTTACGTAAAAAAAATATAAATAAATAAAATAAACCATTATTTACACTTCCTAATGTATTCAATTCAATTCCCAAAATCTGGTATAAAAGAAAAATGATTATCACATAATTTGAAAGAATAATATAGCTTTAACTTTGGCCTCTTTAATAAATCTAATTTATAATCCAGCTATTTACAGTTCCGTATAACCTCTTTTTCAATTCCCAAATTCTGATCTAAAAGGAAAAGTATGATTATCATATAATTCGAAAGTAGTTAACTGATCCTCAGAAGAAGTCTAAGAGAAAATGCAATTTGAAAGAAAAACCAGTGGCCACGTAGTTACTATCTTAGTCCTGCAAAGCCGGTCGTATTTCTAGCAATGCTGCAGGAAGATAGGGAAGCTCGGGTTATTGATTGAGAGGATTCTGCAACATCCCTTGTCTGGAGGGGCCATTCACAAATCGGTAAAAATTTTTAGAATGAACTGATAATGTGAATAATAAGCAGTTTCTGAATTTATGACTGCGGGAATCACCATAGAGCCGAAAAAGGGATATTCCTCATTAATGAGCTATAAATATGCTACCAATAGAGGACTTAATTGAGGTAGATATTTAGATGAAATTCGATGAACTCAGGAAATTTTCTTTCTCCTTGCAGGGTGTGGGTTATTTTTGGTACTGTGCCCACCATTTTAAGTTATGATTTTGCGCTAAAGCGAGATAAAAGCGTGGGATTAGATGCCTATTTATAAATACATTTTATTAAAATAGTTCGAGTTTCTTTTGAAGTGTAGATAAATGTAGCGGTTCTTTTCTTGTTTCATTCATAAAAAGGAGAGAAATAGTAGTGCTTTAATCACTTAATGGTAAAATTTCAAAAGAAAATCTGTGTCATATATATGTATTACAGTGAATTTATTTTAATACCAGTGAAATATTTTGCATCAAAACTGTTAAATATTTATATAGGTTTTAGCTGTAATTAAACTAATTTCATAAAAAAGTGTACTTTAGCCTTTAATTTGCAGGTTGCTTATCAGCGTTACTTTCAAAGGTCTAAACCAGTTTATTTCACTTTTAGTTTACCGAAAACCGAATTGGTGGAAATCTTTTATGTAATCTTCGCTTAAATATTATTTTTCGAGCAATTTTCACGATGTTTCTATTAATTTTTGATATTGTTCAGTGAGACTGTTTTAAAGTATAATTGAATTAAAAGCGAATGAATCAAGTTGCTCTCAAATGTTTTATTTCGATTTTCTCTGTTGCTTTTCTACTAAGAATATTCGGTGTGCATTCATATGCATTATGTATGTCTGCAAATATGCATATACGCACATGTATGACAGCATTGATAAATGCGTGTATACATATATAGACATAATTATAAAGCTGGGAAAGATAAAGGAAACTAATACAGAGATAAACATCAATTATCAAACCAAAATGTATGTAATTGCACACAACTAAAACTAATACATATTCTGTTGCCAGAATGACACACATTCAAATTTATTGCTCTTTACTTATGTATTATTAGTTTTTTAAAATTATTAAATTAATTCCTAAAGTAAATAAGTTGCATTCAGTGTTGTATATTTTAGCATAAATTCTGAAATTATATATATATATATATATATATATTGACAGAACAATATAGAAAAATTATGTGTTGGCACTTTTATACAATAACCAAAATATTTTTTAACCATCTGTAGTTTGTGTTTATGTGTTACATGCAAATTGGGATATTCAGGCATTATGTAGAATGGTTCACTGTTTTTAGGCAAAGTATGAAATATTCGAGATGTAATATAATGTTATATACTTTGCCTACACATGTTTAAATGGAAATAGATTCTAAAATGCTTTTTGAACGTCCATATGGCATACTGGATGTCGAATGGATATTCACTAGGAGGACATATTTTTATCGTACAACATATGTATACCGATATCTGCCGGTTGTGTAAAAAAGAAAAAAAATGTATATTCTAAAACAAAAATTTAACTTGTAGGCAATACAGGTAATTCTAATCCTAACAAAAAACTATTTCCATTGGACTTTCTGGATGTCACTCAGATATTTTAAACGTCGTATCGATATCTTGTTAGGCTTGTCCAATTTTATATTTTGGATATCTCATACTTTGCTGTAAAATAGAAAGGCATTCTATGGAATATCTGCATTTCATATTTTACCTGTATCTTGTATGCATATATATATATATATATATATATATATATATATATATATATATATATATATATATATATATATATATATATATATAATATATATATATATATATATATATATATGTGTGTGTGTGTGTGTGTGTGAGTGTATCTGTGTGGATGAGTTGTTTAACCTGAACAGTCAACCTAAATATTTGGTAAGAAATAGGTACAGCCTCTTTTTTAGACTAACTAGTAGCTAATAGCACCACAATTTCAACACAGTTGGAGATTCAACACAGTTGATTATTTAAACTCGAATTTTGCCTCTTTCAGAACTCTGAGCTTTTTCTTTTAATCAGTTATGTTCCTTCTTCGTCTGTCTCATATTGGTCCTGTATTACAAAAGCTTTGACCCTGAAGTTCCAAATTAAATCAAACTTGTACTACAGTCTCTTTCGCGATCTTTGTGCTAAGAATTCTCTTGTTATCGGATTACACCTGCCTCAGTTACCCGCTGCTCAGTTCCATCCTAAAATATAGTTTTCTGAAGAAAATACAGTTTCTGCCTCACCCCCCTAGAATAGCGATTTCTTTTCGTGTAACAAAATGTACACCACAGTGACTCCAACCAACCTAGAATAGAAAGACGTTCGGATGAGGTGGGAATTGTTAGTTCTTATACATTATAAAAAGTACTCCTAAAAAATATTAAAAATTATTTTATTTCAGTTAAAGGAATATAACCGAAAGGAAGCTGCCCCAAAGAGTGTGTATCCCTAAGACTACAACCCCAATTCACCCTAAGTGTTGCTGCCGCTGTACAGCCTAAGAGCGGATGATTGCATGCATGCTAACTGTGTCGGATTGAAATCCTAACATTTACAAAGCTTAGACACCCTAATTATTTAATTATGCATCAGCTGATCTCAGAAAATCTAAAATGTTGACGGCTTTTTAATACATCAAAATATCTAAGGTTATAACTTCGAAATAGCAGAAATAATTATAAAATTTGAGTTTTAATAAAACAACAAAGGAGCATCAGAATAGAATGTTTGAAATTAAAAAATGAAAATAAAAAGTAAATGTATACAGATATACGTACATATCTGTAAGCCGTTTTATTTGAAAGCGGTGTACGTTCATTTTATATAAGAAGATAAAAATTTGGTTAAACTAGTCTAAAAGAAGTAAAACTGTGGTTGGTTTGTAAAATATCGGTGTTTATTAATTCACCCATTTTATGTTTTTTTTTATAAATATTAAGTTTATTTTAGTTTATAATGTGATCGGTTAAAGATATTGATTAAAATAATGCAATATAATTTTATAGTATAATTTTTTAACTATATCTTTGCAGAAAATTGACTGACACCACTTTCAAAGTAATTATATTTGTAATAATTTTACTAACTACGTAAGTTCATATTGACAGAACAATGAAAAAACTGAAGGATTTAGATAGAAGATTCATAGCATATTGCAATCATTGTTATCATTAACTTTTTGTCAAAAATAGGCTAACAGCCCTTTCAAAGAAAACGGTTCGTGCATAAAAAAATGTGCATACAAATTTATATATACATATACACAGTCTAATATACACAATTCAATATTATATGTGCATATATATATATATATATATATATATATATATATATATATGCACATATGTGGTTCTACATATAATATTGAAAATATAGAGTAAATAAATTATTATAGTCCAACAAATTTGGAACTTTATTATAAAAATTATCATCGTGCTAAGCGAAGCTTTATATCGCGAAATTTCTGAGGCATATTTTTATCAAGATTTTTTATTTTTGAGACACTGACAGATTCTGATGCACCCAAGCTGTAACGTCTTTTGCTTCTACGGAAATCCATCACTGTTTGCTTATAGCGATGGACGAGTCATCCATTTCTGAGATGGGATCGAATATGTTTAGCATAATTTTTCCAGCGAGAGAAAATGGGGCGGGGTGATGAACAGTATTGTAACTTGATCGTATCAGCTTTAATTGAAGTAATTGAATTTGAAATCAGCAGTAATAGAAAAGAAATATGGACAACATTGGTACTAAGATACTGAGTATCTTAGTACCAATAGTAGTAAGGGAAGAGTTGCAACCCTACTAAGATAATCTGAAACAGGAGACCTCAAAATATATATAGATCTTTTCTAAGACTGCAATTATTTTGTTTATCTAACGTCCTTACAACTCTTAACCCTTAATTTGGCTTAAGTCTGGCCGCTACACCGGGCATGTATAACTACTATATAACATAATTGTCAGAGTTCGCCTCAGCGGACATTAATTATCGCAGAAATGGAAAATGATATATTTTATTTATTTTACAGAGATCCTAATGTCTACACAGACATGGGAAAATAACAGGAATTAAAAAATATTAGAAAAAACATCTTGTCAAATTAAGGGCTAAAATTCGAACCTAGATATTGTTTTATGAGCTGCTATGTTTTTGCAGCTGACTTGAAATCCCACAAACACTCCTATGATATTCATGTTTGTGCAGACTTAACGCTATTTCATTGAACAGCCTTGTTGTATTTTTAAAAATGTAGGAGGACAAACTGTACAAAAATAATGGATAAATAGCATCTGATTAACGTCTTGTTTAATATTTCTCTGACCTAAGTATAGTTTGTGAGTGGAGGAGGAACATATTCCCGCCATTGCAATCAAGAAAATAAAATATTTTATCTACTATTCACTTGTTCGTTCCTGGGACAAGTACTGACTGCATTGATCATATTACTGCAGTATTTGATAGAATCTTAACGTTAATATGATCGCAACTCGGTTCAACATTAATGAGGCGTAATCCGACCTTAACGATTGAAATATGTGTTAGGTGTGTCTTATTAACAGAAGTTCAACAATTATTACCAAGTCTTTATCGGGAAAAATAGATTCAAGTAACACTATATTTGAATCGTTAAAAAAGAAATAGTACAGAATATTTTCCCCTAATACTTGACTTTTTCCAGCATTCACCCTTGCAATATAGCGAGTTTGTTGATTTTTTATATTATTATTATCGGAACATCATTGTAAGCCTATGGCACGGAAAGTATTTTCATCTGCGACACCTTTTATATGAAAGTTTGTTGCAACTGTTGGGTAGCAAAAATATAGTTCCTTTTTTATATAAATAATATACTTTAACAAATAGAAGGATAGTTTTTTAGCGGCTATTGGCAAAAAACAAAAAGTTATCCTCCAGTTATTTGTGGTTTAGTAGGTTTTAAAGCCGAACGATGGCCGATTGGTTAGGGTGCTGGCCTTCGGTACCGGAGTTCATGGGTTCGAATCCCACTATAGCATGAATGTTCGTAGCCGTTCGGAATCGGCTTTATGCTGTAGGTCCCGGTCTCATTAGCCCTCGTGTTGCATAAAGTAGACAGTAGCACTCCAAACCAAACCAGTAGGTTTTAAATACAATATTATTTGAGCTAGCCAATATCTGTCATAATTTAAAATCTCTTTCTAACAATACTTTTATTTCACTATTTTAATGATCCCTGATACTTGAAGTTTTTTATTTGTGAATAAATTTCTTTGAATTTAATAACCCAAAAATATTTTCTCCCAGCTCAGTTTGTGCGCCATTGATACAAGGGGTTCGTATGGGGACAACAAAAATATATCCAAGCTGTCTTTGGCTGAACGATGGCCGAATGGTCAGGGGGCTGGCCTTCGGAACCGGAGTTCGTGGGTTCGAATCCCACTATGGCATGGATGTTCGTAGCCGTTCGGAATCGGCTTTAAAGCAGTTGGTCCCGGTCTCATTAGCCCTCCTGTTGCAAAAAGTAGACTGTAGTACTCCCAAACCAAACCAAGCTATCTTTGGGTAACGAAGTCCACTTTATGGAAGTGTAAAAGCTAATCAGTATGCAATATTTGTGACTATAATAGAACCTGAAATTTAAAAAAGAAAGGAAGTTTATTTTGAATTTCGAACAAAAAAAAAGGTAATGTTTATTTGATGTAATTTTTTAACAAAAGTTTCTCGGTAATTTTTGATCGTTTTAAATTGCATGCAAAAATAAACTCTCCACAGGATATTAAAATTAATTTTCAAACTGCAGATACCCGTTTTATTTTTATCTCCTTCCATTTACGGGTGCATTGAAAATGTTTAATTAACTCCCCGAGTACTTTTTGCTTTATTATTTGTGAAGCCCGGCTCCGAAATATGAACGAGTGAGTTCTCTTGCATTATTCTGAGTTATCGTTTCCGCCGATCTCGTAGAATAATGGAACCTTTCTTGTTGTTCACAATTTAAAAATATCATGAAAATAATAGAAACAATTTTCCCCGACTCGTACGTTTGCCGGCAGTTTTAAAAAGGCCAACACAAAAGCATTTATGTCAGAAATTCCGCCGAAATAAACAAGAAGCGAAAAATTAAAAATGAAATAAATTAATAAATCAGGCATTGTTTTTTAGAAAAACCTTTTTACATGGAGATGATTTTTTTGCATAAGTTATTAATCTGAATAATGAATTTACTAATCTTAAAATAAATAAATGCAGTAATCAAACCTACACTTTTCTTCCTTAATTTCTTTTTTTTTCTGTTCTTCCAAAAGGTAGAATTTAAGTCTTTATCTCAAACATTTTAAATTTACAAGTTGAAACTAGATACTTCTATTTATCTGGATTGGGTTCTTTGAGAATTGGAGAATAATATTTAGTTTTGTGATTTAAAATTCTAGTTTATCTGAACTGCATCTGTTAATATCTATTTTCTCACCTTTTTGCTATTAAAATAAATAAATGCAGTAATCAAACCTACACTTTTATTCCTTAATTTCTTTTTTTTTTTTTCGATTCTTCCAATAGGTAGAATTTAAGTCTTTATCTCAAACATTTTAAATTTACAAGTTGAAACTAGATAGTTCTATTTATCTGGATTGGGTTCTTTGAGAATTGGAGGATAATATTTAGTTTTGTGATTTAAAATTCTAGTTTATCTGAACTGCATCTGTTAATATCTACTTTCTCACCTTTTTGCTATTAAAATAAATAAATGCAGTAATCAAACCTACACTTTTCTTCCTTAATTTCTTTTTTTTTTCGGTTCTTCCAATAGGTAGAATTTAAGTCTTTATCTCAAACTTTTTAAATTTACAAGTTGAAACTAGATAGTTCTATTTATCTGGATTGGGCTCTTTGAGAATTGGAAGGTATATTTAGTTTTGTGATTTAAAATTCTAGTTTATCTGATCTGAACTCCATCAGTTAATATCTACTTTCAAACCTTTTTTCTATTTAAATAATATATATTTATTTAATATTTAAGTTTATAGTTGTATTTAGGTAGGTGCTTTTTTATTACAACGATCAATAATTTTCAATAAATCACGAAGCAAAAGCAGCGTGATTTATTGAAAATCAGTTTCCAAAGTACTCTTAGTGTTGCAAAATTAGAAAATACGTCCTAATTGTTCTTCAAATCTCTTAAAAGACTAAATATTAAATCTGTCTTCAATCCTTAAAATTTTCGAAATAGAAGAAAATGTAAAGATTTCGAAATGTAAATCATGTTAAATCTACATTTTAATCTTTTTTTATATTGACTATTATTTAGGAATAAAAAACAGTTTAATAGCTTAACGCTGGCCTATTGGTTAGGGCGCTGATCGTCAGTACCGGAGTTCGTGGGTTCGAATCCCACTATGGCATGGATGATCTTAGACGTTCGGAATCGGCTTTAAGCAGTAGGTACCGTTCTCATTAGCCCTCGTGTGCAAAACAATAGACCGTAGCGCTCCAAACCAAACCAAGCCATCTTACTTAGCACCTCATTAGCAAAAAATATGTATTTAATTACGATTACAAAATATGACTAGATAAAAAATAGCCTGTTACACCTCTCATATGCTTTAATATATCACAATTCAAAATAAAATTTTAGCTACTTTAATCATGGATTATCCCAGTGGAACTTGCACTGGAAATTTTCAATTCGTAGAACCTCCAAAATATAATCCCAAAAATAAGTCTTTGCGGTTATTAAGTTTTTAAAGCATCACTTTTCTTTTAAATTCAAATGTATATCAGTATAGAATATAATATTTTAGATGCATTAGGGGCAGATAGGTTCTTAGCTTATTTATTGTTAATTAAAATACTTTGTTATAAAAGTTTATGGTATCCATCTTTCTACATAAACTTCTAGCATTATGGATACCCTCGGGTTCAGAAGTTATTGAAAAATAGATCTTTCTGGCTTATCCATTATCTAAAGCCGTAGCCAAGAAAGAAAACGTTCAATCCCGCTCCCGCTCCGAAATTTTCAGACAATATAAATATGCTGAAAAAATTTTGTGGTTTTTAAAAAGTAATTTTTCTTATACTTTTTATGTCCAGATTTTTATGCTTGATTTTAAATACACGTAGTCTTTGCAGTCATTTATAAAAATGAAAAGGTTTTTAAGGTAAGAAGATATGTTTCGAAAAAAACAATACTAGTAAGGAAATATTTCTATTTATCACCTTAGAAAATCTCTTAAAAGATAATTAAAATGATTAGACTCAAGGCCTCAAGAGCTTCACGAAATAATTTAATTTGGTAATCCCCTTTGTAAAACTAATTTAAAACTAAATGTCCATGCAAATATTAATAAAAGAAAATGGTACAATCAAAAGATATAACTTAAATCTAGTATGCTTTTATGATAAATATAACTTTTTTTATTTTAGTGTTAGAGTTTGATCATTTTAAATAAAACAATTGCGGGCCACTTGCCAAATATATATTTTTAAATTTTTTAGCAAAAGGTCCTAATATATCTTAAAGTTTATTGAATAAATTCATGAAATTAAAATTCTGTAAAACCCGAAGATACTAGTTAAAAATTCTTAATAGGTAAGATAAATAATCTTACAATATTTAAAAGAATTCTTATTAGCACTATTTCTTTAATATGTACAAATTTATTTACTTTGTTCATATTTAATTATTAGTATTTGTTACAAATTAACATTTGCATATATCATATCACCGAAATCTACGGAATCTCTAACAAACAAAAGATATTTCTTCACCTTTTACTTTGCCCACGGGCTAGTCTGGCATGTGATACTTGAAGCATCATCCATACCAATTAATAGGTTAGCTGCCTTATGGAAACTTTGCTATTCGAAACGGAAAGCAGTCTCTTTTACAGCTAGCTCTCCCATAATGTATCTGCCAAAAATTATGCACCGCAAATTTTTTTTAAATATAGCCATGGTTGGTCCAGGGTTCGAGTCCCTGTTCGAGAGCCAAAAAATATTTCTTCTGTAGTGGTCTAGAGCCGCAGGATTGCGTCTGTTGCCTCTCAAAATTTCCTGTTCTTCCTGTTTGGCATTCCGGTTTCCCGTCTATAGGTGCAACGAGCTAAATTCAATTTTCTCCCCTAGTTTGGCTCTTCTTCTCGGCCCGTGTGGTTTACTCGCCTCCCTCACTCTAAATACCGCGTCAAGAGGTCCGCTAAGCATCCATAGTCTTCCAAATTCTCTGTCTCCAGTGCAACTCTGCTGCGTTCGCCCCATGTTGGTGCCTGCGGCGCGACGGTTGCGCTCCGGGTTCTTCGAAGGGTCTACTGCGTAGTGGGGTGGCCCAGTACTTGCGATCTGCCCACCGCCGCCCGGGTATGGCTGGCGGGCTCACTGCCAAATGGACCCGGTTTGGCGATTGATTGTCTATTAGGAGTACGGGTGCCGAATTGTCGAAAACTGAGATCGAAAAAGACATAACTGTGCATAATGTAATGATGCATAGTTCATTCACAGATGTGAACAAAGCGTGTCTTGGAACTAACCACATCAAAAAAATCTAAAATTAATACCTGGCGAGAATTAAAAAGACGCTACACCAGTCAGCAACAAAAATCCCAGGTGATGTGAAAATATTTCTTAAATTGCACCACTTCCTTACTATCTGTAGCTGATCGACGACAGTTTTTCAAACTTAATTGCCTAGGCTTAACAGTGTATTGAAAACTGTTATATGAGATGAATTTTCTAACGTTTTGTAAATAGATGTCTATCCATAGCTAAAAGAAGTAAACAATACATGTCTGACTACTTTGATAATCTTTGTGGTCATTTTAAGAGAGCTGAATGTTCTTCAGTTCTCAGGCACAAATACAATATTTTTAAATGTATTTTTTAAATCAAACGAAAATAAAAAGTAAAGTTAAATTAACAATATTTTCAGTATCAGAAATTTGCCTTGTTTATCCTTAAAAATGCTATAGTTAAGAAAATATATAAAGTATTTTCACTTGTGCATTATTTTACCACTATTTTATTAATATTTGGAAGATAAGTTTGTGAATGTTAATGCTTAAAGGAAAGGCTGTAGAATCTTCTCGAATGTCAGGGCATTGTAAGTACTTGTGTAAATCATTCATAACTTCACTGCAACTTCGTCAGGTACCATCCCACGTTGCAAGCTTGTATAAGACGTAACATTACAGTGTGTCAGTGATTGTATCAAGCCTGCTCTTTCAATGTAAACACAAGGTGTCCGCTGTCATTACCCACATTTTAACCTTGAACTACTTCCTCTGCACCATAATTTCCTGCCAACTATCTTTACACATTTCTAAATTCCTGAAAGTTCCGTTCACCTTGCCATATGGCATAAGATCAAGAAAATGGCCATATCGTTCGTACTCAAGGCTTAACTCCTCGATCGATAATACTACTCATCCTTGCACCCCTCTCCCGGAGAAAGTGGATCCACCTCGCACATCTGGGCCTCGCGTCGTGACGTCACTTTACAATCGATGACGTTTTCCGGAGAGGGGGAGGGGGGAGAATAATCCAGGAATTTCTTTTGTCAATATCGACGTGACGGTCACAGTTACGCTCGCGTGGTGGCAACATTTTTAGCTGCAGTAGAGATTCTATGTAGCAAGAAGAGGATCAACTTGTTTCTCTGTATCCCGTCAGAGTGGAAACAGTGTAATTCGGTGTTCAAGGGAGTGGGGGAAAAGAGGTATAATTCCCGACTGAGAGGGGTAAATAATAAATCATTATAAGATACATCGAATGTTACGAACACACAGGTTTTTTTTATTTACAAATATATATTCTCTGACATTAATTGATACAACAGAGATAAATTTATGAGGAATGACTCCAACTTTTAAACTGAAATAATAATTCTCTAACAGTCTGACAATCAGTATTAATATTTATCCTATCTTATTGCATAATATA
>CM063504.1:92322424-92334924 GCA_032207245.1 Pardosa pseudoannulata | reverse complement strand
AACGTTTTAAAGACGACAGTATTTTTCGCTGTGATATGAAGCATATTTATACCAATTTATCTTAGAATCGGATCTATAGTTTAGGAGAAGATAAAACTTTACCCGCTTTGAATTTTGCTACCTTATCAAAAATCCAGTATGGATGGCTCTATCCATTCCAGGTCCAATTACTTCCTAAATTCGAGGACAGTGGATAGATAACTTAGGCTATTATTATATAGGGGATTTAAATTTTGAAGTTTTTGGTAATCATAAAAAATGACGCGGTAAAAATAGATATTTATTATTATTAAACTATGATATTTGTATCTATGCTCTATAAATAGGAGTGTGTGTGTGCGTGTGTAAACAAAATTTTACTGAAACAGTGAGAGTTATATTCATGAAATTTGATACAAGGTTTTCTTGATACCTTAAAAAACTTTTCGAAGCTGTATTTTCGAAATTTTAATCGGTATCTTTTTTATGTTTAAATGATATTTCACGGGATTTTTACGCATATTCCTCTTTATGTATCTAGCAGTTAACCATACTATCTTGATCTACGTGCCACTTTAAAGCTCAAAAAATTTCATTTCATTGGAGCTCTGAAATTTTTCTACAACATGTCACCTAGTTTTTAACAGATTTCTAAAAAGTACCCTCTTTGTAATCGGTGAAACGAAATTTCATTTTAAAATTAAGACGCGGATAAGGCTGTTTGTTGTAATGTTTTGAAAATATCTCATAAGTTTATTATAAAAAGGATTAAGTTTTTAAAAGTTGTGTTGTTCATCTTATGAAAATAAGAGGTTTTTTTTTCGTTTCCACAGTTGCTTATATTAGTAATATGTTATATCCAAAATCTAATTTATATTTAAAAATAAGGTTAGAAAACCTTATTTACCCACATTAATGGCTAGGCACGATGCGGTTATTATCCAGTAAATTAACAAATAAAATACTAACTTTTTCACAAAAAAATTAAGTATTATCGGGAATTATCTGTTTTCCATATTTAGGGTTGATGCGTTGCTCAAAAAAAAAACACTCACTAGTCAAACTAAACTCCACAAATAAAATTTTAGAACACTTTAATGAACCACAACTTAATAAAATCGCACTGACCCACCATCGAGCTTACCAACTCACGAACACAACACATCTTAATCCGAACACATTCCACGAGAGTATTAGAAGTAGCAGTTCTTTTTTATACTAGTAGAAGTAGTAGTTCTTTACAGTACCAAAACCATAATTTTATGCACTTTACTGCTTGAGACTGCAAAAGCGAGAACTATTTAAGTTTTTCCTTGAGCATCTAGTCAGACATTGTTTTTTCTAAGATGCTTGTGTTTTCCCCGATTTCGAAATAGGACCACAGTATAGAAGAGGGGAAGAAAAAAAAGCAACCACTTCCCATGATAGATGAGTCGAAAGAAGCAACACTTCATATGAAGCGTTGTAACTTTTTGAGATATCTTTTTCAGAAGTCGTAGAGATAACATCCTTGTAGGAAGCGTCCTCCAGCCCAAATTTATCTCCTGTTAAAATAGCCTGTAATGACTTGAGAGAGGGAAAGTGTAATGTTCAAAATATCTCCTGCACATATTTAACTGAAATTTTACTAGATATTCACAAAAGAGAAAAACTAGGTAACCATTTAGTAGTTAGATTAGAAATGAAGAACAATTTTATTTGTGGGAAATTAAAGCTTTCTAACACATTCTTTTAACACATTGTATATGCGGGACACGTATTAGTACGGGTTTTATCGTGTACCTCTTCATAGAGGAAAATGCTTTGAACTTTACCACACTGTAAAACATTAGATTTATGATTGCTCTTTTCATTTTTTATAATGTAAAAATGTTTATATATAACATAACTCGAAAAAATTAAAACTATATACTACTGTTTCTATTTGATCTTTCATATTTATGATACTATGATAAATTTATCCACTAAAAAATATATTTTTTGTTTACAAAAGCCTTATGGATATTTATTTATATCTATTTATATATTTGTTTATATATTTCAATATAAAATACGAAAAGTTGGTTAAAAAATTAAATAATTTTCGATCTACTGAGATTTAACTGAATAACTAAATTTGCTCGCAAAACGCCCGCTCCCGGTACAATTCCGCTGCGAAATGTACCATCACACAATGTGTTAATACTACAAAAGCAGTATGTACCATCTTTTTCAGTGAAGGGATTTATTGTTACCCCTTTTGTCTAAACGAATAATTATAACAATATCTCTTATACATTTCCGTTGCCTCGTTCATCACATGTCAAACGATGGGCGAATTGTTTGGGTGCTGGCCTTCGGTACCGGAGTTGTGGGTTCTCATCCCACTGTGGCATGGATGTTCGGAATCGGCTTTAAGCAGTGTCGCAGTCCCATTAGCTCTCGTTTGCAAAAAAAAAAAAAAAATAAAAAATAAAAAAAATTAAAAAAAATTAAAATTTTTAAAAAAAAAAAAATATATATATATATATATATATATATATATATATATATATATATATATATATATATAGACCTTAGCGCTCCAAGCTAAACCGTTCATCCCAAAACCAAGGAAATAGTCTGAACTGTACTGAGGATCATGTATGTTTTCTAATATTTGCTTGCATTTCATTCTCACTTTTCTATCAAAAAAAAATTTTTTAACACTAAACATGCCATATAACGGGTCAAATGAACCAAAAGGTTTATGTAAAAAATGCGATGGGAAATGAATTAAAAATTCTTATTCTTTGTGTTTGCAATACATAAAAATTGACAATATACAATTTTGTTTAATTATAATAAAGTTTATTTGTCTATTTCCTTCCAATTTTCATATTTCATACATTTATAATAAAAAAAATTAAGTGTGGTTATTTGACCGGCTATGGTAGAAATAGGTATGTATTAAGAGTTGGTATGTTTAGTGTTAATGTAGGAGAAATTTGTATTATAATTATTCCAACAATCAATATATTTACAATAATTTTTCTTAGAATTTTTATTCGCATTACAGAATCTCTCCAAATATGAAACCGTATTCGTTTAAGAAAATTGTAATTGTACTTTTCAGGTGATTAGCGGAGCTCGCAGCTTAAAATGTTCTTTAAAATAATTTTAAAATAAGAATGTTTCCTTTTGGTCGCTATGTAATAAAACATAATTTTTGGTTTATTTTCCTGAGAAAATTGCAGCTGAAAATGTATAACTTGAACATCTGTTTGTAGGGGAATACTCTTTTGATTTCTTGGTTTAAAAAGTGCTACATTTGTACCAGCTGTAATATGTATGTTAAAAATGCACGCAGAAATAGTTTGTCTAAAGATGCAAATCCTCATTGGAATTCCCAATGAAACAGTTCCGTGTACAATTTAAAGTGGAAAATAGAAATAAAAATATATAAGATTGAATGATTTTTGGAGTGACCCCAACATACAAATGAAATATCCTATTTTATCAATGAAGCCATTTTAATGTCGCCATTTTTCCCGATGCAATATTAAAATGGCTTCATTGATAAAATAGGATATTTCATTTTTAATTTTAATTAAAAATTAAATATCATTACATTAATGCGGAAGTAGATGATTTCCTCTTTACTCATAAGATTCTCGTTTCAAATACTTTGCATTTATTGTTTAATATAAGTTAATAAGTATTCTAAAAATATATAATGTGCTTAGAAGGTTTTCGTGATAAAATAAAGTTAGAAATGACTCGTTTAAAAAAAAAATTGAGTAATTTAAGTGAGCTGTTTGTAATTTTAAAAACAGACACTCTTGCGTATTCGATTGAATTTAGTAACGTTCAGCCAGTGATACATCTTAGTCAATTAAAATTTCATTTATTACACAACTTTTGATTTTGCATTTCTTTTCAAAAAAATGTTCAAGGCAATTCTGCACAAACAATGGATTCTAAAAGCATAGAAAGCAATTTTTGTATGCATTTGTTATATGAGAAGAATTTTAAAATTCAGATTGATCTCTAGTATTTTCATTTTTATTCTCAATATTCTGCAATATTTACAGTTGATTTTTTTCAGGGCAGATTAATAATATAAAATGTTATTGTATTTTAAATTTTTATAAGTGTCTTTAATACAAATGACAATTTAACTTTTCTACTTTTTTCTTCATTCATTCATCTTTTCTGATTAAAACTATGTTATTATCCACTTGCCATTAGAAAATAAATTCTTAATAATACACTTTATTACAAGTCAGCATTGCATGCGTATTTTATAACTGTTGTATCCTTTGTATGTATACTATGTATAATGATTTTAATATAATTTTTTATGTATTTTGTGATTTCACTTTAGATTGTTGCAGGTCTAGTTATTTATTAGATTTATTGCTATTTTCACAATTTTACGTTCTAATTGTATAATTTGTGGTAAATCTTAAGTAACTATTTAAGTTTCTTTTTCAGCTTCATTAAAGTATAGTATAAACTATAATCAGAGATCATTAATCTAAAAACATTGTGATTATCAATGTATTTATACTGTATTTATATTTTTTTATTGCAGTGGGACTTCTTTTTAAAATCTTGTCATATATCTGTATTTTTATCATTAAAATCTGTTTTTAAAATGTTTCTGCACTATTATCTTTGTTAAATTTCATTATTTTGTATGCATTTATTTTTGTATTGAATACTTAAAATATGTGACAAATCAACAGTGTGTTTAAATTTTGTTGAAATTTTGAATTTCTCGTGGGACTTATTGTATAATAACTCTAAAATGTGACAAACCAACCTTCTTTCCTAAAAATGTCTTATTTGTATTATTTCAATGCAAATTTACAATATTATTTCAACACTTTATCTTCAAAAGTATGTGTTCTTTAAAAAATATTGCAATGTAAAATTAATAAGTATTTTGTGCTTGGAAATATGTATCATATTAGTTTATTTAAAATTACACAGCAAAATTGAGGCTCTATTACTGATTTTAATTTTATATAATTATTGATATTTTGGATAATTGCATGTACTGTTTCGTTCCTTGTTTTAACATTGCAGAGAACTCACTTATTTGCCGTGTAATCTTTCAAATTTTCATGTATATTGAGTAAGTTTTACTTTTAAAAAAATTCTTGATTTGGTGAAGTATCTGTCACTTTTACTTAATTCATTTATTCATTCTCTGACAATTTAATTAGATTGAAATCTCTCCTGAAAGACCACTTCTCATGAGAACTGTTTACTTTTGGGCTATATTTTTCTACTATAGGCTCAGTATTCATTTTAAAGTAAACGCTTTTCCAATCTTCGGACCTGAATTTTAATCGAAGTACAGAATCACTTCCTTAGAAAAAATTTAGAAAATTTGAAATCAAATTTGAAACCCTTGTAATCTTTAATAATATCTGGAATTCTTTATTCGGGCAAACCCCCCAAAAAATCGTCAATAATTTAATTAATTTAAAATAAATAAAACTGTATCTAATAATTTAAAAATTAAATATTCATATTTATTGGGTGAATAATGTTAAGAAAATTTAATATCGCTTTTAAAAAAATGACGATCACAAAGTATGAGTTTCGCATGTCAGACTTATTCTTCAGCAAGCAAAACAACACATATGCATCTCTACAGTGCAGCATTTGTTTTGCTTTCCACTTTGCTTTCCCTTTCACTGATTTTTTTTAAAAAGTGATATTCTTAAAAATTAAAGAACCTATTAATTCCTTCTTTAAAGCTTTATTGACAAAAATTATAAATTTTCCCTCCCACCTCTTTTAATATATATATATATATATATATATATATATATATATAGATAGATAGATAGATAGATAGATAGATAGATAGATAGATAGATAGATAGATATAGATATATGACATGGTCCGAGTAAACACACTAGAGTCCTGACATCAGCTTCATATCTTTATTTAAACTCACCAACACTCTACTCACAATGGCGTCTCATTTTGGCTCCCAACTGCAAACAAAAGCAGTATTCACTACTTCGAGGAGCCACGTCTGCCTATAGTAATTGCTTATCGCTCTCTCTCTATATCACTGCGCGTGAGCCGTATTTATGTGACTAGTAACGCGAGGCGCGTTACTCCCATTAAAAGAATCTCTAATTAAATCCCTCTTAAATTACTCTATATTTTTATCCTGACATATATATATATATATATGTATATACATATACATACACATACACATATAAGGCTCATTGTCTCTTTTTCAGTTGTTTTTTATTATATTTGTTCGTAAAATTTTGAAATTTGTTTTCAAACGTTGATAATCTTGACACAGTTATGTGTCAAGACCATTAATAAAACACATCAGCCACGTTTTCTTTTTAAAACCTAATGTTTCCCCATACCTGTGATTATATTAGAAAAATTATTCTGAACAGAATGAAAAATATTTAATTTAATATAACATTGTTTACACACGAGAGGTGGAAGTTGTCTCTTAGCGCATTTTTGTATGAGAGTTAGGGGAATAAAATAGTGTTTCTACAGTGAAAACAATATCTCCCGATGGAGATTCGTGTTGCAAAAACGTAGACCGTAGATTATTCTGAACAGAATGAAAAATATTTAATTTAATATAACATTGTTTACACACGAGAGGTGGAAATTGTCTCTTAGCGCATTTTTGCATGAGAGTTAAGGGAATAAAATAGTGTTTCTACAGTGAAAACAATATCTCCCGATGGAGATTCGTGTTGCAAACACGTAGACCGTAGATTATTCTGAACAGAATGAAAAATATTTAATTTAATATAACATTGTTTACACACGAGAGGTGGAAGTTGTCTCTTAGCGCATTTTTGCATGAGAGTTAAGGGAATAAAATAGAGTGTTTCTACAGTGAAAACAATATCTCCCGAAGGAGATTCGTGTTGCAAAAACGTAGACCGTAGATTATTCTGAACAGAATGAAAAATATTTAATTTAATATTACATTGTTTACACACGAGAGGTGGAAGTTGTCTCTTTGCGCATTTTTGTATGAGAGTTAGGAACATAAAATACAGTGTTTCTACAGTGAAAACAGGATCTACCGAAGGAGATTCGTGTTGCAAAAACGTAGACCGTAGATTATTCTGAACAGAATGAAAAATATTTAATTTAATACTACATTATTTACACACGAGAAGTGGAAGTTGTCTCTTAGCGCATTTTTGTATGAGAGTTAGGGGCATAAAATACAGTGTTTCTACAGTTAAAACAGTATCTCCCGAAGGAGATTCGTGTTGCAAAAACGTAGATCGTAGATTATTCTGAACAGAAGGAAAAATATTTAATTTAATATTACATTGTTTACACATGAGAGATGGAAGTTGTCTCTTTGCGCACTTTTGTATGATTGTTAGGGGCATAAAATAGAGTTTCTACAGTGAAAACAATATCTCCCGATGGAGATTCGTATTGCAAAAAAGTAGACCGTAGCTCTCTACCACACCAAACCTGAAGGAGATACATTTCTGAGGTGGTCTTTTTTCCAGGAAAGTATAGTTGGACATCTTAGCTTCGAAATAACATTCCAGATTGACTATAAATTACAGAGGTCATTTTTCTGTTTCATTTTTTTTTAAATTTAGTTCAGTTCATGTTCATTTTTCTCACCATCTACCTAGCAGAATAATTAACAGTCCGTACCTGATACCTGCGCTTAATCAAAGCTTCGCTTTATTTTCTATAGTTTAAAATGTAATAAAAGAAATGCTATGACGTACTTTCTTAATGGCATTACTAACATTCAGGTGTATAAAAAATGGATACAGTCTTTATTGTAATCACTATTTATTCATTCTTTTCTCCTCAATAACTTTAGTAAAGTGGTTCTAGTTAATTTCCAAATTGAATTTATCATATTTGTTAATCAGTCATCCCAGCCCACTAACTCGATTGAGGCCTTGCACACATTTGAATGCAAGCCAAATCCATTAAAACACCGATAACGGAAACACAATTTTTGCTCGTATTTTTAAATGACATTTTGTGGCTCGGCATTCCATAAAAATATCCTGGTGGAAAAAAAAAAGACATATCGATTTTTTTTCCGAGGCTTTATCAATATTTCTCCTTTTTTTACTTTTTTGTTATTTTTCGTTTACATTTTTATTTCGAACTACGTGTAGCATCTCATTTGTGTCTGTCTTATTTGAAGTCAGTATATAGCCTTATCTTCTGTTGTCTTTTATTATGTGCATTTTCTCTCTTTAAACGTAGTCGAATTAATTTTGTTTCCAAATAAATTTTTTTTTCCACTCTGACAATTTTGTTTCATGATTTGATTTCGACTTTTCTACTTATTTGTTCTCTCGGTTGTTATTTTAAAGAATACATAGTATCTAAACGTCATTACTGTCATTGTAATAAATGGTAAATCATAAACTAAAGATAACAGTATGGTACTCAGAGACCTTTTGTGAAGAACTGTATTTGTTTAAATTCATTTGTATAGTTTCTTTTCATCAAGTATTCATTAATAGGATATAAACAGCTTTCATTCAATATGCATACATATGCCGATTTGAACAGTGCGGATAAAAGTATGAATTTTCACTGTTATGTATATATTTATACAAATACATACACACACACACACACACACACACACACATATATATATATATATATATATATATATATATATATATATATATATATATATATATATATATATATATATATATACAAGTAAGCGCCCATCGAGCCTTTTCTGGGTTGCCTGTGTGCGAGATATTTTGTCGCTCCCTATCATAGATTTCTAGTAAATTCATAATTTGTGCATAATCTATTATGTTTATATGACTTCTTAATGTAACTATGTATCATAAAAATAATTACATACCCATCATATACCTTATTTTCTTTTATTAAGATAAAAATGCATGTAATGACCTTAAAATTTCTTTGTGTCACGCTTGAAAATAGACGATTTTTGGTTGCCAGAGCTTGCTTGGCGATGTTTAATCTTTATGCAGTTTTTCCGAAAGGCACTCAATTACAAAACTGAAGACTAGGGTATAACTTTATTTTCTTTCATTTTTTCTCACTACGCACTCAGACGAACGCTTGATACATCCTATATATATACTTCAAGAATCGCCATGCATCTCCATTGCTGTAATAATTTCCACTGACTGAGTAATCACGTGACTTTTCTTCTCATGGGAGAGAGACTAAGACAGCACTGTGGTTAAAACATTACAGTCGCAAATATTTCCCTCCTCTCTCTCTATCTCCTTTTTAAAAAAATGATATCTCGCTTAGAAAAAAAGGCATGAAAGGCCGCACATAGTAGATGTTACTTCGGACTTTGTGTTGATGAACGTAAAAAGAATCCAATTTCTGTGAATCACTTCCTTAATTTAATTTGGACATCTTGGAAAGTAAAGATTGAAAAATAAACATGAATTCGAAGAATTTTGAGGAATTTCCCCAGATAGCAAATTTAGTTTGCAGCAGTCTTGCTCTGCAAGCCTGCAAACTTGCAGCAAGTTCAGCATGACAAGCCTACAAGTTTGAAACAAGACTGCAGTAAGTCTAAGAATCTTCGCTTGCTTGAAGGTTGTCATGACAAGATTGCCACAGTTTTGCAGCAAAATAGCGTTGCAAAGGAGTGGTAGCTTCATGTTTCTTATAACTGGCAGGAGTTTTGCTGCAAGTTTGTCGCGTCTAATTTGTAATGACAAGATATTATCCAGAAAAAAACAAACTTGCCGCCAACATGTATGCTATCTGGGTCTTGAGCAATACTTTTTTTATATATTACATGCATATATTATAAGAAATGACAAAATGCATCCACAAGTTAGAACTGCACTCTTTTACCGTCTTGGTTTTCACTCATTAGTAGAACCTGATTTTAAACTCAGTTCAACTTTTTTTTTTCTATCAATCCCAGATATTTAAGTTATTCTAGGTTGATTAGTGTTATCAAATGTTTTTATGATTCGATTTTAGAAAATTTCCGCATTTCCTTAAAATAGGCATAAATTTGATATTAATTTGAAGAGAAAGATCTAAATCTAAACAGTGATGTTTAAAAAATATATTTTAGTAGTTTTGTTCCATACTTTATAGATTTGGCCACCTGCTTACACGTGCACTTACTAGCCCCGATCCTAAGTGCATTTATGCATGTTTTGTATATAATTTTGTGTGCTTATTCTTTTCCTTTTTATGCGCTTTTGCATTAGTTATGAAATCCTTACAAGTAATGTTCTGACAATGACAATCCAAAACCACACTAGCAAGAATAAATGTCGTTCTAAACTAAACACTTTATTAGCTAGTTATTTTAATTTAACATCGAAATAATGTAGCCCTTTAAAACACACACACATATACATAAGTGTATGTATAATATGTATGTATATGTGTGTGTATATATATATACACATATACATAAATACACATATATATATACACATATACATAAATACATATATATATACACATATACATACATACATATATATACACATATACATACATACATATATGTATACACATATACATACATATATATACACATATACATACATACATATATATACATATACATATATACACATATATATACACACACATATATATATGTATATATATATTTATATATATATATATAATATACATATATATTCATATATATACATATATATAATATATATATATATATATATATATATATACATATATATACATATATACACATATACAAGCACATATATATATATATATATATATACATACATATATATATACATATATACATATACATATATACATATACATATATATGTATATATATATGTATATATATACACATATATATATACATATATATACACACAACACACACACACACATAATATATATATATATATATATATATATATATATATATATATATATATATATATATATATATATGCTTGTGTGTGCACACTATGTTTTTAAAACAAAAAGCGGCTTCTATTAATCTACTCACCATAATTCACTCCGTCCTTCTGTTCACTGTAAGATCTTTACCTTTTATCATTGACTGAATATTTTTTTTTATTTTAAGAGAAGAAGTTTGAAAAAAATCATGTAATATAAAATTTATGAGTTAAAGGATATTAAAACAAGTATTTAGTCGTCGGTGATTATTTCTGTAGACTCCGAATAGCTTTATTAAAAGGGTTCTTTGATCTTTTCAGTTCCGGCTCGCTTTGAGAGCAAGTACAAAATGGAGACCGTCCGGTGGGGAGAAACAGCCATCCTGCACTGTGAAGCATTTGGTGATAACCCCATCAGTTTGACATGGACCAAGAACCAGATGCCTATATCGGAAAAGGAAAGCACCAGGTATGATAACCTACTTACTAGTTTAATCTACTTACTAGTATAACTTTACTAGTATAATTTACTAGCATTTACTAGTATAATTTACTAGCATTTACTAGTATAATTTACTAGCATTTACTAGTAGAATTTGCTAGCATTTACTAGTATAATTTACTAGCATGTACTAGTATAATTTGCCAGCATTTACTAGTATAATTTGCCAGCATTTACTAGTATAATTTGCCAGCATTTACTAGTATAATTTGCTAGTATTTACTAGTATAATTTATTAGTATAATTTTACTAGTAGTGTACGCATAAATTTCTAATCCTATATCCTAAAGCATCATAATTGTATATGTGTTGAGTGCAAATATACGTAAGTATCATGTACATACATTTTGTGAATGCGTGTTTTATTATATATACAGTTGATCCTCGTTAAGACAAAAACGCTTACTGTGAAATTTTGTTTAAAGTGTTTCTGTATCTGACATATTGGATTCATCGCGTTTAATATTAACGTATGGGAAAAATTAAATATTCTCTAGTTGGCTCGCATTTAAAAAAAATTTAAAAATATATACCACATAAGACAGTAAATTCTCTAGGAGGCTAGCATTTCGTTTTTAATTTTGGCTTATTATGTTCGTATACAAAGCTTTCCACAAATAATTAAATAATTTAAAATTTTATATATATATATATATATATATATATATATATATATCACTGGCGTGCGGTAAGTTTTAATGCAGGGTGTGCAGAGAACATGGATTTTCCAATAAATCTTTAATTATTGAGACATCTGAGTTCTCCATTCTGAAACAGGTTTATTTATTATGAATATAAATTTAAAGAATACAATAAATAAAATATTTACCTACGAGTAGTTTAGTTATAACTATAAAAACAGCTAAACGTATGAGAATTCTACTAGCACTGAAGCAAAAATCATGTCTTTTGTTGTATGGTGTCATATCGGCGTCGAAAAAGCAACGCTTCGGGCTTCCCTGAAAAACTTATATGTTCAGCAAACGTAGCACCACATGGCGCCCGCCGCTACGGTGCCTCATCCTTATGCTCGTTGATGCCGACAAACCGAAAGTCTATTACACGTGCAGAGGATTTCACTGCACGCTGCCACAATAGAGCGAACTGTTTCTTGTTCGGTCAATGGATT
>CM063504.1:92292424-92317424 GCA_032207245.1 Pardosa pseudoannulata | reverse complement strand
AATATTTCATGTTTGTTTTAAAAGCGGGTGGTAAATAAACTGCGCTTAAAAAGACTTTTACTTACAAAATGCATACCGAAAACTTTAAAATATTTTTTTATAATTATTCAATAGTTGTAATTAGGTCATTACTAGAATATAAATTTCAGCAAACAAGACTTGCTATTCATGTATAATATAAATGCATTAGCCCTTACTGAGGCCATGCTAAGTTTACTTACCACCAAAGTCATTATTTTTATATATCTATGGTAAGCCTTTACCACATTCCGTTAGTTCTCAGTGCCGTAACTAGGGTGTGGCAAAGGTGGCATTTGCCACGGACGCATCAGGACGAATGCTGGGCGATTGGTTAGGGCGCTGTTCGTCGGTACCAGAGTTCGTGGGTTTCGTGGAATTCCACTATGGCATGGATGTTCGTAGCCGTCCGGAATCGGCTTTAATATGTAGGTCCAGGTCTCATTAGCCCTCGTGTGCAAAACAGTAGACCGTAGCGCTCCAAACCAAACCAAACCAAAACCAAGCATCAGTCTTAGGGGCGCTACTGCCACAGACGCATCAGGACGAATGCTGGGCGATTGGTTAGGCGCTGTTCGTCGGTACCAGAGTTCGTGGGTTTCGTGGAATTCCACTATGGCATGGATGTTCGTAGCCGTCCGGAATCGGCTTTAAGCTGTATGTCCAGGTCTCATTAGCCCTCGTGTGCAAAACAGTAGACCGTAGCGCTCCAAACCAAACCAAAACAAAGCATCAGTCTTAGGGGCGCTGCATCGTAAGGAAAATGTCATCACAGGCTTGCAATTCCGTCCCTTTTCTCACCTTTAGTCTTTTTTTTTTTTTTTTTTAACAATTGATCTTTTTTAGTCACTTTTTTAAGAAAACAGTCACTTTTTTCATGGTGTATCACGGGGTCCGACAATGTACTGAACCATATTTCGTTCTTAGCGCAAGTGCTACGATCACTCGACACGACCAAATAGAAACCTTCTGCATTATTTTGCATGTGTGGCTCTCGTTGGCAGATGACCCCGGGTAAGTACATTATTGAATCATTGGTTGGACAGGTACTGGTGGAAGGGAAAAACTTGGCGAACGCAATGACGTCTTACAAGTACATGTTCAGACCCACCTGTCTTTCCAAGTACCATCACCCTGTGGGACTATTTCGGACCTTGCCTGGATTTCCAGTTGATCTAGTTTCCGGTTCTTTCTGTAGTTGAAAAAAATAAATATGAATTAATAACAAAATATTTTAATAAAAGACCAAAAATGTGATGTTCTAATCTTATTTTTCTTATTAAAATGTAATTAGTCATATCGTTTCCAGAATTAGTGATTTTAAAGATTTGTAAAGAAGTTCCTGAAATGTACATTTAATACATTAAAGTAACTTACGTCAAAGCACACATTTCTCTTTTTCTTTTACTTCACAATTTTTGTTTAGATACTCTAATCTAACTATGTGCACATTTCAAAACATCATTAATATATGCAGAAAGTTGTGATTATAAAATTAATGTATGTATTCAAATCTAATTTATAGATTTTCTTGAATAAAAAGCAATGTTTAGTTGTGTTAAACAAAATTTTGAACCTTTTTTATTTGACACTAAAATCATGGCTTGCATGAATCATTTGACTTACAGATCATTTTGCCCTTCAGTATACCTAGTTCTCTAAACAAAATTTACAGAAACCTTCAGAAATTTCCAAAATATCCAGATTGAAGAACCGTGTCTTAGACAATCAAGCTATCGTTCTCTTTTGATACTAGAAAAAGCGTTGCAGTAGTATAAAACAGAGGATTAAATGTTCATAGTGACTAAAATATTTTAATTAAATATGTAAGTACTTATTTAGAAATTAACGGGAAGAAGTGAATTATTAAATTCTTTGAACTATTAAAAAACTTACGACTTATAATATTTGAATAACTTAAAACTTTTTTTTCTAGGTATGAGGTTTATGACAGTACATCAGAACGAGGCACGACTTCGGAGCTGCACGTACAAGTAACCGATCGTGAAGACAACGGACTGTATGTTTGTATAGCTAAGAATGCTTTTGGGAAGGACGAACGGACCGTCAAATTAGTTGTACTCGGTACGTAACATCGAAACAACAGAATGTTGCTTTTTCCTAGAGTGCTCGTAATATATTGTGAGCTTAATATGAAACTTAAATCAATTGAATAATAATCATGTTACAGTACTTAAGCTGAGAAAAGCCACTGAAATTTCAGGTTTCTATAAAATTCCTTTGATAGTGTCTTTTTAGATTGAACTAAAGCGTGATTGGATTTTTAATGCCTTTGAATTCTGATGAAGGCATCGTTTGTTTCTAATTTTAAAAAAAAAATCCTTATCGGAATAATTCAACGACTAAAGATACATCTGAGAAAGATTGACTTTTTCTTTAATTTGACTGCTCTTTGATTTTCAATTCTTAAAAAAGCTGAGTAGTTTTCAAATATTTTACAACAAAGTCCACCGTAAATCAAATACTGGTTTGTTAGATTTTTTTAATTGAACCATCTAAGACTATATGTGGAACGGATAACAAAGAATGTAATTAGTTCTGTAAGACATTGCTGACAAATCTTTTAGTCCCGAATTGAGATCTTTCTGATACAAAAAGACATGCTGAAAGATGAATACGTATTGTAGAATACTTAAAATCATATTTTAATAAGTTAGCTTCAGTTTTAAAGTTCACAGATAGTAATTTTCCTTGTTCTGTTGTGTCACAACATAATTGCTTGTCATCAGGCTCGTAGTCTTTTCACAACTTGAACGATTTACTGTTGTTGTTTCAAAAACGTGCATAGGTGGCAACGCTTCCGATAGACTCGGAAGTTTTCCGATATTTCGGTTTGTTTCCGATCAGAAGATCGGTAAACTTATACTTCCGATTTTCAGCGGTATATTCTAAAATCCATAAAATTTCCCTACAAGTCCCGTTCCCGCTTTGTTCTTCCCTCTATTGATATATATGTATTCCAGCAATAAGTAAGGCTCGAATGATGAGCGAGTATTCAGCCAAATAAAATAAATAAGAACTGATTTTAGACAGTCTCTGTCTAATGAAACATTAGAAAAGTTATCAATTGTGAAATGCAGTAAAAGTTTAAAATGCTTTGAAAATGAGTTTGACAAACAATTTTTGAAAAAGAGCAAAATCTTGTACAACAGCATTTGTCAATACTAAAGACTGACTAATAATGTTTGTGTTATATATTGTAGAAACAGTATTATCATTCTGTCACTTTTTAATTATGTTTTATATATACACTAAAAAATGTTATTTCAATAAAATAAAGATTTTTTTTTTACTTTTAAAGCATTTGTGAATACTAGATTAATATATCTTTCATAGATTAAATAAACCTTGCCATTTTCCCTATTTTTTTTCCTTTTAAAATTTATATTTTAATCTATATGCCGTTACTGACAATAAACTACGGTAAACTACAGATTTTTCTCTTTTGGAAGTTGGCACCTATGAACGTGGAATTATTGCTGTGGGATACTCCCTTAAGTAACTTATTCTAACGAGGCATATGAATCTATGTCCTCAAAATACTTTTTTCAATTCTAACTCCACTGGTTTCTTTCTAATTATATTCAGAATGCTATATATTAAACAGCTCCAAATTTTAATATCGTTTTTACCAAATCTTGTATACTTGTAGAAAAAAAAAATCAGTGAACGGAAATGCCTTTCTGCAAATTAAGTTTTAATTATCTTCATTATTTAACACAATAGTAATTTAGTTATTTGCAGTGTGCTTTTGGTTTAAGCCTAACGCAAAACTATTTTGGATTTTTGTCCCCTTAATTCCAAAAACACTAAATAAAAATATTTTAAAACTCAGATATTTTAGTACCTTACAAATATTTTACCTTTTGTTTGAAAAAAAAATTGTTTACATGATTTTTATGAGGTAGAAAATCGTAACTGTATATATTAAACTGTAGTAATTAACCTGAGAAATTTTACTGAGAAACTGTTTAAACTGAGTAATATTTACTGAACGGTGCTACATTTAAAGCTATTTTGTGATTCGAGTTTAGATTCCTATAAATATTTGGAAAAATATTGAATCGATTCTCAATCATGTGCACACTCCGATCATCAACATCGAAAGTAGACTATTCTAATTCCTAAAAAATTTTAAAAAAATATATAATTTCTACGTTTTTATTAATCTGGAAATAGCTGAAAACTCATCACAAGAAAAATTCTTTCCATCGTTCTTTTATGATGCCCATCTTAGAAAACATAATCAACAAACTATATTTTCCCAATACCTTATTCTCCTCGTGTGTATAGCAGCCAATTACTTTAGCCAATTTCCGTTACCAAATGGTTACCAAGCGCGATAGTCCATTATCAATATCTCGTAAAACATTATATCCTAGACAAGTTTCATCTACCACTAAATAAGGGAAACTTGTTCTGAAATCTGCCGTAAAAACATTTATTTCCGACGACCTAGATTAAATTACTGACGATCCATGACAAATATCGCCTTCGATAACCTCGTTCTATTCAATGATTTCTTTCTGAAAATTCCTTTTTTTATAGCCCATCTATATATCACATCAAATTCCATCCATCTTTCATTTCTGCAAAGAAATAGCGTGATGCGATGGTTCTCTCCAAAAAATCTAATATATCTACAGCGCCATCTATTGCACTGAACGCGATTTAAAATTAGAGTAACTTCATTAATGATGAAGTGCACGGCAGTTATTTTTTATCTCTTCTTTTATACAGCTTGTGGTTATTGATGACATTTCATCATTATTTTCCATCGACCAATTGATTAATCGAATAGATGTTCCCGATATATTGTTACCGATACTTTTTTTTTCATCGTGTTTTGTAGATTTTCTTTACGTCCAAGCTTTATTTCGTTTGTTTTTTAACCCTGTGACGTCATATTAGAGCGCAGGCGCAAAAGGATTGTTAAAATATCGACTTGCATAATGGACTGCCGAAAAGGACCGTAAAATAAAAGCATCAGCTAGACTGTAAATTATTTTCATAGTTGTTTTTCTGTAATTTGTTTGTTTTCGAAGTTGTAAGGTTGTTTCAAGAAAGTAGGACATCGGATAAAAACATGCTCTTCACAGAATTATTTTCCTTATTTATCTTTACGCATTTATTATATAGAATTATTGAATCTTGAGAGTAACGTGTAAACATTTCGCCTTTGATGTAATAAGATTTCATTGAGACTTGTTCGAAAAATACTGTTTCCAAATCATAAGTTTTTTTTGTGTTTACTGTTTCTACAATTACGTAAAGGCGTCGAATACACATAAAATTTTGTCAAATATATTGTTACATTTTGCACAACGTGAATTTAAAAGAGTGAAATAACTAAATCATGATAAAAGCTGTGTTTGAGACAGTTTCAACTCATTAAAATCCTCAGCCATGGTAATGTTATTAACAGTTTGAATCTTCTCTAGTACCATTGAAAGAAATGTCGGGTATGCTTGGATGTAACATTTACTTCAATATTGCATGGTTTGGTAGTTTTGCAACATTTGTGAAGTTGAAAAATGTTGAGTTTATTCAAACAATTAGTCTCTGGCGTTGTTCTGCGAAAGCGTTTTACAATGCTAATAAAGTGGTGTGAGGTTGTGAATGACCCATCTTCATTTTAACTTGAAAGTGTTAAGAGTCCCGTGATGGACACTAGAACTGAAACTAAGTTGCATCAAAGAATTATATGAGAATAGTGTGAGTTAGGCAGAAATTAATTTTGGTGTTCTCGGAGTCCCCAAAAGTTACCACAGTTAGAGGAGAAACATAGACATTTAGCCAAAGGCTGTAATTTTGGGGATAGAATATTATAATTATAATGCCGTTTTGCATATAGTGACATCCGTTGAGGCCATTCACATCCATAGCTTAACCCACTGAACGGACGCGTCGACGGGGGTTCGACAGCGAATTCCAGTTCGAAAACGGACCTGTCGACCCCTTCTCGTTTGCACTCGTATAACACACTTTTGAGGAAAAAAAAATATTGCAAAGCGATAATAAATGAAACTAATTTTGCGTAACGGAACTCCTTTACCTTGCAGGGAAAATAACTTAAAAGTAGCCTGACAACTTGTAAACCGGCAACTCTCGTATGGTACGATAAGTTCCGTCTGGAATTTACGAAAAGGGTGACTGTTTTGAAACGGAAAAAGGTGGGGAGGGTGGCCGGTGGATGGGTTAAAATTTAATTTGATTAGAATTGTTTCTTTAAAGGTATTCAGTTTAAAATCCCCGATCAAAGCAGTTGACCCAATTTTCAGCGTACATATTTAGAGTGTATGTTTGTGTTCCTCGTACAGTCCATCTTTATTAGAATTTCCTCATATAGTCGGAGGTCATCAAACCATCGATCATGATCTACTAGTGTCTCTCCGAACAATATTCGGTAGATCGCAGTATCTCCCTTAAATTAGCTAGCCTTTAGTTACTCCTCTGAGCTTAGATTGATAACACACACACACGAGTCAACTAGCATGTACAAGACCCTTAACACCTGGGTCAATATCTGTGGGAAAAATATCTCTAGAAAAATCTGTCTCCGACAACGTGTATCTCCTTTTTATTTGGAAATTTCCTAAATTGTCCGCTATGGCAATGTAGGATTATAATCGGTCAGGCCCCTTCTCTGAGGGCGTAAACTGCAGCCCCAGTGGTCAGTTTAGGATAGGGGTTAAAAAGGGGAATGCAAAAGGATGCGGAAATTTTTAGCCCTTTGATTTAAGTTTTGAACCCCTGAGAATTTTCCTTACATATATATTCTATTAAGTCTTTCAAATTTACTATAAATATGTATATGTAAGCAATAAACAGACGGAAAGAGATTTCTATATTAGTTTCTTTTAGTAGCTCACGGTAATAAAAATTAATTGTAAATTGTATGGTTGCTCGGAGCTTCAAAAGTTTGGCGACCTCTGGTATAGATTTAGGGCTTTTCAAATCTAAAATTTGCAATTTAAAAATCTGTTGACCCTGTATCGTGAGCTAAAATTAATGTCTTTCTAGCAGTATAATACGGTGAATTTGAGAATTATTATAGGAAATTTTTATAAGATTCTCGTATTAAAGTTTTTCTGAGCAGTGGGCCTCATTAGTCTTCTTTGTAACCAAAAACAAAAAGAAAGAAGTAGACAGCAATGCTCTAAACCAAACCGATGCAATAAGCGCAAGAAATCTTTACTATTGCTATTATTATTAGTTCACTAAACACTCAAATTACATGTAGAATTGCGAGTAACGAAAGTCTAAAGAAACGCAAATCTTACGAATCCGTTTAAAAAGCTAAAATTGGTTCACTTCAGTTTGAGTCCCTATCCCTGAACTAAATCTTGTCAATGCGACTTTGATTTTCTTCACATGAGGATGTTCTATTAAAATATTTGTTTTAACTTTATTATTTACCTAATTTTATTATAAAATCTTCCTTGCAGAGGTTCCGGGTCCCCCAAGCGACGTTCGCGTGGAACAAACCTGGAGTCAAAGTGCTACTGTTCGGTGGAACGTTCCTTATGGTGGTAACAGTCCTATTACATCCTTTGTGGTTCAGTTCTGGAGGGACGCAGGTAGGTAGCACTCTTACACCCTTTTATTTAACTTACACTGTATGCAGACATGCCAACTACTCCAGGATTCCCACGGTCCTTAAGAGCTCCTTAATTTCAGCTTTCATTTTTAAGGGCCCTTATAACTACTTAATTTTTGTCAAATTTCCTTAAAAACTCCTTAATTTTTTAATTAGAATGCGATCAATTTCTCCATCGACATGTCATTTCCTATTTGTTCCTAATATTCCTTATATGATAGTTTTTTCTTAGTTACTTATTTGATAAGTATTCTTTCACATACTGAAAAGGTTTAAAGTATAATGTCAGTTGCCCTTTCCTAATAGCTAATGGTCATGCTGATTTTAATTAAACGAAGCATGGAGGATGGAAAATAAAAAAGATATTTCAGCTACTTATGGATGTTTAACTTTCCTTGTATTGAATGTAATAGAAAAGTCTAAAACTTTCTTCTTTCCCAGGCAACGTCGGCTATAATCAGCTAGTAAATAAAAACATACATATATGAGTCATTTTTAAACCCTCAGAAAGTATTGTTTTAAATGTTGTTTTTATTCACAATTTATTTTTAGTTTGATTACTGAAAAAACTTTAGATGTTCATTTTTCAAAATTAGCTTTCATCAGATTTATCTTATACTAGTTTTAAGTATTTTTAAAAACTTAATTCTGAAATATTGTAGGGCATTTATTGAACATGCCTTGTCCGGTTCATACTAATTAAAACATGTTCCTCAGGAAATAGGTTTTATGCCGTTATGTCCTGTATTTCAAGTAAGTCCTTATAAGAAGTTGCTTTGGGTTTTGGAAAATCCTTAAAAAGTCCTTAATTTTTGTTCTAGAAAAAGAGTGGGAACCCTGTACTCCGGAGCAGCATAACTCCGGAAACTTATCAGATTTCTCCAGAAAATAACAAAACTTTTGAACAGCTAAATGATTACTATTCAGCAATTAAGTACAAAGTTTTGCAAAAAATAATGTTGAATATTAATTACTCTTTTCACACATTGAGTTGACAAACTCTAGAATCCCTGACGACAGATGGAAATAGTTTAATCAGGTTTTTCAGAACAGTGTTTCTTATAGCAACTATAAGAAACACTGTTCTGAAAAATAAGTTGTTAAAGCTAAAAAAGCTACTCATAAATTTTTAAATGCATAAATTTTAATTTACCTTTTACAATTTACTACTGTGTAAATATTTTAAATTTAATTTTAATTTAGAAACCAATAAGATATGTACTTATGTATAATCTGTAAGTAGCATGTTAAAATTTCAAACCACGCTGTTGCTCCGGACAAGTGCCTGAATGTTGGCATGTCTATGTATGTCTGTCTAAGTGTCAATCTTGTAGCTTTTCGCTAACTTCCGATCAATTGCATTGAAATTTTGCATATTAATATTGATAACAATGCATGAATCCGTCCTTAAAATTGCATCATTATGGGTAAATTAATTCATTTTAATAAACATCACTGTTCTAGATGTTACTTTTTTTATCCTGTATATTATTCGTCTTATAGCCCTCTCCAAATTTTGAACTCCAATACATAAATTTGGAGAGAGCTATACGATAATTACTCGTTGTTCATTCGGAGGTATAATGTGCGATTTCACGCTAGAGACCCCTGTTTGACGTTTGATTTGTTGAGGAACTGTTTATAGGTACGTGTAGCTTCAGTTTCGACAAATTATGGCAAATTTATATTCCCTTCTACCTTTAAGCTATTGTAGATGGTATTTTTCATAAACTTGAAAACTTACCGCTCAAAAATGCATTTCTTTGTTTTTGCTCTAGTAAACTAAATAAATTGATGTTATTTAACTGTAAATGTGCATATATTCACAATGACCATCACCTTAAATTGTGATTTATCTATTATTCTTCTAATTTTGATTGCAGTGTAATTTTTAATCTCCTTTTAAAATCATTTTTGCTGAACTTAACTCTGTCGTTTATATCCAATGATTTCAACTGTGGTCACTTTATTGATTGTGCTTGACTATTATTGATCCAATAGAAAGTTATTATGGATTTTTTTATGAGAACTATTTTTAAAACGCATTCACTATTTGAATCTTAAGTTTTTATAAATCAAATAATATGATATTTAATAGGAATAAGTTCGCTAAGCTAGAAATCTATTAATTTCAGTTTTTCTTTTGATATTTGAATATTTAAACTAATTGCCCTATTAAATGTAAGTAAAGAGTTTAGATAAGAATGTACCTCCTTTTACAGAGTAAAAAGGTAGAAGAAGGTTTTTAAAAAAAGCAAGGTAGCTCTAGAAAATTAATTTTTGACTTCTACTTTTCTATACTTATTTGTCTTGATGTTAGATAATAATGCACTTTTTTGTTACATTTTAGTGACATTTTGGGAATATTTTTCCAGTAACAAGAAGTATTTTCTTCTTGGGTCTTGGATGTGTTCAAATTTCAACTATCAACATAGAATTATTTCTAGACAATACCATGTGCTTCGCATTATGTACATTGCATTTTCCCCCTTGTAATGCATAATACTATTTCAAATATGTTCTTGGAACTAAACTGAGATAATTAAACTTTCATTAATTTCTATTTCTTTTTTGTTTGTTTTTGCAGGCGCCCCTCACCGCTTAGAAGAGGAGACTGTGTCAGCCTCTCAGACCTTTACCATGCTCAAAGACCTTCAGCCGGGTACGTCATACGTTGTACGAGTTCTAGCAGAAAATGATGTTGGACGAGGAAACCCTTCAGAATCGCAGCAATTCCTTACGAAGGAGGCCGGTAAGAAAGCTTGTCAAAGATGCCATCTGAAAATAAATAGTTAAACATACCTTACTCCTCTAGCAACTACTCTGTTCTGTCGTAATTACCAGAAACATTTGGGTTCCATTTCACATTGAAAACTGGTGGTAGGTGAAGACGGAAATGATTTAGATGGGTCGAACAAATCTAAAGAAAATATATTTATAGAGTCGTAGTTAGGCGTCTACTGACGATGATATAGCTCACATGACGAGCTATAGATTAAAGAAAAAAATCTTGACTTTCTTGAATAAATTCTATTTGGAATTTACGCTTTTAAGTGTTTAGATTCCCTCGACGAGATAATCATAACTGTTCTGCTTCTAATAAGTGGTTTCTATTTTTCCACACCGATGTGTAATTTGAAAAAAATTTTAACCAAACTTCTATACTCATACTTAAAAAGTCACCAGAAGATTCCAAGGCATTTACTCACTTTTGCAGTTGAAAACGCCAAACTTATTTAGTAATATCTCAATTCATTAGGTCTCAAATATTTCAGGCGCTGTGAGAACATTAGAGGCTCTATGAGTGAATCATCTTCACTAGTACGATCCTGATGTGCTAATATTAACTATTGCTATTACAGAACCATCGGCTCCTCCAACAGATGTTACTGTAGAAGCAAGAGGTGCCGGAACTTTAAGAGTGAAGTGGAAAGTAAGTAAATAGTTAACTTTAGCTTGATTCCATGCTTCATTTCACGCCTTGAATGTTTCGATTGTTAAGAGTAAGTATTATCTTTTGAATGTAGTTCGATTTAAACGTTCTTTTGTCGATATACTAAATGCTTTAGTAAAGTTAACTGTAACATCTTTCTTTCTAAATACATCTTCGCTTAAAACAATTTGTGTTGGAAAAAATTAGTCACAAAATCAGTCTTTAAATAAAAGATGTTTACTCCTCAAATTTCATTGTTTCTTTTAAAATTTCTATAAACTTTTATAATATATTTGTATTTTACATAAAATTATCTTTAGTTTTTTGCTTACTCAATATTGAGTGCTTTAAATATTTTTTTTAACTTTTAAATAAAAAATTTAATAAGCTTTTACAAGTCTCGTTCATACGAAATACCATGGCTCGATTAAGATATTCATCTAACTGCAGATTAATAAAAATCACACAGTAGTAGTTTATAGCAATTTTCCATTTTAATTTCTAATCGTCTTATTCTTATAGAACACATATGCCTATAATTCAGCAGGTTATCTCTTAAATTGTAATATTTTTTTCATTCTTTGGTCTATAAATTAAAAAAACAATTCTTGAAAAAAAATTATTTTCCAATGTTACTTTCCACCTCTCTTTAGGGGATGAGCTAAAAGACATAGCCACCTCTAATTATCCCCAAAAGAACTATCGCTAATGAACTCGCTGCCTGAACAACTACCATGGGTTTCCCTCTAAATCTGTACATCCTTTGAATCTCCAGTACCATTAAGCCTGATGAAAAAGCATACCTTTCATATGCTTTATGTACTTGAGACATCTAATTAGTTGAAAAAAATAAGTTTTTTTTAAGTTCTACACACACATACATATACGCACTTTAAGTTTGTCATCAGTAACTTCAGAATCATCTCATAATTCTACTTAAACATCTTCCATTCTACTGAACAAATAAATGATTTATATTTTGTTTCAAAATTAAATTAAATCAGCGCTTTGGTTGTTATTACATAAAGAGTTATGCTTCTTAGTAAAACGATTGAAAATCATCGATGCATTTATTAAAATAACTCGTGACATTTTTGCTTTGTGTACCCTTCTACAACTAACTGATAAAGGCAGAGACTGGATTCCAATGTTTACACTGAAATATAAATAATGAACTGAACTAGGCATTGTGAGCATTGAAATTGTAAATAATATGAATGCAGTTGAACATTTGATTAATATTTTTGCACTGGCTCAATTAATTTTATTATGTTTACAATAAAGCCTGCTTTATAAAAGTAACGTCAATTGTTCATTTAAACTTTATGTAAAGTTCTAAATATACAGATTTTATGTCTGTAAACAGTTCTTTACATAACGTAATAACTAATCATTTTCAAAGTAAGCTGTGAAATATTATTGTCCTTAAGTGTTTCTTTGTGTAGATTAATGTACAATGCTTAGCGATATTTATTTGGTATATTAAGAAAAATATTTCATTTCAGTTTTGTTGTTTCTATATTTTTATTATGTAATAGAAGTATGAAAATATGCATTACCGAGATGTTATTTCTTGAAATTAATGTCTCGGTAATTCTGTCAAGTAATTGTTTGAATTAAAAATATCATAAATTTATAATTTTCCCTGTTTTTCATAGACGCCTCCAAGGGATCAGTGGAACGGGCAATTAAAAGGTTACTACATCGGTTATCAAGTGTCATCAAGCAAAGAACCTTACTCCTTTAAGACGGTCGAATTCAGCAAGCAAGGTGAAGAAGAGTACAGACTGACGAACCTACAAAGAGCGACAGAATACCGAGTCATCGTACAAGCTTATAACAGTGCAGGAAGCGGTCCCGCTTCCCAAGATGTTGCAGCTAAAACATCTGACACTGGTGAGTAAAACTAATGGTCAACTGAAAGGGACTATTAATTCCAAAGTGAAAGCATCGCGTAATTTATATTGTTGATGAGAATGGTCAAAAATTATCTTCCGAAGAATGTTACTCCAAAACAGTATAGAGAAATTAATTTTGTAAAGATTATCTTTTTTTCCAGAAAGGTCGCTGAGAGCCTTTGTTTTTTCTGGTCTCTCTCACCTTGACCTCATATAAGGATAAAAATTTAAGGAATAAAAAGTATAGTTAAGAATAATTTTTCAATAAACTTTGATCGTCATTGACACTTCTGAAACACTAAGACTCTTATATGCATGGTTTCCGCGCACCTGGAAAATCATGGATTAATTTTGTCATGGAAAGTCTTGATTTTTCAAGTAAAATGAGTAAAAGTCATGGAAAGTCATGGATCCGCTAAACTGCCGATTAAAAAAATGCATTGAATTGTTTAATTCTATTTTTACCTGTCATTTGGCTGAAGTTTCTGAGTTTGGCATTTATGTATTATCCTATTGACCCTATTGCTAATTAAAATTTGTTCACCAAGGAAACTCAAAGCAAGAAAGCTTAATGGGTGGGTAAATGTATATTATTCTGGTCTTTTCTTAAATTGTAGATTAAAATTTTATTAATATAATATTCATTATTTTTTAATAAAAATTAGTTAAAATTTTTGCACAAAATATAAGTTTATCTCTAGGGATATTGTATAGAAACATTATAGGGTTATATTTGGCTATTATTCATGGTCACCTGGATAATACCAAAGTACCTTGAATTCAAATTGGAACCATTTTGATTGAAAAATTGCTATATGATTGAACTTAGGTATGTAGATACAACAATTTATTTTTATGTCTGTGAGTTTATTAACACTTATAAAGTAAGTTTATAGTTTTTTATGATAAAATTCCTGTAATGTCTCTAAAAGCATATATTTTATTTGTATGTACATCAGAAGTTTTATTCATATATACTTTAACGAAAGCTTTTTAAAGTCATGGAAAATGATCTGCTAAATCAGGGAAAGTCATGAAAATTCATGGATTTAAAAAATTTTATTTTGGCAGATACCCTGTATATGGCTACCAATTTGATTGAGTTCTCGATAACAATTAATAGCATGAGACTGAAAGTGGATACGGAAACAAAGCTTTTTGTTTATATTTGATATTTTTCTTCTTACTAATAATATTTTATAAATACCCTTTACACCACAGTCTAGAAAGCTATTCTGATGGAACATAAGCCATAGTTATTTGGGACAAAGCAATGATTTAAAATTTTTAATTCACGGCACCACTTGTATGCATTTATGCGTCTCATAACATCATTCCTATAATAAAAAATGTAATACCGTTTTAAATTTGGAACGGTGTGCTTCTCTCAAGAAGGAACCAGACTACGTTTTCTCGAATCGTATCTAGCGGGATACGCAATCGAGACGCTCATTTCAATACGACTACTTCAACAATAGTTCTCAATGGATAGACACAAACAAGCACATGTTACGTTCTCCAGACCTTGAATTTAAGTGCATAAAAAAAATTCTTTTAAACGTTATAAACTCGGTACTCTTACTTTTTGGACATTCCTCGTGAATTAAAAACGAGTAACGAGTAAAGATTTATGGAATAATTTTTAAATATCTTCAAAGTTTTATATTTATACAAAATCTTGAAAACTGACAAAAGTTTTATGAACAGAATAAATATCTTCACAGAATGCGGTGAAAATAGCCTGGAGTAGTGTTTCTAGAGAGTACTCAGAACTAAAATATATTAGAATAAAATGTAAAGTGAAAAATTATTTTTAACTATAATTTTTATTTCTTAAATTTGGATTCTCATATGAGGTGAGAGAGACCAGAAGAAACAAAGGCTTTGAGCGACCTTTCTGAAAGAAGATAATCTTTACAAAATTAATTTTTTTATACTGTTTTGGAGTAATAATCTTCGGAAGATAAATTTTGATCATTCTCATCAACAATATAAATTACGCGGTGATTTCTTAAATTTGGATCCTCATATGAGGTGAGAGAGACCAGAAAAAACAAAGGCTCTGAGCGACCTTTCTGAAAGAAGATAATCTTTACAAAATTAATTTTTTTATACTGTTTTGGAGTAATAATCTTGGGAAGATAAATTTTGATCATTCTCATCAACAATATAAATTACGCGGCGATTTCTTAAATTTGGATCCTCATATGAGGTGAGAGAGACCAGAAAAAACAAAGGCTCTGAGCGACCTTTCTGAAAGAAGATAATCTTTACAAAATTAATTTTTTTATACTGTTTTGGAGTAATAATCTTCGGAAGATAAATTTTGATCATTCTCATCAACAATATAAATTACGCGGTGATTTCTTAAATTTGGATCCTCATATGAGGTGAGAGAGACCAGAAAAAACAAAGGCTCTGAGCGACCTTTCTGAAAGAAGATAATCTTTACAAAATTAATTTTTTATACTGTTTTGGAGTAATAATCTTCGGAAGATAAATTTTGATCATTCTCATCAACAATATAAATTACGCGGCGATTTCTCTTTGGAATTAATAGTCCTAGATATATAATATATCCTTGAAAACTTGAACTTTCTGGCAACCTCGAAAACATAATTTTTTTTTTTTGCGGTTTTGACTTAATGCTTATAAAAATATTTATCAAATTTATCCTTAAAGCTTACTAATTTTAGCTTTCATTTTTAAGAGCCATTAAAACTACTTAATTTTTGTCAAAGGTCCTTAAAAACTCCTTAATTTTTAAATTTGAACTAATTTATCCGTCTTCACATGATTTCTTATCAATTTCCGCAGTACACTCCAAATTTCTGGTTTTGTAACTTCAAGTTAAACTTGCCCAAATTGGTTCTAATTAAGAACGCCAATACAGGTGATAAGTACTGGTAAAAAATATACAAAATATTAGTTAATGTTCATAACATTCTTTTACATTTTCTAGCCAAAAGTGCAGTATTAATAATAAAGAAAATCTTCAAATGCATATATGTTTTCAGTGTATTTCTGTAGTAATTCAAAATTCCTTTCCTTGATATCCTTAAAACATTATGAAAATACTTTTAATTTATTAGTGCTTTTTATGGTCACAAGCTAGAAAACTTTTTTCACAAATAATCTTTCGCATACTTAAAAGGTTTATAAAGTCAGCTGCCCTTTCCTAATAGCTAACAGCCATGCAGATTTTAATTAAATGAAGCATGAAGGTTGGGGGAAGGTTGTAGATATTTCAGTTACTTATGGGAGTTTAATTTTTTTTGCTTTGAATGTAATAGAAAGGTCTAAATTTTTCTTCTTTCCCAGGCAACATCGGATATAATCAGCTAGTACACACATACACACACATGTATATATATATATATATATATATATATATATATACATATAGATATATATATACATATATATAGTTAGCTCTGATATATATATAATATAGTACCGGGTGACCGAGCTCCGCTCGGAGAAAACAGGTATCGAAGCTAACTCGAAGATTTAAATTTTCAATTGTGATTTATCAAAACAATACATGCCATAAGAAAATTTGTGAAAAGATAACCGTTTAAAGTGCACCATTGTAAACTATTCTAAACAAAGTTGTTTGGAAAGGGAACTATTCTATACAAAATTAAAGTTTGAAAAGTCATAGGAAATAAAATGTAATTGATAACAAAAAAATTATACAATTAAAGAAATGGTACAAAGTGAGCAGTGTAAAGATTGAAGTGTGTTGAATGAAGAAGCATTCTGACAATGACGGTATCTTCTAGTTGTCCATTTGCGGGTATAATTGAGTTGATCGCTTGTTGTTCCAAAATTCCGGCTCCTTGAAGCATTTCATGTAGAGGTGCGTTCTGCATGTTGAAAATATAGATTGAAATCTGATGAATGTTGAAATGTCGAACTTTGTTGACGGTGATTTGAAATCGAAATCAGTTCCTTAACACGTTCGCTGCCACCGACGCACTGGCGCGTCAGAGTGGCACCTCCTGATATGCCGACGACGCACTAACGCGCAACAGATAATATACATATATATATATAGATATATATATAATATATATAAATATATATTATATATATATTATATATATATAAAATATATATATATATGATATATTTTTAAAATCTGAAGTACTGTTTATATGATTATATTTTATTCACAATTTATTTTTAATATATGTGAATAATTTATTTTTTAATTTGATCACTCAAAAAACTTTAGATGTACATTTTTCAAAATGTTTTTTGTCAAAATTATTTTTATATTAATTTTTAGGTATTTTTAAAAACTCAGTTCTGAAATATTGTAGAGCATTTATTGAACATGTCTTGTCTGGTTCACAATTATTAAAATATGATCCTTAGGAAATAGGGGTTTATGTCGTTATGACGTGTATTTCAAGTAGGTCCTTATAAAAAGTTACTTTTGTCCTTAAAAAGTCCTTAATTTTTGTTCTGCACAAAGAGTGGGAACCCTGAACATGACAACTATTAATCTGTATTTTTCTAGTGTTATTCTTTGAACAGTAAAATATTTGACTGCTTTCCTTTCATCATATCCAGTGTGGAATGTCTAACATTTTTTCCAAATTATTTTTTCCTTAGATCCACCGTCTCCCCCTTTCTTGTGGGTGAGCTTTCAGTCTAGATCCAGCATTGGCCTTAAGTGGAAGCATGCGACACCACCGCCTGTCCAACCGCCTCCGCAAAAAACTGACGAAGAAAAAGATGCCCCAACAGCACCCCCTGCTCGTGAGTTCCTCACAACAATATTGTGATTGTTCGTTTCCTTTACAGTACTCGAGTAATATGTCGCCAGATATATTACTTGGTGTTTAATCTCTCGCTGGAGAAAACTAAAATATGACAGGAAAAAAGTTCTAAATTACTAATAACTCAATATAGAATGTGTGTATATATAGGTGGCAATGCTACCGATATATAAGCTTTAACAGCACCCCTGCTCTTGAGTTCCTCACAACAATATTGTGATTGTTCGTTTCCTTTACAGTACTCGAGTAATATGTCGCCAGATATATTACTTGGTGTTTAATCGCTCGCTGGAGAAAGCTAAAATATGACAGGAAAAAAGTTCTAAATTACTAATACTCAATATGTAAGAATGTGTGTATATACATAGGTGGCAATGCTACCGATATACTCGGAAGCTTTCCCCCAACAGCACCTCCTGCTCGTGAGTTCCTCACAACAATATTGTGATTGTTCGTTTCCTTTACAGTACTCGAGTAATATGTCGCCAGATATATTACTTGGTGTTTAATCTCTCGCTGGAGAAAGCTAAAATATGACAGGAAAAAAGTTCTAAATTACTAATACTCAATATGTAAGAATGTGTGTATATACATAGGTGGCAATGCTACCGATATACTCGGAAGCTTTCCCCCAACAGCACCCCCTGCTCGTGAGTTCCTCACAACAATATTGTGATTGTTCGTTTCCTTTACAGTACTCGAGTAATATGTCGCCAGATATATTACTTGGTGTTTGATCTCTCGCTGGAGAAAGCTAAAATATGACAGGAAAAAAGTTCTAAATTACTAATACTCAATATGTAAGAATGTGTGTATATACATAGGTGGCAATGCTACCGATATACTCGGAAGCTTTCCCCCAACAGCACCCCCTGCTCTTGAGTTCCTCACAACAATATTGTGATTGTTTATTTCCTTTACAGTACTCGGGTAATATATCGCCAGATATATTACTTGGTGTTTAATCGCTCACTGGAGAAAGCTAAAATATGACAGGAAAAAAGTTCTAAATTACTAATACTCAATATGTAAGAATGTGTGTATATACATAGGTGGCAATGCTACCGATATACTCGGAAGCTTTCCCCCAACAGCACCTCCTGCTCTTGAGTTCCTCACAACAATATTGTGATTGTTCGTTTCCTTTACAGTACTCGAGTAATATAACGCCAGATATATTACTTGATGTTTAATCGCGAAAGCTAAAATATGACAGGAAAAAAAAGTTCTAAATTACTAATACTCAATATGTAAGAATGTATTCATATACATAGATGCCAATGCTTCCGATATACTCGGAAGCTTTCCAATTTTTCGGTGTTTTTCCGATATTCCGATCGGAAAACGAATTCTTCCGATTTTCAGCGATATAGTTTAAAATCCCTAAAAATTCCCCTCTCTCGTTTTATTCTTTCCTCTGTTGATAATTCTGTATTCCAGCAAAAAGTAAAATGTGAATATTCAGCCAAATAAAAAAAAGCAACTGATTTTAGAAAATCTCTGTCTAATAAAAAAAATTAGAACAGTTAATAAATTGTAAAATGCAGTAATAGTTTGAAATGTTTTGAAAATGAGCTTGACAATCAATTTATAAAAATAGCAAAATATTGTAGAATAACATTTGGAAATATTAAAGTCTAATATGTTTGTTTTATATATTGGATAAACAGTATTACAATTTTTCATTTTTTTAATTATGTTTTATATATAAATTAAAAAATGTTATTTCAATAAACATAATTTTTTTTTACTTTTAAAGCGTTTGTGAATACTAAATTAATATATTTTTCATAGATTAAATAAACCTTGCCATTTTTCGCTATTTTTCCCTTTTTAAAATTTATATTTTCATCTATATACTAAAAAATGTCGTTACTTTCATAAATTAAATAAACCTTGCGATTTTCCCCTATTTTTCCATTTTTTTAAATTTATATTTTTATCTATATACTAAATATAGATAAAAATATAAATTTAAAAAAGGAAAAAATGGCAAGGTTTATTTAATCTATGAAAGTAGTGACGCTTTTTAGTAAAGTGTCGCTACTCTCATATATTAAATAAACCTTGCCATTTTTCTTTTCATTAAATTTATATTTTATCTATATACTAAAAAGTGTCGTTGCTTTCATAGATTAAATAAACCTTACCATTTTTCCCTTTTTAAAATTTATATTTTTATCTATATACTAAAAAGTGTCGTTGCTTTCATAGATTAAATAAATCTTGCCATTTTTCCCTTTTTAAAATTTATATTTTTATCTATATTCTAAAAAGTGTCGTTACTTTCATAGATTAAATAAACCGTGCCATTTTTCCCTTTTTAAAATTTATATTTTTATCTATATTCTAAAAAGTGTCGTTACTTTCATAGATTAAATAAACCGTGCCATTTTTCATTATTTTCTCCTTTTTGAAATTTATATTTTTATCTATATACTAAAAAATGTCGTTACTGCAATAAACTACAGATTTTTCTCTTTTAGAAGTTGGCACCTATGTATGTATATAAATATATGTATGTATATATGTATTATATATATGTGTGTGTCAACATTTAGACTCAGCTATATGTTAGGAAAATTTAATGAAATGTTTACCCTTATGTGCATTATTATTAAGAGAATAGGGTGAATGTAAGGCTTCGTTTACCAGGTCTACCAGTGAAATCAAAGCCACCGAACTCAAAATATACATGCTCGGATGCCTAGAATGTTCCAGAAAGACCTGGAATAGCTGTCTATAATGTCACCAGATTTAGCGATGAAAGTGACGTTGCGCAATCACTTAACGAAATGTTTACCATGACATTTTAACTGTTATTTTGCGTGTGTGCATGTTTTAGTTATTGATACAGTAGTAGGTACTTTGTTTAGGTTAAATCCACTTTGATAAACCCTACCCTTTAGAATTATTTATACTAAAGGGTCCTATTAAATACTATTTGGATTAAAATTTTAAAAGTACTTTTCTAGTTGAACCCATTTTTCATAATGTGTTAAATACAATGAAAAGAATGAAGGTGTAGTACATGCATATCTTTTTAATATTCATTTGTTTAATAAGTGGCATGATATTCTAGAAATAACATCTTTTTTCATTAGTAACTGATATCAAATTTATGTTCATATTAATGTTACTTAATTTTAACTATTGAAAATTTTATTTCTTGTATTTTAGCCTATTTCTTAAAAGCAGTTATAAGACAGTTATATAATGTGTGTGCTGCATAAGTATGCATATTTGTATGTTTTTTTATGCGATGTATAAATGGAAAGATCAAATTCTATAAAATTATACCACTGTCAAAATTAACACCAGTTTCGTGAAAAATCTTTTAGATTATTGATATATGTATATTTTGTAAAATCGCATGCAAATATTTATGTAGATTTGTTTAATGATAGTAGTTACATTTCTGAGTATTTTGCAACTCTTTTTTTCATTGACTCTGTTTACTACTTGTGTTACTTTAAAAACAAACGTTTTTTAAAGTATATCAGCCTTGATACTCTTGCTGTTTATAATCTGGCTACGTGTTCACTACATATTTGTCCCTTCAACTAAAAAAAAATAATAGTCTCAAGTCAATGTTGTGAAACCTGTTACCGTTTTTTATTATTATTAATGGCAATCAAGCAGGTGAAACTTGTTATTCCATGCAACAGTTTTTCTCCATTTCCCCGAGGCGAATTGTTCTTAATCGCATCTTTACTTAACAGCGAGATAGGTTTTAATTGTATAGCCGTTTCTTTTCCAATTAGCTGCAGTTACAGAATGAATTCAATACTATGATTATCTCCGTGAGAAATAATCTCAATGTAACCATAGCCTTCTCAAAGCATATATTTATTTTTTTTTTCAAAGCCTTTGTCGTAGCATGTATGATTTCTCTTGTTATTTGAATAAAAGACCATGAAATTTATACTTCGCCTTGTGATTTTAATTAAAGTTAGGAGTTAAGACTTTGATGACTGTGACAAATGCTATCTATATCTAATGTGATAATGGTAATAGAAAAGAAAAGCCTTCGACTTGTAATATGCTAAAGAAGTTAGATTCGTAAAGATGATCTCGAGGTCATTGACCTATCAGGACTTTCGAACCTATTCGGGACAATAAAATAGAATAAATTATTTTTAAAAAATTATCTGTGTAACCTAACTTGAACTGATATGTTCCAAATCTATGAAGCTTTTTTTATGAGAGTTAAAATGACTTTTAAAAATAATATATTTAATTAGAGCTCCTCTCATCTAAAACTTTGTAATAAATCTATCCCGGAAATTCTATTCAATAATTTGTTGCCCTTAAAAGGTCATTTTATCTACATTGTCATATTCTTTTATCGGTCTCGTTTAGAGTCCATCTGATTATAGTACGAAGTTTATCCTGTGAGTTATTAAGGCAATATAATTCAGACCAGTTTTTTTGTCTTTACAAAGAGATGCTTTTTTTATTTTTTTATTATTATTGTTGTTGTTATTATTATTATTATTATTATTATTATTATTATTATTATTATTATTACACGAAGAAGTTAACTTGATTTTTTAAAATTAAGTTTTCAAGAAACCTTCCTTTTGAAAACTTTCTGACATAGTCACCTTCGCACTTATTTTTGTTTTTCTGATAATCGATATAATTTCAATGCAAACCGTTTATCTAAATTATCTTAACGAATATGATTACGTGACCAAACCCTTCAAATGTTAACCAAAATATTTTAGATTGCCTAAAAATTCTATATTTTAGCTTTCTCGCTGTTTGTAAAATTGTGTGTTAATAAGAAAGATTCGTAAAACTATCAACTTCTGTGAATAGTTTGAATACGTCCTTATCGAAATTTATTTTTGTATGCACTTCTGTTAAAAGTTTCCATTTCTTTGAACAAACATACTTGGGCAGTTAAGGGCAATCTACGGTCCGAGTTTATAATTGTTATATAAATATGATATTTATATTATATAATAAATTATAATAGTAAAAGGGATTATATAAAATTCAAGTGTAGCGCTTATTACTTTCCAATCTAATTTAAATATATACATAATAGTGGTTTAATTTCAAATTCGAAACATTGAAAGATGTGATGACTTTTCCCCCCGTTAACTAGAAGAATCGAATGTAAGTTAACTAGTGAGAATGTTTATTAATATTTATTTTAAGCTCCGCCCAGTGTCTTTCTGTTTCAGCACGAGTTCTAACGTTACGTTTTCATATGATTTTATGTAGATAAATGGTGTATAGGTAGCACCAATGTGAATAGCGGAAAAATTATTTAAAAATAAAATTATTGCTTGTGCTTTTTTGGGTTATTAATAAATGTAAAGTTAATTCAGAGTGTCGTTCTATTAAAAATATCGACGGGAAAATATTTTTAGTCCTTAAAATTTTAGAATAAATTATAATGGTCTGCCAACTACTTTTTCTTTTGTCCCGCTCCCAAAAAATAAGTTTGCTTCTTCCGGCTCTAGGGTTTGCATTACTACCTCACAACGTACTGTATTTCCAGCAAAAATATACCTTTGCATCTATTGATTTTATCATCTTTTTACGAAGAGAATATCTACCCTTCTTTATAACTTTAATTTTATTACAAGTTAATTTTATTTCTTTTCATAATCATTTTATTTCCTCTCTTATTCTTCGGTACCGGAGTTCATGGGTTCGAATCACATTGTGGCATGGATGTTCGTAGTCTTTTGGAATCGGTTTTAAGCAGTAAGTCCCGGTACCAGCCCTCGTGACTTTCTGTTTATTTATCTATTTAATAAACACTCTCTCTTCTGATTAGTAATTCTTCCAGTTATTAGTTGCCATTTTTTTCCTTCAGCATTATACCAAGAAAATAGATTGCATGTGTATGAGTATATCTTTTAAGAATTTAGGACTGCCATAAGATTAAAAAGTAATCTGCATGTGTATGAGTATATATAATATGTCGTTAACGCGTTATAATTTCATGCTTGGAAATTTTAAATTAAAATGTTAGCAGCTATGAATGCGTATTAATCAACACCTCATTTTTTATGGATGTCCAATAATTTGATACTTTCATTTGGCAGATTACACCCTTTTCTACAAAGATGAATATGGACCCTGGAGTGAAATCACACTTCCAAGATCCGCTGAGAAGGAATACACCCTGAGTGGTTTGAGAGAAGGTACCAGGTACCAGCTGTACATGCGTGTCACATCAGAAGCTGGGGACAGTGACCCGAGTGACATACTAACAGTCAGAACGGAAGGAGGAGGTAAGGGGATACAAATCTAAAATAAATTTTTCACCTTGCTCTGAAACCTTTCTGAAAGACACTTTATTTGTGGTCTATATTTTTTTTATTATAGATTCAATGTTTATTTTCCTTCTATTAAAGGATCACATTTCTCGTTTCCCTACCTGAAAGACGTCTTTTCAACTTTTTAATCGAAGGTCATAATTACTTGGAATTTTTAAATCAAATTTTAGACAATAAATTCTAAAAAAAAAAGTCTGGTATGGTGCGTTTAGTCAATCACATTAAGTAATTAAATAATTAAAAAATAAATGAAGCAGTATAATTAGTAATTTAAAAATCATTTATATTTAAATGCTAATCCTAAGAAAGTAGAATATAATTTTAAAAAATTAAGCATGGATACTGAACAAAAACATTTTTTTTCGTCAGACATTCGTATTGTCCAACAAGCAACCAGGACTCATACGTATAAAAAAAACTGATATTCTTAAAAACAAAGCAAACTTCAATTAATTCCATTTTTAAAGCTCTATAGACATGAAATATAAAAAATTCAGTAGATGTTGGCTTGAAACTTTGCTTTCACTTTTATTAAAGACCATAGCTCTAAAGGATCGGAGTGTTTTTTACGGTGTAATGACTGGTCTCTTTAGAGATGTTTAAACTGTATATTTTCTTTCTTTCTTTCTTAAAAAGAAAGTTATTTTGTCCTGTCTTGAATATTGGTGCTGGCCTTCGTAACCGGAGTTCGTGGGTTCGAATCCCACTACGGCATGGATGTTCGTAGCCGTTCGGAATCGACTTTAAGCCGTAGGTCCCAGTCTCATTAGCCCTCGTGTTGCAAAAAGTAGACCGTAGTGAACCAAAACCAAAACCTGTCTTGAATATTCAGTGTTAAATTGTAGAAAAGTAAATATTGCATTTTTGTGTTTCCTCATTTGTTAGTTTTAATACAAAAGAAAGAAATGGATTGATTTTATTTAATAAGTTATTCCGCT
>CM063504.1:92279924-92282424 GCA_032207245.1 Pardosa pseudoannulata | reverse complement strand
AAATTATTTTTTTATTGAAAAAAAAAAAGAAAAAAGGGAAAAAACGTAAATTTCTTTAACTATTTTTGACTGCCCTCAAATACTGACTCTGGGTGCTTTTGGATAAACAGTCAGTGAAATCTAATTACGACTGAAGTTGTCTTATATCTGGCAATTTTGCCGTACAGAAATCAGCGATGTTATTTCTTTTTGTTTAGTTACAAATTTTGTTGAATTATTTGTTTCAGCCCTGTCCGACATGTCCTCTCACCCTGTGGTGGAGCGGAGCGAGGACACGCCCATCTACCTCCGGCTGCCCGTCATCGCCCCCCTGGGGTCCTCGGTGGGGATTATCTTCCTCGTCCTGATCGGGGCCTGTTTCTACGTCAGAAGGGAGGAAAAACGCTACAAAGCAGCGGTGCCAGGTGAACATATGATTTCTCCTCACCCCCTTTTACTTCACCCTCTCAAATACACCGACTGTACAACGACTGCACTGCAGTGTGGAATACTCACTTTCTTATTACCCATTTTATTTACCGATAATTTTAAAAAAATAGCCATAAGTAAATAAATAGTACTAAATGCAATCGAACTTAACTAATCCGATTATAAACTTGGTTAACTCGAAATTTTGAATAATTCAAATTGTACAAATTCAAATTATTAACCCCTTCCGGTATGATTTAATAATGAAAAACTGTGCATGAAATAACCATTTAATTTTTATTTAAAAAACTTGTTTCATTTTACAATTCTTACATATTCTTAATTAAAATCCACTTTTTACATAGTGTTAAATAATATCAGAAACAGTAAAATTAAGAAAATATCAAAGCAAAACATTAATAAGGTATACAGATAATAGTCTTCAAGCTAGTGGTACTTTTCAAAACAAAGTGCAAAGGAATTCTTAATTGTTTACACTGCCAAGTAGTCTCACTTTTAATTTGATTCTTGTAACACACACGGCATTTCTTAGTAGGTTTTCTTTTATTCTGACTCATTAATTTGGCAATGACTTGTACCAAGAAATTCTAAGTAAACAATATGCAATAGTGACTTGTGATTTTCACAAGTGATAAAAGTGTTGCCAAATTCAGTACACTAGAAATTTTAAACTAAATTAATTATCATATTTAACAGTAACTTTAATCGCATGACGAATGTAGCTCGTCATTGTGCGGTATGAAATGAAAAACTAATTGCGAGCTAGACTAGTCATTTTACCGGAAGGGGTTAAACACCCAAAGTTGTATGCTTCGCTAACAACTTTAGTCTTTATAAAAAGTAAATAGCCAACGAAGAATATCATGGCTATACTTTTTTGTTTTTATTATCAGAATGTCGAAATAAGACTTTAAAGACATTTCTTTCAATTTTGGCAGAGTTTTGAGGCTAATTTTATCATAGGAGAAATTCTAGGCTGTTTTCTTTAGCTTTTGCTTTATGCATCCTTTACTTTAATTAAAGCATTCTTTATTTTCTTGCTTTAAGGAGAAGACCAGTATTTTAAGGGGGTTATACTGTTAACTTATTGAGCAAAAAATCTAATCTTTTATTTCGTTTGTTCTAGAATGAAAGTTAATTTTCGAGAAAAAAAACAATTAAGTCTAAACTTAAATATATAGCATACTCGTGAAAGCCTTGTTATGGTCATAAGAAAATTTAAAAAAAAATGTTCAGAATCAGCCATTAATATTGCTATTTGACGCCTTTAACTTCCCAGACACTAATTATTTCTGTGAAAAATACAGTTACTCTATAATCCGAGAGCTTGCGTTTCGAAACCAAACATTTCCGAAACAAAGACCTTTTGTTTAGAACATCTTGAAACAGTACATTTTACTTAAATACGCGAGACATTTGGCTAATGAATGAACAGAAAGAAACCTTATGTCATGGGGGGGGGGGTTCTGAAGGTCGTTACTGTACATTTGACATGAATGTCTCATGTTTCAGACATCGTAAAAAATTTCTTCGAAATTCTAAAATTGTACGTCTTTGTGTTAGCCTTAAGTTGTGTAAACTGCTGGGTAAAACTGCCAGCTTCGACTTTCACTTAAATCCTAAATTTTCAAACAGTATTCAATAACTCTTGAATATTTTTTGGATACCGTTTATTAACACTAGATTTACGGATGTTGATCCTATACCTATTATTACTAAAGTGAGCCAACTTGACTCTACAAGAAAATTGAAGTTTTTTGCAAAGAAAATAGTTCCTAATTAATTTAAATGAAATGTTCAAAAAAATTCATGGATAACATTTTTCACATATAAAATCTGTTTTTGAAACGCATTTTCCGCAAACATTTCTACTACATTTAGCACAATGGTTTCTACATCTGTTTCTTTTGCGTGATTGTTGAACTTGACAATTCGTCGGTAGCATGAATGTCATTGGAATGGAAGTGTTCTCAACTTCTTTATATCTACTTTTTAGCTCTTCAGCCAATTGGAAAATAAAATCTTTTCGGGAAATATTTACTTGAGTCGTCTCTTTATACAGAACTGTTAA
>CM063504.1:92254924-92274924 GCA_032207245.1 Pardosa pseudoannulata | reverse complement strand
TGTTGACGGTACTAAAGCATATTAATAATCTTAACACTGACTTTGTTTGATGGGGTTTTTTTTCTAGTTAGTTTATGAAACTAAAAAATGACCCTACAGCAAACAGGTCTGAAATCAATGTCAAGTTAGCACCTTTAACCCCTTCCGGTAAAATGACGAGTCTAACTCGTCATTAGTTTTTCATTCCATACCGCACAATGACGAGCTACACTCGTCATGCGATTAAAGTTACTGTTAAATATGATAATTAATTTAGTTTAAAATTTCTAGTGTACTGAATTTGGCAACACTTTCATCACTTGTGAAAATCACAAGTCACTATTGCATATTGTTTACTTAGAATTTCTTGGTACAAGTCATTGCCAAATTAATGAGTCAGAATAAAAGAAAACCTACTAAGAAATGCCGTGTGTGTTACAAGAATCAAATTAAAAGTGAGACTACTTGGCGGTGTAAACAATTAAGAATTCCTTTGCACTTTGTTTTGAAAAGTACCACTAGCTTGAAGACTATTATCTGTATACCTTATTAATGTTTTGCTTTGATATTTTCTTAATTTTACTGTTTCTGATATTATTTAACACTATGTAAAAAGTGGATTTTAATTAGGAATATGCAAGAATTGTAAAATGAAACAAGTTTCTTAAATAAAAATTAAATGGTTATTTCATGCACAGTTTTTCATTATTAAATCATACCGGAAGAGGTTAATAAGGACTGGGTACTCTGTGGAACCTGTATTCTCGTTAGGAAGGGTGTCACGGACTAAACCTAAATCTGAAAAAGCTTTGTTAATGTGTTATTTATTAGCCCATTAAAGTCGAAGTCTATTGAATTAACCATTGAGTATGTATTAATGAATATCTTAAGAGAATCTAGTTTATCATGGATTTTTAAGAGTAAAAGGGAAAGGGAAATAACTTTGAAAATTGCAGCTAGTGGAGACAGTGTAATATGAAACATAAGATGTTATTTATAAAAAAAGGTTTTTAGTAATCCAAGATTTATTTGCGATTATATTTAAGCATAGTACTGGAAAGTGAAGTTTTGCAACAGATATTCGCCCGGATTTCAATTATTTTACCGCCTTGAAAAAGTAAAATCATATACGAGTCTTGAAAAGTCATTAAAATGTCGATCCAATTAACAAAATTACAAATAATAGCAGATTCTTGAAGCTGCAGGGGAATTGTTTATTGTGTTGCCATCTATGTTTAGTTTAAAAGAATAATCTTTTTAAGAAAGCATTCAAAATTCTACAAAGTATTTTTAAGTCCTCAAAGGAAGACGCTAGTCGCTAATGAATTTAACCAGATCTATTCTAGTAGGTGATTTAAAAGTCAGGAAAAATTTTTTAAATTCAATTATTTGGCTTCAAATAAAGAGATGCGGTTTACACCAATCCAATGCAAATGAAGCGGTTTGTTTCTTTTTTTTATATTTTGTGGAATATCAAAAAGTGACCTTTTACAAGTTCTTAATGTACTGTCTGTCATCCAGAAGTATAGTTTTGAGCCTAGATATCATACCGTTCACAGGAGCTATGAATTTTAATTTCAGTATGGAAGACGTTTGTTGCTGAAGGACGCCCACTTCTTGCAAGTAACACCACAGAACCTGTAGCTTAAAATTTCTCAGTCATTTGGTCGGTGGAGAACATATATCAATGTTCTTTTACCTCTTTGCTCATGTTGCGATATGCAGGCTTGCAATTCCGTCACTTTTCTCACTTTTAGTCACTTTTTAAGTAAACAATCACTTTTAGTCACTGTTTTCATGGTGTATCACAGCAAAAGTCTGTTGTTGAAAAAAGAAAATCTGAATTAATAACAAAATATTTTAATAAAAGACCAAAAATGTGATGCTCTAATCTTATTTTTCTTATTAAAATGTAATTAGTCATATGCTTTCCAGAATTTAGTGATTTTAAAAAGTCGTAAAAAAGTTCCTAAAATCTAAATTTGTACTGAAATTTACATTTAATACATTAAAGTAATTTAAGTCAAAGCACACATTTCTCTTTTTCTTTTTTTTTTCACAATTTTTGTTTAGATACTCTAATCTAGCTATGTACATATTTCAAAACATCATTAATATATGCAGAAAATTGTGATTATAAATTTAATGTATTGTATGTATTCAAATCTAATTTATAGATTTTCTTGAATAAAAAGCAATGTTGAGTTGTGTTAAACAAAATTTTTAACCTTTTCTGTATTTGGCACTAAAATCATGTCTTGCATGAATCATTTGATTTAGAGTTAAAATAAATAGAAAAATCTTAATAATAGCATCTGTAATCAAGAGGAGAAAAAAATCGCTGTTTTTTTTCAATGTTTAGTCTTTTTTTAGTCACTTATTCTGTATTATTTGTCACGTTTCTCACCTTTTTGACAGTACCTCAGCAGTTGCAAGCCTGGATATGCCCGCAATACCACACTGGCACTTTTCGAATTATTGATGTACAGTTTGACTAATCCTCTCTAGCCATACAGTTTCATCACCATTATCTAATGCAGATACTCTTTTAAAATATGTATTCCTTTGATTAATCCATTGGCAAAAAAAACGTAACTTCAGTTCAATTCGCTTAGTACAAATCGCATATAATTTTTTATTTGGTAGTGAATCATTCATTTTCAGCTTTTCTTTTCTTTTCGATCTCCCGGTATAAGCGTGAAGTCAATTTTCTTGTTTAACCATTTGTGTTTTTGTTGCAGGCGGTCCAGACCGTCGCTATTCCTACAGTGGCAGTTCTACTTTGCCTCACCCTCAGCGTTACGTGGACGTGGAGAAAAACCGGCCCTTATTGCGGATGCCGGGAGTGCCGATGCCTCCACATCCACCTCCGGAGGGTTATCCAGCACCTTATGCCACGATGCCAATCAGAAGCGGAGGTGCGATAGGAACTGAGAGGCGGAGACCAACTGCCGACGAGTGCCGGGCGATTGTGGTAGGCCGAAACGGCATGCTTCATCACGTGAGTAACAACCGACCTCGCATTTTGATCTCGGAGAGAACCTTGTCCATTTATATTCCTTAAAACACATGGATCTGGCTTTCTCCCCATACATTTCATTTTAACACCGAACTGATAAGTACTGACGCAGATCTTAAGATAGAATCACACTAGCTGTTTCTGTTCCCTTTACTTTTTTTCCTATTACTCTGTCTCACTTCAAGGAAATAACAATAGTATTTAGTATTGCTTGTTTAACATTCTCTTCCGGAAAAAAGCCTTGCCTATAATATATTTTCTTCACCTCATTTTGATACCGATCTAACAGGAGCCAAACACCAATCATAGGTCTTATGATGAGACTCTCATGATCTCTAGGATAGAATACGACACTCGGTTGTTATCGCACGACTTTTTCTCTCGCTGAAAACTAGACAGTATTTTCAGTTGTTAATTATAAGTAATCTAAAACTATCCCATTCACATATGACAAAGAAAACTATTATTTTGTGAATTGGTGTATTTAACAGATTTGTACCAGGGAACGAGAATTCTCGTTTTTTAATTATAAATCTTATCGAGATATATCTGGTCGAGTGTTTTTATGTATGTATGCATGTATGTATGTATGCATGCGTGTATACGTAATACGTCAAAGATTATGATCCCTAAAGTTCTTCATTATTGTTCCAATTCACGTCCTATCTATCTTAATCTTAACTTTTCTAGCCATTCAACTTAAAATCAAGTACGTGATTCCTTGAGTTTGCATTCCTTCACTTCTCAAAACTAGAAACTTAATAATTGCTATGTGTGACCTTATTACTCCGTTATTTTATAAACTAGATATCAATTCTTCCAAGAAAATCTGAAGATCATTGCTTTCTTTATTCCGTTGTATGCACTTTCCTGCCACTTTTAATATACAGGCCACAACATAACCACCAATTCAAGCTCCCTCTCATGGGAAATTAAGTACTCAAGATTGCATTTTCACAACTCAACAGATACACGGTTACCTCTTGCCTAAGTCGACGTTTTCCGATTTTAAGATCAAAATAAAGTTTTTTGCTTAGCATTTTGCCTGGTCTTGTCGCTCCAATGAATTGCCTTCCGTGATATGACTGCACATTAAAGTTGTATTGACAAGTATGCTTAGCAATTAAAAAATACAGGCTATAACTTCCGTGAGATCAATACAGTATATTTTTTACCAGTTACAAACACATACATGCTCAAAAACATGCAAACAAATTTAAACATCTCATTGCAGATCAGATACGCGTTTCAGCTGCGGAACTTGTAAGTTACGTAATCAGTGCTTATTATTTTAACTTTATTAAGAATCTTTGCTTGTGCACATATTACAGATTATATTTTAATCTGGATGTAAACAAAATCATACCAAAATCCTGAGGGTAGAAGAATCTTTGTTGATGAATTTTGAGTGTGAATGTGTTTACTGTGTCCTTTGTTGTTATGTGTGATCACTCGTAAGACTAATTTACCTTTTTCTTGTCTTGTCTTACTCAGGCTACCATGGATCGTAAACGGATGGCCGGACTCACTATTCAGGAAACAGCGGAAGTACACCACTACGACATGGCAGCATGAAGGAGTGGCTATCCGCAACACTTCTAGCGAATCAAAATCAGGCAGCTCTTCTTATCGATTCATTTATTCGGTTCCTCAATCGATTGCTCTCGCTTTAGGAGGGGGAATCGACCCAAACAAAAATGTTAACCAAACCCCAAAATGGCGTAGATTTCATCCGCGAGTTTAGGTGTCGAGCTGCTGCTGCTGCTACTAATGTCATTGGTGATTCGAAGTACAAAGAAAGGCGAAGATGAAAATTTAAAAAATTAAAAAAAAACCCATTTTTTCACCTTGTCTAAAATGTTTTCGTTTCCTGAGCGATGGGTACCTCCTACGAAATGTCTTTCAGTTTAGATGCGTACAACTGTGAAAAGAGCGATGGTCTGTTTAAAAAAAAAATATACTGCAATTTGCTGCGTCGTGCATATTTTGATTGTGGAAGTATATTGTTGTTTTTAGAGAGTAGGAAGAGTGTGCATTAGACAAAAAGAACAAAATTCCTCCTCGGGTGTAGATTTCGAACTCATTGGTTTATTTGATCAGTAGACTTTAAATTCGTACTCATGTACATTTGTTCCTCTGCTTCTATCTGGAATATTAGAAATAGAACTGAAGTGAATCAGTATGTATATATTGGCTGTCAATTTCTTCAAAATTGTTGTGTACAAAAAAAAAAGAGAACATTTTGTTAAAATTTTAAATGATCAAAAGTCTGTTAGAAGTACATCATGAGAGATGGTATATTACTTGAAATGATTTTATTGCAGAGACTGGAAGAATGTGTCGGTAAATTTTTGTCTCAATTTTTCCTTTATGTAATTCCCAGTTTATGTCACCATCATCTACATATTCTTCATTAATGTTATTGTCTAGTGACTATCGTTATATAACGAAGCTAGTCGTTTTCGCCAATGTCAAACCAAACATATCTCTAAGTGATTAATACAGGAGAGATAACTTGTTTGATCGTAATCATAGGTATTAACAATCCTATCTGTTCATCAAAGAAATCGATATTCAACAGCTTTTGGTGGTTGTTTCAGGATAGACCCGCTACAGCTTGACTTCATCACCAACCTTGAAAAAAAAAAAGAGTGAATAAATAAGTATCTGAACTTATTCAAGTGCTGTTATAGTAATCTATTCTAAAAGCAGCATGTCTATTGAACACTTGTTGATAAATCAGAGCATGTTTCCCAGCCCTGACAGAAGGGAAAACTCTGAGTAAACATCGAATTAAATGGTGCGAGATGTGATGAGCTGAGTTTAAAACTATAACTTTCCCTCTTGAATTCTTCCAAAAATTTTATTGAAGTATACTAATAAAAAAAGGATATTCATATCAGAGTTTTGATTGATTGGTTTATTAGTTTATTTTACCAGGTAAGAAAATATGTGGAATTTTTCAAATTGCAGTAATAAAGCGCATATTGTATAAAAGACTAATATTTTTAATAAGATATCTAAAATAGAATATTTAGGAATTTATGGACAGATAATGAATGCTTAAAAATTAGAGTAATATACATTATTTCAGATCAGTCGATCCCTCCTTTGCTCAAATAGTTTAATATATATATGCATCTATAAATATATGATTCGCACTTCAAAACTTCGAAATCGTACCGTCTCTTGACCAATGCGCAACAATGTAATAAGAATGGAAATATCGAATAATTAGTACAAGTGTACTTTTTTATTCGTTGATTTAGAACCTTCATAATTTTTTCGGCTCTCAATACCTTCAAAAACACAGTGGAAAGTCCAATCATTTAGCGTCATTTTAAGAATTGAAAGTTAACCGTTTGTTTTGACTGGTTCTTAACAGCAGTGCTTTGTATACAAATCGTATTATGGTATCGACTGATTGAGAGTTTGGAGTTTCTATTACTGAAGCTGTGGCAAACAAAAATTATAACATATCGTCAGCAGAAAAAACTAACTGATCTTTACTCAGAGTACCTTAAGGTAATTAATTGAATTAAAAGACCTAAATATGTGGGAAAAGAACTTACAAATGCATTTCGAATCGGGATTAATATAATACGGTAAACAATTCTAAGAACACTCGCCGTGGAGTGCCTAGGCTTGGCCTCCTGATATTTAGGTGCTGAATTTAAATTAGCGTCCTCATATGAATCTTTAAGCGTGTGAGTTTTGTGATACACAACTAGATGTGGAATTTCCCGTATGAAATAAACTGTCTTCAACTACGCACAGCTTACTACTTTGAAAGAACATAACATTAACCCTGGATGTATTTCAAGGAAACTTTTGCTAGGGAACAAATACAATTTTTGCTGTTATTTATTTATTTTAGTAGCTTCGGTGTCACCATCGGTCGTCCCACCTCAACGCTTTTGGAAATGGAAAACAGGCAGTGATTTACTTTCAACCTATTACGGGCTTAGAGTCAAGTTTTTGGTACATTTACTACAATACACTAGCGTCTGTTGCACATATCCGTTCACAGCCTATGTGTTACTTCAGTTTACTGATTAGAATGAAGTTTAATTTCAAGTGACTCCCTTCGTTGCACAATATTATCCACTTTAAAAGAAAATAAACTCTTAGTGTCGTCTGTGTGTTTGTGTGACTTGCTTGTAACTCTGCATTTCAATTCGCAGCTGGCCTGGGAATTGATTATTAAAAAAAAAAATTACGAGTGCAATAAAAAGAAAGAACAACGGCAGATGGCGTCACGCAAAGTAGTTCGTTAACCCTGACAAGAAAGTCTCAATAATCGATTTAAAAAAATGTTTAGAGTACGCGTTAAGCTTAGAATTCGAGTACCTCTTCCGAGTTTCTTGCTGGATATAGTGGTTTAAAGGACTGGACAGCTTCTAAACAAGTCGATGAGTGCTTAAGTTATGTTTGCTATACGTGTATGAGTGTGTTTTGTTATCGTGTATATCCTGCTGATATACATATGTGTTGACTTTGTACATAACCTTACGATCAGTGCATACTATGCTCATGAGACTTATATAGTAAAAAAAAGGGGGGAAATTTTGCAAATTAAAAATGAACATAAAAATATGCGAACACGTGAAGGTATTTGCAACGTCAATTTTAAGAGTCAGACACTTAAACTGTTGCTTCAGTGCCAAAGTTATTTCTCGTGATGTTTAATTTCATGCTGCAGTCCTATAGTTTTGGATCAAAGTGCAAAACAAGAATGCGCTAGTCGAGATATATATATTATATATATGTCAATTTTCTTTTATACCTTTTCATCATTTTTTTTATTTAAAATTTATTAGATACATAAGAAACCATATTTATATTTAGAGAAATGAAACATCTGAATCTCATAAGTATTTTTTATTCCAAAATCAAAACAAATTTTTTAGCATACATGTATTCTGTGTAGAATATTCTCGCTGAGATATCATATCCTCCTTTATAAGTTAAATAATAGATGTCTACATTCGCTTTCATTTAAGGTACACTGATAACGCTATTTATGTTGCCATATAATGATACTATTTAATTAACTTTAATTCCTGAACTCCATTGCTAGGCTTTTAAATTATTGTTTTTAAGTTTTTTCGTACTTCGCGTCACTCGATTTAAGAAATTTTTCTCCCTTCCAAAATATCCTTGTATTTAGGTACTAATACATTTTGTAAAGAAGCTGCACTAAAGGGCTGTTTCCATAACTACTGTTTAAAATTGCATAATTTTCACTGTATTCCAGTGTTACAATATTAAAAAAGCCTCATTATACTTTTCAGTAACTTTAATTGATCGTGTGTTTCAACTACTTACATTCTTTTCCCTAATTCTCAAATCAGAAGATAATTAATTTCATATCAGCCATTGTATAAAAAACGTAAATTGCTTCAACGGCTTGTTCGTTTTCTTTGCCTCCCTAATCCAATGCGTTTTCGTTTTGTTTTCAGGCGCAGGTAGTACACGCACAAATTTAGGTATGCAAAATATAGCAATATAGCAATGTATATAGATAGCTGTCTTTGACTTCTGTCCTTGTTATATTTAAAATTGTAGGACTGTTAAGGCAAAATAAACGGCGTTGCAATACGTTCACTGTGATATACCACAAAGAACTGATTAACCTTTCAGATATGAAGTACTCTTCACAAAATGCATTAATGCACAATAATTTAATTCCTTTAATTATGTTTTATTTTATCCACTGTGTTATAACTTCTATATTAACACAAACTGAATTAAATTTTAAAATATGAAATACTGTTACGTCAAATTTTGTGAAAGAAAAATGCAAAAAAGTCTTAAGAGTATATATTTAATAATATTAGCGTAAAATAATTATTTATTTTAACTATTTTTACTAATGTGAGTAGAATAATGATAAAATAATTGTTTACTATTCGTAAAATTTATTCATTTAAAAGTCATTAACTTCATTTTCAAAATATATAAATTTTGTTAGGTTTTCCAGTTGTACTTAATATTTTAAGTATTGAACTTACTCATCTGCTTATCAGATTCTGAGAACACTTTTTATATTTGTATATTTTTCCTTTGAGTTTATATTGAATTGTAAACATTGCAAAATGTTTAAAACAATCTATAGCTACATAGCCATTTTTGTGTGTGTGCATGTTTCTAAAAAATTGAGAAAGTAGGGCTTATTTTAAGATAGTATATACCTGAAGGGTTATCAGTTGTTTACATGGTATGATAAAAACCATAGAAAAGCATTTCAGTACACGAAAGTTCCTTTATATTTTTCATTTCTGTTTTGTAAATTAATGAATTCCTTTTGTATTATATGTGATAATTTGCTTTAGTTAATTCACTGCTCCTTGAAAATTACTTTTGCAATTTCCAGCCATTTTATTCGTGAACCAAAATGGTGTATTTGTATATTCTTGTTTTGTACTTTTAAATGTCTTCTTATTTGTGAAACTTTGTATGTAAATGCGCAGTTATGCAGTTAAGTAAGTTGAGCTTATGCTTCTTTTGTTTTTCCTTTTACTGGCAACTCAGAATATAATTATCTAAGGTAAAACAGTCGATTTATTATACGCTTACTTGATTCCAATTAATCGATAGTCATTAAGCTGATTTATCGTACAATACAATGACGATAAAAAAATCTTTACATAAATTGAAAATTGAACATACTGCACTTCAATATAAATTTAATGTAACTCTATGTAAGAATTATTAATGTTGTTAAAAAATATTTCAATTGATAAAAGTACCCTAAAATATTATAAACAAGTGACTTACTTTATTAACGGATTACTGAACATACGAATGTCAATACAGATTTTCCTCAACTCCTAAAATTTTAATATTCATTGAAATTTTTATTCTAGGAATCTTTATTCATTTATGAGACTAAACACAGTTGAATTTAGAATTTTTGTTTTTAAATATTAACAATTAGCGCGGTAATTGCTTTATAGCAATTATCGCGGTTAGCAAAATAATTTTTATTAGTTGCTGTGGAATAAAATATTTTCCTTCGGTGGAAACACTACGCTTGTATTAGCTTATTTTTTTTTCTTTCAATTAAATTAAAACAAATGAAGTGACATTTCATTAGAGCAAACAATTTTGCATTTGTTTGTATTATTTTGCAATTTGTTTCTCGGTTTACTGAATAAAATTTATCACTTGATTAAATTTCGTTACATTATAGCATATCTCATTAGTAAAATATGAAAAACTAAAGAAGAAAAATATAATAAAAGAATTAAAACTGTAAAGTATTAGAAAAATATAGCCGGATTGATGATACTGCAGAAATTACTTTCAAATTCTGCCAAGGCGTTTGAAACATTATGCTGGAAGCCAATCAAATAATTTTTAAGTTATTATTTTACACTGTGTTCGAACTTTACATGTAGAAGTCAAATTATACTCCTGCTTGTGTGTGAGGGCACATTACCTGAATTACATTGTAAAATCGCAGTCGATCATGATAATTTTTGAATCCGGGAAAACAAAATCTTTTGGATCCGTATTCTAGCTTTTACGGTATGACTCGCTTAAAACATCAAAAACCATCTATATGCAATGTGTACCATCTAAAACCAAAGGGAAAAAATTTACATTTATTGAAAACAAATTCAGATCTCTAAATATTATCTTAAACCTGTACATTTAATTAGGTTCACACTTAGATGTGTGATTCCCTATTATTTCATGTAAAAACAAGAAAGTTGCTCTCAAGTACAGATTAGAATTTAAAGCTACACTTTAGTAGGTCCTGCCCTATTATTTTAATATATAACAAGAAAGTTTGCTCTCAAGTACAGATTAGAATTTAAAGCTCCCCACACTTTAGTAGGTCCTGCCCTATTATTTCATATAAAAACAAGAAAGTTGCTCTCAAGTACAGATTAGAATTTAAAGCTCCCCACACTTTAGTAGGTCCTGCCCTATTATTTCATATAAAAACAAGAAAGTTGCTCTCAAGTACAGATTAGAATTTAAAGCTCCCCACACTTTAGTAGGTCCTGCCCTATTATTTCATATAAAAACAAGAAAGTTGCTCTCAAGTACAGATTAGAATTTAAAGCTCCCCACACTTTAGTAGGTCCTGCCCTATTATTTCATATAAAAACAAGAAAGTTGCTCTCAAGTACAGATTAGAATTTAAAGCTCCCCACACTTTAGTAGGTCCTGCCCTATTATTTCATATAAAAACAAGAAAGTTGCTCTCAAGTACAGATTAGAATTTAAAGCTCCCCACACTTTAGTAGGTCCTGCCCTATTATTTCATATAAAAACAAGAAAGTTGCTCTCAAGTACAGATTAGAATTTAAAGCTCCCCACACTTTAGTAGGTCCTGCCCTATTATTTCATATAAAAACAAGAAAGTTGCTCTCAAGTACAGATTAGAATTTAAAGCTCCCCACACTTTAGTAGGGCCTGCCCTATTATTTCATATAAAAATAAGAAAGTAGATAATGTTACTTAATAAAAAAATATTTTATTTTGGGGAAGTTTTTATAAATTACATATTATTTACATATACCAAGCCCTTGACAAAACTGATTTTTATACGTTTGTGTGGAAATTGAATATTAATAATTTCTAATTACAGATATTTTTAAGATTAAGTTGTAAATGTTTTTAAAATTTAAAAATCAAAATCAAAACTTGTGAGCCCTGGGCAAGTGTCGCGTGTTCTTCTGGTAAAAGGGACCTATGTATGATACTTTCAGAGGAATTTTAAAAACCATATGATTCTGAATTCCTTATTCTTCACAAGTGTCAGCTTATATGCGTAACTGAATTATCTTGCAAAATAATTACATTCTTGGTTGCCAAAGGGCGGGATTGTACGACCTTAGATATTTAGAGAATAATGTACAGGGTCTATGATTCATGCTTTTTTCCAGGTTCATAATTTTTTTACGCTACTCCACTTTGCTGCTAACTATTTAGTCAAATGGCGATAATTTAATTAAACTACTCTACTATGTACATTTCGTTTTACAGAAACTAAATTATCAGTGGAAAAAAAAAAGCTTAAAGTTATAATTGTTGGACGAAGGTAAAATTTTGTAGTTATTCATATTAAGGAAGAAAAAACTAAGAATTATCTGTTATCAATGCAAAAGTTTTACTAGTCAACCATCAATCTATAATTTTCAAAAATATTTAAATTTTTTTATGTTGGATTTTGCCTGGAAACTATATAAATTACATGTAGATATTCGTTTAATAAAAGGTTAGAAAATTATATTCGATTACAAATTAGTCTCTTTGTGATTTTGCAATTAAACAATTGCAAAATATCGCTTTCGAAACAAATTATAGAATGATTAAATAATCAGTATAATCATAATTCACACATGGCTAAACAAAAATGAAAAAAATTGACACTGGAAGGTCGTTTCAACCCCAAAATTATTTGACAATTCTCTTTCGTCTGCATATTTCATCATTTGCGCAAATTTTGATGTAGTTTTAGATATTAAAGTAAAATTTGCGTCCGATATTACACGTGCAGCTAAATTATTTACATTTAGTAGAACAGTGATAACTTATAACTTGTAAAAAAATAAATAAATAAAATCTGTATTTTTAGTTATCTGATGCTGTGTACATTGAATTTGATAAAACAGTTGTGTTAAAAACAGGCGTGCAGTTTTAGTATTTAGATGTACATTTTAAAACCTTAATTCAGAAACAAATTTTACAAGATATTTAATTTTTGATGACTGTTAATATCAAAAACTAGATCTTTAAATGATTTGAAATCGCTGAACTTCCGTAGGTGCTGAAATTGGTTCGAATCTAAATTTAAAAGGGGTACATCTGAAATCTCTTCCTCAATATCAAGCTTTAATAGAAAAATATTTAATGAAATATTTGAGCCCAGTGGCGTACGCAGAATTTTTTCAATGGGGGTTCATAATTTTCAAAGTGGGGGGGGTCATAATTCTAAAAAGTAATAGCCTGCATAATTTCTACTAAAATTTTTATTTTTGCCATTTTTTCTGAGCTCAAGGGGGTGTTTAAACCCCTAACCCCCCCTCTTCTTGCTTACGCCCCTGTTTGAGCCTCATTCTTTTCCCTTTTTATATATAGGCTGCTTCTCAATACCAAATTTGTGGATTCAATTCTCACACCCTAGACATGGATTTTCTTACCCTTTCAGAATTGGCTTTATGCAGAAGATCCCCGTATAAATTACATTCGTGCTGAAAAAAAAACTGTAGCTCTTCAAAGCTAACCAAATATCTTTCTACATAACGTTAACCAAATGACATAATTTTGGTTCTTTAGTGGAAAAAAAAAATCCATCTCGAACTGCTACTTTCTTCTGTATCACGTTATGAAAGAAGTTGGAGTGCTGTCCTTTTATTCGATATTTTAAATATTTTTTTATATATAAATTTCTTGGTTATTTACTTCATCGAATATTTTTTTTCCAATTAAATGAAGAGGAACATGTTTCAAGAGAATGTACTTCAATTATTGATAGAGAGGAAAGCTTTCTGAATTTCTAGTTGGACAGGAAATAATATTAATTAGAACCAATATACAAAAAAAATCAGCAATAAGATTAGAATAGTTTAAAACTTAAAAAAAGAATTATTCAATTTGGTACCTACCGGAGTTCAGTCGACATAATTAGTAAAATTCTGTGGGATTAAAGAATCCATTTGTAAAATAGAAGTATTTTAAAATATCTACTTTGATGTTTGAAATAGACAACAGAGTGAATTCCAATACTGTGGACTCTTCTCAACTTTCAGTACAATATATTTGCTCAATATACCACTTCAAAAATTATTTTTCGATGGGCCCATTTCCTTTGCACTTATTTCAGCGGCAGACAACAGTTATCTACAGCCATGTCTTATCTTTACAGATGCTCCGAAATATCCTGAATCTTGTATCTTTAGTAAAAGGGTTTAGTTAAATTTTATCATTGGTGTAATATTTTCTCCTCTTCATTATTAAAAACAATTTCAATCGATGTATTATGTCTTCTATAAATATGCTGAAATTGCTTTCATATAATTTTAATAACCTCTACTGAAAATTTGACTTCTTGTTTTAGTCCAATGCACGTATAAAAGTTAGTCGCCTATGTAAGATTCTAAGTTGTTACGCCTCTTTATATTATTATAGCATTTTTATATGCTAATGCTCGTGTACCATATGAACAGCTATTTAATAAAAGAGGTTACATTCAGATAATGTAGCTTTATCATTTATTACCTTTAGATTAATACAACGGGAAAATGCATAAGAACGTGATAATTTACAGAATATAGCTTAATTCATTTTTGTAATTTTTATAAGAATATATTTCAAATAAAGTTTAAAAAGTAATCCAGCAACCTCTCTAAATAGTCTTGAATACGTTACATTCGCATTAGCAAATAAAAATGCTATTTTTTTTTAATCTGCCTTAAAAGTTAAATTTTGAAATAAAAACAATCTTTAATAAGCACTTTTTTCCATGAAATTATTCTGTGACATGCTGTATGAACAACGATTAAAGGAATGGGTTCTAAATTGTGACCGGGTACTGGAATTCACTGTCATTAGACAAAACATAAGCTTTGTTAAAGAAATACCTTAGATTTTGTATATGTGTCTTTTTATTTTATTGTCTAGAAATGGTTATGTGCCATTGCGTTTTTTATGACTGTATGTGAATATACTATAAAATTGTGGGACTTTTCTCTTAAAATATGAATCTGCTGTAATCCACTACTATTGACTAAAATCTTGACATATTGTATTTTGTTTTTTTGCTAGTTTATAAAGAAAGGCAGTTAGTGCTTCGGGCATAAAAAGAAGCTCAAGAAATCCCAACTTCCAAAATATATAACCGTAGAAATGCTCTAATAGAATCTTAATTCTGAAATAAACTAAATGGCTTGTTATTTTTTTATTTATGTGAAGAAAATAATAAAAGTACCTATGTACGTTATAACAAGCTGTAATTAACTTTTGAAAAAGTTTATAAATCTTATAGTTTCGATTTTGTTTTATTATTATTATTATCTCACTTTTATAAATCTTCTAATTTTTCCTGCAAATTTTTACTAAAACTTGTCTATCGGTATTTTTTTCCCTTTCGGCTGATATATTTGTTATATAATAGGAATATCTCTAAAAAAAATCAAGTTATATCTTTAGTTAACATCTAAGCATTAAGTAGCATTAAAAATTAAGTAAAACAGGTAAGAAAAAATGTTTTTCTTTTTTAAAAAATTTAATAGCAAGGAATTTACCAAAATCTAATTTCACAACTTTTTTTTTTAAATATTCACATCGTATATTTATAATGTACAATTCATAGGCTATCTCACTTTAATACTTGAATTTTAAAACTTTACTGACTTAAAATTTGTAAGACGTAAAAATTATAATTGAAGGTTATTTTAAATATTTAATTTGCAGATTCAGCAAATTATTGTAGCCAGGAAGAAAATGTACTTTTCTATTGGAGTTTTTCTTTATAAAAAAAAAGCTAGGCAATTATTCTGTGTGTAGAATTTTTTATTTAGTGTAAAATCATTCTCTTTTTGAATAATTCAGGCATTTTTTGCGATAAAATACCTTTTGTACTTAAAATTCAATAAATTATGTGCTTTGAAATATATAACCTGTTGCCTCATCTAAAACCTCATCTAGGAAAAAAAACTAACTAAAATGGAAACGAAAGAATAAAATATTATTTTCTCAAAATATAATTCAGTTCTTCTAATATTCCTTTCTGTGGAAGAACACAATTATTTTTTGCCTATCTTTACAACTGAAACTATTTTCTCTGAAATACATGTATCACACGAAATGACTTCAAATTTAAATTGAATTAGATACGAGGAAATTTAATGTCTAATCTCGAAGCAGGTCGAGATAAAATCATGGTGCTCTTTAAAACAAAAACTTTGGTGCCTATTAATTATATTTAAATGTTTTTGTAGTATTAACAGTAACAGAAATAAAATATTTTCCGGTAGTAACTCGATAATAAGATCTTTTTGTCTTATTATTTTTCTTAAAAGAAGACAGGATATGAAGTCTTTTCTCTAATAATTAACTATTTCTGCGAATTGTATTTTGAGGTTCACGTTAGTATTTTAAAAATGCTAATAAATATTTCAAGAAACTGAACTGGTCCTTTAGGAAAATACTGTTGATATTACAAATGCATGTAACCAATGGGTAAAATTTTTGTGGTTATTGCCTTACACTGTAAACGACGTTTGAGTGGATAATAGAAATTCATGCAAATATTATAGTATTGATGAATAATTTCCAGTGTTTAGTTAAGTAAGGAATTTTGCAAATTATGTTGAAAATATTCTTTATAGTCAAAACTTCAGTATGTAAAAAATTTGTGAGGATTATCTCTTTTCTGTAAACATTTTTATTGAAAATCATTAAAAATGAAATATAAAAATCTGTGTGCTGTGATGTATTTCTTGTAAACACACTTATTTCACTTTTACATCTGTCTATCAGTGTACTGGTAATTTTTTCAAACACAGAATAGAGCAATTTGTCGCAACGTCACGGACTACTATAATGCCCTTCCCATTCATTTTCATGTTTACAACACCCAATAGATAAACAATAAACTCCCCTTCCGTTTGAAACTAAAGCCAGAATTGTCATAAGCTGAGATGTGCCCTGCTGCGTGAAATTGCCTTATACGTCTTACTTCTTTTTACAAAACGGCTGAATAAAATAAGCGAACTTAACCACCCAATATGGATTTGCTAATCTAATTTCATTAAGTTATTAAATCAAAACGATGTTCTGTAATAAATTTCAGTTCGAGAATACCAAACAGAATACAATATTACTACATATAAACATAATAGGTGTTTTTTTTTTTAACCCACTACAAACTGAGAAGTAATAACCAGGTTGGATAAAAAAAACAGCCGTTAGACCATGACAGAAAGCTCCAAAATTTGAAAATAAAAATACACTGAGTTGATTGAGAAAACGGTGAGTCTACGGGGATTTGCCGCCAAAATTTTGTACATTCGCGTATATAGTACAATGAGGTCGCAAGGAAATCAGCCAACCAGTGGTGTTAAGAATATACCACTTGGGGTTGATAAAAACTGAAGCTAAGTTACATAAGATAGTTATAAAAGAGTAAATGACCTAATAAGAAAAAATTAAGTTAGTTTTCTATCGATCACCAAGGGTTACCAGAACTAAAAGAGAAAAAATAACTTTTCTCCAAATGTTTCCATTTCCTGTTTAGAATAGCCAGAAATTTATTTTAGAATATAAGTTGATTAGTTTGGTTAAAAATCATTACATACACATAATATATCTATATGCCATATGCTGCCTAATATGCTTTTTCCAATCCCCGCTTAAACTTTTATTGCAGTAGCTGCAGATCAGGTCTATTCGGTAAAGAACAGGATTAGGGATCTGTTTAGGAATACCCAAGCTTTTTTTGCGGCTGAAGGCAAACCCAAATCACTTTGCCTATCAAGATTATAAAATAACTTTAAAAAATTAATTTGCTTATTGCTTATTTTCTAGATTCAAGTAATCCAAATATACTTTAGTGTATGCATTTATTTTTTTGCGTTCTAGTTCAAATGGTTTTGTCCCTTCTAAATGTTAGCCCACGTAGGCAATCGACTACCTTGCCTTGCTTTAAAGCCCCATCTGGCTTCACTGCACTTTTTATACCTTGCAAACGAATCGCCTACCCTGACGAGTGTAGGGCGGATTTGATGCCTCGCCGGAGAATCCATTCAATTTTGTTAATTCATGTGATTCCGTACTTCTCTTCCACTTGTCATTTGCTAGCCAGGGGACATCCAGACTAACAGATTTAAGCTAGACTATATATGGGTTTGCATGGAATTGTTTTGTGTACCTGCCAAACTCGAACCCGGCATCCCGGAATTCTAGGTCAGCTCCCTGACTACTAGGACCATCTCGGGCCTAAGACGAATTTCTTACCCGACCCAGAAGTCATTTGGTTATCTTACTAGTGATCAAAAAATCACAACACTGATCCATAGCTGCTACCAAACCGCTTCTGTCCTACGAGAGGGTCATGGTTCGAGTTTGATTTTGTGTAGCATAGTGAGAAGCTAACTATGTAATGCAAGCTCAGAACTATCAGGAAGGATGGAGAGAGAAAGATTCTCTAAGACACTCCCGGTTTGTGAGACCCGTTCCTTCCTAAAGGATGTATGCCCTTGAAGTTACTCATTTAGCATCACCCAGGAGGCAATCTTAGTCTTAAATATAAGACAGAGCTCGAACGGTATTTAATCTCTCGCGTACAAACCAAGAATCATACACCGAGCTACTTTACCGTATTTATTTCGGAAAATAAAAGTTTGCTTCTCTAGATGTCCTGGCTGTCTTAGCTCATGTTCGTAATGGGCGAACCCCATGATTTCCTAAGAAACATGAAAGAAAATAGGTACACTTTCTGTTTAGCTCAAAGATCTAAATAAATAAGTGCAAGCTCAATATGCAACCAATGAATCTGGATCATAACCTGTCCGAGAATATTTTTATGAATCCTATTCCTCTCTCCCACCCACCGATATCTGAGAAAGAGAATATCGAGATTCTCGCAATCATAGTACACATACTCGTGCGCTTGTACGTGTTCTCTTTGGAGCTCGCATTTATGACATTTTTTTTTTCATAACTCCTCGATAGGCTGTCTATTGTAATGCCACTCAGGAGATTTCCCTCAGTTTTGATCGATTCCGGAGGAAAAGGGTTCTGTTCATTCCGTATCCTGCAATATTCCCAGCGAAGACACAATCGAATCCCACAGATTTATCCTGTACTTTCTCTGCTTATACTGGAAGACATTTCGGGTACCGATATGTTGTATGTATACAGACACCAAAGGTTCATAGAAACACCTTCATGGATATGCAGAGAACGTGGAGGATAAATCTATAAGCTTTAATGTCCTCTTTATGCTATCACAGTTTCAAAACGAAAAGTTTGAAGGTTCCTTTTAAGTACTTTCAAGAATATTGGGAGAAAAGAGTTTCTTGTACAAATTGGATACTGAAAAATCACTATACATAAACTATTTGACTTTTCCTGAATAAGTTTAGAGTTCACAGTTTTACGGGTTTGGGTGGATTGCATCGCTACGGTCTACTATTGTGGAACACAGAGACCCATGAGATCGGGACCCACTGCTTAAAGCCGATTCCAAACGTCTACGAGCATTCATACCAGCAATGGGATTCAAACTTACGAACTCCGGTACCGAAGTGCAGTGCCCTACCATTCGATCGCAGTTTTACTGGAATTCATAGATTCGAATCTAACTGCCACCATCGATGTTCATAAATATTGAGAATCGACATTAAGCAGTAGGTCCCAATCTAATGAACCCCAGTAAAGCTGAAAAACAACCTATCAACATATGCAACTATTTCTGTAATATCATTTTGGTATCCCAGATCACGTATTCAAATCCCACTTAGAACTATTCAGTATTCGTTAACAAGTGCTCTTGTAGAACGAAAGATGGCAAGACTCGTAACAAAACCCCAAACAAAATTAGATTTAGCAGACATCAGTACTGTAATTACGTAAGAAGTAAAACAAATGGTGAACTCGTGAAAAAGAGATTGGGAAATCCAGCGAAAGGGGATGGAAGCGGAAGAACCTGTTCGTCCCTCTTCTTATTCTTATCTTGATCTGTTATTCAAGAGCAAGTGACAAGGCATATCACCTGGCACGTGCGTTTAGCGAAAATAGAAAAAAAAAATTATAGCAACAGTAGGGTTGCCATAAATCCGCCAGCTGTAAATATGCCAAAACTCGCCAATCACGATGCCAAGTTTGACACATAAACATTTTTGTGTATATCAACGCTGTCCAACTTCTTTTATCTTTTTCATTTCGGGGGTCAAAGAAAGATATAATTGAAAAATTAATTTTGTTTATAGTTAGTTTTATCTACACAAAGGAAAAAACAAAAATAAAAGAAATGAATAAT
>CM063504.1:92112424-92249924 GCA_032207245.1 Pardosa pseudoannulata | reverse complement strand
TTTCAATTACTAATAAATTCTATATCAAGAGCTAAGGATACACTGCTACTCGACGTCAAATTTTATACATCATAACTTTCATTTTACCTCTAATTACAAATCTGTTTGGACTTGTAATTAAGTTCTAATTATGATTTATTATAATTTACGTTTTAATTCTTTTCAACATTGTCCTTTAACACACGCTGGCCTTCGGTACCGGAGTTCGTGGGTTCGAATCCCACTGTGGCATGAATGTTCGTAGCCGTTCGGAATCGGCTTTAAACTGTAGGTCCCGGTCTCATTAGCCCTCGTGTAGCAAAAAGTAGACCGTAGCACCCCAAACCAAACCTTTAACACACTGTTGAAAAAAAATTCACATTTCATCCAGTGTCGTTTAAAGGCCACTTTTAAATATAACAGCTTATTAGAGACTAGCCCAACAAATAGGTGGGGCGTTGTACTTCAAAAACGGAGTTCGTGGGTTCGAATACCGCTACTGGCAAGGATTCTCGAGTCAATTGGGAATCAGTAGGTCCCGACTTCAACCCTCGTGTAGTAAAACAATAGATTACCGCTCCAAACCATTCAACCAATTTCACAGAGACAATTAAAGGAAAAGAGTGACATTGCACATTTACGATCCTCGAATAAATTTCTGAAGGTAATAGACCAGGGATGCCAACCCAAATAGGTTGGTGGGCCAAAAAATAATTTACTGAACTGAGGTGAGCCGCACACATAAAAATAAAGCAACAAATTATTCAAAATATTTTATTATCGTGCAATTCAAAATATGCATTTTTACAGTACCTGCTGCGACTGTCCTTAAAAGTTGTGTTATACATTTATCAAAACTACGACAATAAATATAATTTATAACTTTCTTTCCATACAACTTCCACTGACGGGTCGGACAGAACCAATACCTCCTAAAGAGAGAAGGCCTGAGCACACTCACTGTGACGTCACAGGATAAGGCTGACTATCAAAGCCATTCAGTTGAAGCTGTAGTTTTAACGGCAACAAAAAAATTTGATTTATTATTTACTGGCGATTATTTATAGCAAATTTCAGTTTTTTTTTTGATTAACATTAACCGTTCTCTGACACAGAATGTATTGCTTTTTGTTTATTCTATCAAATACGCCTAAAATAACACACATTTGTAAAACATATACACTCTAAAATTTGAATTCTCTAATAAAAAAGAATTAACTCAAGCACAAATTATAATCCTTCCAGATTTTCACAATAACACCTATCATCCCCATAATCAAGATATTAACATACTTTATCTATTATATGGATAGTGCATTAAATATCAAATGGAGTTATAAATTATTTTAAAAAACAACACTTACTTAAATATGTTTATAGTTTTAAAAGAAAAATAAAACATCCTAGAATTTTATTATTTATGCTTCTTCTACTACTTAGAAATACATTCATAAAATTTTAAGAAATTTCTACATTTAATCCAGGAAATATATTTAAAACTAATTCATCTAACTTCAAGTACAAAAATTTCCCCCAAGTTTTGAAGAGCAAAACCCCAAGTAAACACTGTACTAAATAAGGTAAAAAAAAAAAAAACATACATTTATATGAAATTTTATTTCTCGAAAACAAAACAAAATCAGAATTTTTTTTTACATTTGATGTTAAAATTAAACACGAGAATGAAAATTTCATTATTGATTAACAGAGTAATAATTCTATTAATAGAAAATTAGACTTTAACTTTATATCTTTACACTTGATAACTTGATACATACACAATGAAAATATACATAACATACTTAAGAAAATTTGTTCAAGATATATTAAAATCATTTACAATATACAACCTGTGAGTATTAACCTAAGTAATTAATACATCAAATATATATTTTAAGTCAGTAAAAACACAGGGAAAGTTATACTGACCTCTTTTGTTGAACTTTGTATTGTTAAAAAACACTGATACAGATAAATTTTTATCAATACAAACGGAAGAAGTTATTTATGGATTTGGTAACTATATGTGCAAAGAATATATTAATCTTCATATCCAAAAATATCCAACGATTATACAGTTCGTTTTGGGATACACAAATTGAAAGTTCTGCCACAGAATTGAAAATATATTTGGATTTTTCCACAAATTCTAAGCTCTCTTCAATGGCTTTTGATAATACTTTTTCCTCTTTCCTAACAAGAGACGGTACAGTATTTTAGTATGTTACAAATAAAACAGTTTTTTATGTTATAAAATAATTATCTAAACAGAAATTCACTATATTTTTTAAAGTATTAAAAGGGTTATATCCAAAGGTCAGCTTCAATGATATATAATATATAATTACTTTATTCTTTTAGTTGCTTTACAAATGAAAATACAAAAATTTCAACCGTCTATACAGATAGGAATATTTTTCAAATATCAAACATTAATCAATTTATTATCAAAATATCTAATTCTAAATGACGTTTTAATGATATAAAAGTTAATACTACATTATATTTTGAACTGTTTCTTTTAACTCAATTTAGAAAAAAATACAATATTTAACATGTTTTTTAGCATAATTTTAATTAAGTAGTTAATTCTAAAGAAATTGTAATATTGCATTGTAAAATTTGCTAGTATTATTTATTTATGACAAACTACATTTTAATAGTTGAATAATTTTTAATATATATGTTTAAAAAACATAGAATATTCTTATTTATTCATCAAATTTCTTCATATACGTTAGTCAAAACAAAAGTACTGTCTATAATCTAGAGTAACTGTAAAAAAAAAAATCTACTTTTTAAGTAGGGGTTTAATCTTATATCTTATGCTTAAAAATTGTAAATAACAATAGAGTTTACTTACATGACAATTCTTGTTCACAGTCAGGCTTTTCTAGGAATCGAAATAATCCACTTTTGTCCCAAAATTTCTTTTCTTCAAAATGAGAAAACTGATTTTTTGTTACCTTCGGAGTCATAATTACTTTTACAAATAAGAACAATACATTTATACGGCATTATTACAAAAAAATTAACCGAAATATACAGGAATTGAACTCGCATACTCAGAGCAAGCACAAATGAATTCTCATATCACCCGCTCAGGAAACATTCCGCCAACGTTGCCAATATGCACATTCCATACATATATGTTGATTTTGCATTTGGCGACGGAAATAATTGGAAAAGTGATAACTTGGAAGTTTCTGGTCAGAGTTACAGAATGTTGTCAGCCTTATGCCACTACGTCATCACATTTTCTGGTAAACTGTGCTCAGGCCTTCTCTCTAGGAGGTGTTGACAGAACACGTTCACATAACGCGAGTCAGCTGGTTGTATAAGCAATGGCCGATTGACAGAATATTCTAGAACACTCAAATTTCAAAGCAACCTGTCCAACCCTACTCAAAGACCAGGTTTATTTTAGTTACTATCAAGTCTTAACGTACATAATATATGATATTTATTATTGTAAATATTAACAACTAAAATTCTATGTCTCAACTGTATATAGTCAAAATGACTAAAACTATATAGACAGTTGAAAACTTCAGTTGGGCTGCAAAAAGTTTTTAAATGGGCCGTGGGTTGGGCATGCCTGTAATAGACCATTTATTTTTCAAAGAGTTTTATGATTGCTGTGTACTCGATATTTTCTTCCTTTTTCGAACCCCAACGATTATATTTGGAAATAATTATAGATTATTTCTGAATTGAAACAGTGTGAAACAATTAAAGCTAAAATTATTTTTTATTCATCTTTATTTTTAGTCAATTTTTTTTATTAAAATTTAATAAGCATTTGGCGAATTTAATTTATTTAATTTTAGTCAGCTTAATTCTTCAATATAAATATTTTTAACAGATTTTTATCATTTTTTAATTACATCACTGTCAAATACACCTTGCAAATAAAGAGTTATACATCTGTTATTATCTGTTATTAGAGTTATTATCTGTTATTTTTGTATGGTTTGAATTTAACAAACAACTAGACATAGCAAGCGAAACATTTGATCCCTTGTAATTCGTTATAAAGAGGTTTGTCTGTATTTGCAAATGAATAAATAAATAAACACAACAAAGCAGAATAAATAATTTTTATTTACAAATTCACAGCAACATGCAGATAATTCATTTTTTTAATTAATAAAAAAATCATAACAATAAATAATTCAATAAAAAAAGATAATGAAATATAAACTTGTTCACAAATCAAGAAAGATTGTTTCAAGACTAGAAGTTTATGAAATAAGAAACCTGAATTATGAGAAATGACTAGGAAATCATCCCACTTTTATAAACTTTTTTATCAATATAATGCATGTGGAAAATATAAAGCATTAAGGAGACAATGAAATATTTAAAAAAATTTAACTTGTAACGTGAAGTTTCACATATTGATGACATACTGATTCTAAAATTAGGTAATTTTATTATTCCATCTCTGGAATATAAAAACTTTAAAATGAAATTTGTGAGCAATTATCGCCATAATTTATTGGAATATTTTTTCATCTTTTTGTATGCTTTTAGTGAATATTATTGCAACAACTCATGGAAAATTTCTATTGCATCAAATTAAGTGATCTAATGAATTGTATGTATGTAATGCCAAATATTAACAAGAGCAATTATCAAATTTAAATTTCATTTCTTCCTCTTAATTATTATAGAAAGTTAGTCATAGGATAGAGATAATGTAGGAGTATTTTGGAATATTTTTATTTAACCTTGGTGATTGTCAAGACTTCATAGATGAGATATTATCACATTAGTGTTTTCAGTTTATATAACCTGGATTGTGAGGAATTAAAAGATCTTTGTTTGCTGGCTTTTTAACTTTTAATGTAACTTTTTAACCATATATAATGAGCTATTTTTGACTTGCCTGATAATAATTTATACCTCATTTAGTTGTAATTTATCAGCAGTCAAAAAAGAATTTAAACTTTTATCCCTCACTCTATATGTATATCGAATCTTTGGATAGGATAAATTATAATTAGTTGTTCCTCACACATATATTTATGTATTTACAGTGGAAATCATTTAAGAAGTTCATAGTTAAGAAGTTTTGCCATTTAAGATGTTCTATTTCAGAGGTACCAATTTTTGCCACATATTGATAATTGCAAAATTTTCCATTAAAGAAGTTGTGGTCTTAAACTTTTTCCCACTTAAGAAGTTTTTGTTATCCTCTAAACTACCCTTTTAACTTTACTGTGGAGCTCAATTTTTGAGCCAACAGAAACAAGATTCAACAGCCACATGAAATGAAAATAACAAAAGGAGGGGAGAAACCCACTCAGGGGAACATTTTCCATATAATTGGCCAATAAAAAAAAAATTCTTGGGTTTTACCTAACTTCAGGGCTGTAACTAGGGAATGACAAAGGTGGCTTTTGCCACCGGTGCATCAGTCATAGAGGCGACACACTCTGATGAAAATGGGATTTGAAAGAGGACGATTTGATCCGAGTAGAAATAAGAAATTGAAAATTAGTTTTTTTTATTATAAAATTCAAAATGCTCTGAAATTATTTTTTTGTGCATTTTCTAATTTTTTAAAATGCTTCCAGAGACTAAACTTGTTATAGATTCTTATAAAATGTTTACCAAAGACTCCCACTAAATTCCCACTTAACCTGAACAATTCAATCCAAACGATTCGATCTGAGTAGAAATAAGAAATTGAAAATTAAATTTTTTATTATAAAATTCGAAGTGTTTAGAAATTATTTTTTGGGGAATTTTCTTATTTTTTATAATGCTTTCAGATGCTAAACTTGTTATAGATTCTTATAAAATGTTTACCAAATACTCCCACTAAACTCCCATTTAACCTGCACGATTCGATCCGAGTAGAAATAAGAAATTAAAAATTAATTTATTTATTATAAAATTCAAAGTGTTTAGACATTTTTTTTTTGTGAATATTCTTATTTTTTAAAATGTTTCCAGAGACTAAACTTCTTATAGATTCTTATAAAATGTTTACCAAAGACTCCTAAAATGCCTTATCTGTAAATCCGGGTATTCATTTTAAATTTTGAAATTATTAAAGTTATCAAAATTAAATTTTAATTTAGAATTTCGTCATTATTTTATGAAAATACAACGTACAAATAAAAAGTATTCCCTCAAATAAACTATTTTATTTATCAACAAAATAATACCCCCAAAGTGTTCAAAAATATTTTAAGTATTATTCAGGTAAAAATAGGAGAAAAATTAAAAATTATTATAGTAGAAACATTTTAAAAAATCAACAAAATATTTTCTGAGTTCAATCTGAATATATGATATAGAAAAAGATAGGTTTATATATTTTTTCACTAAATTTGGCAGTAGGACACAGGTCAGCTTTTTGCCACTGGTGTCAAAGGACCTAGTTACAGCCCTGCCTAACTTCAATAGTCATCAGATACAATCCCAGAAGGGAAGGTTCAAAGTCAGCAGTTTGAGACCCAGCTGCAGATCCTAAACTAAGAGGAGAAAAGTACCCTCCCAATTAAAACTAACCCCTGCACCAAACAACTATAGTTACTAAGTTTTTAGTTTTATTTTTTCACTACTTTCAACTTTCTATATACTGATTTAAATTGCATAATATTTTAAACATGCCTATATGAGAATTAAAGCGTAATATTTTATCTATTGACCAAAAACAAAATATTCTAAAAGAAGTAGAAAATAATTCCCACTTAACCTGCATGCAAATACCAAAAAAGCTGGACTTGCTTGTGACAAAGCCTAACAATGTTGTTACTAAATGAAAGGTTAAATGACAAAAATTTAAAAAAGAAATAAAATAAACAAAAATTAATGCTTAAAAAAGAAAAATATAAAGACCTCGAAAATAAACTTATTTTACAGTTTAATCTATTGGAATCACAAACAACCCTGTACATATATATATGTAATAATGGGGAGCATTGCTAAAATATTTTGGTTTTGGTTTCAAATTTCTATATGTCAATTCTTTTAAAATAGCAGCGTTTTTCTGGTTTTGGGATTTGCACACGGCACTCTGTCAGTGGAATGGGTTTTTAGAATTCACGAGAACTTTCTATGCGGCATGATTGGCTGTCTCTTGACGTCAATCATAACGTCAATTCCGGTTTTAAAAGGTTTTAAATAGGCAAGCACCAAGGTTCGAAGGGCTGTTCGTTGTGATTCTGGTTGTTGTTTGATATGTGCTTTCATTGTAATCATGGGAAACAGGAATAAACGAAGTTAGTCGAAGCTGTTGGTGCCTCTGCATGCCACTCTCCACCTGTTTCATAGCGGATTCCCAATGGACAAGACTACATTCCGTGAGATAGGTGATGTAATGGCTACGGTCGTCACATATATATGCATTATATAAGCATTTTCCCCTATTTCCTGTTTAAGCAGTTTTAATCTCTTGGTCCCTATAAAACTTCTTAAGAGAATTCCACTGTACAGATATATGTGTGTATGTTTCATGATATATTTTAATATGAAATCAAATGGTGCAAAAACTATACAGTTTCTGATACAATTTACAGTTTTTACCCCTAAAAATTATATTTTATTCATAATGTTAAATAAAGTATATATAAGGTACATGCAAAATTTGAAGGTAAAACCCAATAGTCTTTTAAAAAAACTGTACCTGAAAATATACCAAATTCTGCCATGCTAGGTGTCTTTTTGTACTGTTATGTACAAAATCTATTTATAAACAAATATATGCATATTTTGTATCAAAATGTTTGCAATACATCATTAATCTCTTGTAGAAAAATTATGTTGATATAAAAATACACAAAATTATGACTACATAAACAATAGCCAACAAATTTATGCAATTTCACTTATCTGAAATGTCTCTGTCCCCTTAATGAAAATGAATATAACATTATAAATCATGCATTATAACACATTATTTCACCATGTAATTCATTTTAAGTCACATATATAAGATAACAAATAAATAGCACTTTAACACTAGAATAACCAGAGCAGTTCTTTTGACCATAAATATTTAAGAAGATTATTCTTAAAAATATTATATCACTTCACTAAGCTTTCATAACTTTTTGCAGTTTTTAAATATATAATAGTTTTTTCCCATATATTTCATAACATGGCAAAATTACTGTGGCTGATAAAAGTAGTACAACACATTGGTCATTCTAGTGTTAAAAAGATCAAATAACAGTGTACTCTTTTCACAAGAAAGCAATCTCCTGTACATTGCAAAGATAAAACTTTTATTTAAATGTAAACAGGCAGTAGATTAAACAAGGAAATTTACTACAAAATACCAGCATTATTCTAAGCCAATGCCAAGTAATGACAAGTTCTAAACATGAACTAGATCAAATTTTATCAAAAATAAGAATGACATCTATAGTCGAATATCTGTTATAGTTTATTAAATCTATTTATGCAGTTTGTAAGGAAGGATTCAAGCTGAAAGTTCTAAAAGTTAAAAGTACTGAAAAACATACTTCAATGAAACATTTTTACTATTGCAAATAAACTGATTCAAATAAATTAATATTATGTAAAATTTTGTACTTCACTTTAGATTAAAAATAACTGTTTTAGAATTTATTGCTGAAATATACAGCTGGTAATTGAATATATTTGTAAAGTGTAAGCACAAGTTATTTTAAATTAATTTGCCCTCTCATTACTTTGCAATATGTAATTATGATATGTTTATTTATAAAAAACATTACAATAAAAAAAGTATGGTGAAACGAGAATTTTTGCCCTTTTAGAATAAAAAAATTGGGGGGAAATTGTTCACACATTGCCTAAATCATAATATCTCCTTATAATATTGTTGTGATTACAAATTTGTAAATGGATATAATTTGACAATTACTGCAGAAATTTCAAACTTCAGGAAAAGCAGATAAATGAAATCAATATTTTAAATGGTTTTAGGAAAGAAACTGAAACAATAAAGAATCTTGGATACTTTTGAGACTTTATATTTTTATATAAAAGAATCAAACAATTTTTTCATCCTAAAAATGTCTTCAAAAAATACCCTCTTCTCGAGATTAAATATTGTTTTCCTGTGAATCATAACTTATTTAAGCTCTACACTATTTTTCATTCAATTATTGAACAATTTTCTTTAAAAACTCCCAGATTTCTATTTGCTATCATAGAAGAAGAACATGTGATCACAATACTATAACACATACATTAACCAATAACTTCACAGAACAGGAACTTCCAACTGGCAGAACGTGAAAGCTTATTGATTTCTATACATATAATATATATATATATATATATATATATATATATCCATGCATATATATGCATATAAGAGAAATGTCTCAAGTTATTCAACTAATTTTCTTTTTCAAGTTATTATCTAGCAATTAATGTATAAGTGTGTGTGTGTGTGTGTGTGTTGTAAGAAAAATACAAAATATATTTCATTCTCATTTTAAAAAATCTTTCTGCCATTTGTCAGTATTTTTGTTTTTGTTTTCTTCTTAATTTTCCTCTTTTGCCTGACTGCAAAATAATGTTTTAAGAAATTAAATTGATTAAATAATTGTTTCTATTTAACTGTTCATATTATTTCAAACTGCTATAGCAAAACTCGTAAAATTTATTTGGTTTGAGGCATTAGAATCTACTGCTTTGGTACACAAAGGCTAATGAAACAAGGAACTAATGCTTAAAGCTTATTCTAAACAGCTATGAACACTCCTGCCAGCAATGAGATTTGAACCTAAGAACTCTGGTACCAAAGAGTATGAATTCAACCATTATTCAGGGCAGAATTTTTAGGGGAACTAGCCTGTTATTTGTGACTTACAATCAAATCTGAGGCTTCTAATGTAACTTCAGGCTCTTACAAGTTGGAAACCCCTGAATTAGAACATCACTAAATACTAGAATGAGCATGAAAATAAATATTGAGCAATATTAATTTTTAAAAAATAATCGCAATGATTTAAAATTAAAAGCATCAGATGTTAGGTCCCTTTTAAAAACTACCCTGACTGAAACTGATGTAAATATATATATATATATATATATATATATATATATATATATATATATATATATATATATATATATATATATAAATCTATAGCTTAATATAAATATACTGCAGAGATTTGTACATAACAGAAATAAATAAATAAGAACTGTATTATGTTATTTAAGTAAAGATAATTATGGGCCATTAGAAAGTGTCTAACAACATTCAGTTGTTAAATTTTAAACCTGGTTGTCATTTCTGGGAAATAAAGAAAATGTCAATTTAAAATCTTTTCCCGGCCTATAGCTTTTTTTAGCTATAGTCTCTTTTTTAAATTTCCCTACAATTTCCCTAAACATGAAGCAAATTAGCATTGCAGTATTCATAATTTAGAACTTCACTAAATAGAGTTGAAATTTTAAACCTTCATAATGCAAGTCATTAAATGAGATTTTCTAATAAATAATGGTTGGTTGGTTGGTTGGTTGGGAGCACTACGGTCTACTTTTTGCAACACAAGGGCTAATGAGACCGGGACCTACTGTTTAAAGCCGATTCCGAACGGCTACGAACATCCATGCCTCAGTGGGACTCGAACCCACAAACTCCGGCTCCAAAGGTCAGTGCCCTAACCATTCGGCCTAATAAATAATGTTAAATTTTGTTTAAAAAATCAGCTGTCCTTTTCTGTATTAGCTTACAAAAACAGTAAAATAAAAACAGCGAAAGATTTTTTTTTTAGGTGAAAGGAATTTTATCAATATTAAACATTCATAAACTCACTAAGAAATAACCTAGATATCTGGATAAAACTTATTCTGCATATTGATTGATCTTCATGTATATAATGCTGTAAATGATAGCTATTAATGTTGATTTATTTGGTTACAGCAAGCAACAGATTGAAGAAATCCACTGTAAGATACAGGCTCACAGTGTGATTATACTACGAAAACTTTTGAAAAGTTTAAGAAAAGCTGGGAGAAATGTATAATTCTGGTGAATGCACAGAGAAGTCTTAAAAATACCAAATAAAAATTGCACTTCAATCTTGATTTTTTTTTTTCAATTAAAACTTTATGATACCTCTTAACTTATAAGTGCTTGCAGCATTTAAAAGTAAACTTTAAATCCTAAACTGTCTGATCCAGATTATTCAGATTTAGTAATAACTAAAACATTATGATACTCTCCTTGTAAACAGCTACAGCATTTTAAAACACACTTTAAAATGTAAATTGCTTGATCCAGGCTTAAGAATTTTGAAACAAAAAGTAAATCAAACTTCTCACAAAGTCAAAGATTTTTCCATTGATATCTGTAGTGTGTGTGTGGACACTTAAGGAAAAATACTGTTTTGCACCCAAAAGTATGCACACACAATTCAAACACAGTAACACAATAAAGCAAAAATATTAATTTGTTCTATATAAATAGAGAGACAATTATATTTAGAAGAAAAGCAGAAACATAAGAACCTAATAATTTTATTTTACTTTAAATTGTAAATAGTTAATGAAGAGTTTTCATTGTTTAAACTTACTAACTTGTATTCTATAAATTTATGATTTAATTATTTTAAATGTTAAATTTACACAAAATTATTAAATTTTAGATCAATAGCATAGCATTACTCCAAATAAATACCTAAGATAATCAATATGCATTAACAAAGAGTATTCTTTTTAAATCTAAAGGCATTAAAAAACCCAAATAAAAAATTTTCTTTCATATTTTATAATAGGTATCACAAACATAACTTAAAAATTTGAATTAAGAAACATACAAAATAAATTTCGTCCCTCACTGATTTATTATTATTATTATCATTATCATTATTATTATTCCACAATAATTTCTTTTAAACTCTCATCTGGGACAACTGAACTTTTTAAGAACCAGACCTTAATTTAATTTATTTGTAAATACGCTTTTACTTGGAACAATTAACCCACATAGTATTATTAGCACATAAACAAACAAAAGCTATATCTTTTTTCCTCTACCATTTCTAATGCAATTAAAGAGTAACAACACTTACTGATTTGTGCTCAAAAAATATTCATGAAATTTTACTCAATATTAACTAATATAATAATAAACCTCTACTATACACAACACAGAATTTTGTAATTATTACAATAAAAATAAATTCATATACATAAAAAAATGTTCAGCAAAATTTCCCTAACATGACACCCAATGTAGTAACTATATATTTTATGAATTATAAATACAAATAGCTCATATAGGAAAATAGCAAAATACTTCATTTCGCCTCATAAATACCACAGTTCATTTTCAGGCTGTTCACATGCTTTTATACTTCATTCTACGAAGAAAGGAATGTGAAAATTGGTGCTATATATATATATATATCAATTCCTATTGCACATTTAACAAGTATCTAAAGGTAATAAGTCAACAGTTCGTGGGCTAATGATTCCAGTTTCTGTAGCTTCTCGTTCCAGTTCCATAAGGGCTCTGAAAGTAAGTTTTATAAACAATTATTAAAATGCAAATGATTTAAAACAGTTTTAATCCAATCTGCACTATTCCCATAACAACAGTTAATAATTTATTCCATATGTCACTCTTAATTCATAATGTATATATAAGGATCTAATAAATAGATATAAGTTCATTCATGACTTCTATAGTAACTATGATATGATGGGGAAACTTTCAATAATATTTTATTTATTCTTATTTTATTTTAGAAAAATTATATAAATAATATATATATGTAAAGAATCGCTACTTTCATTTAAACTTTTAAGAAGATTACACAAAAATTGCAAACTATCTAAAGTTAAAAAGGTACAGATTCGATACGCACACTGCGGTTTTTGTCGCCAAACTTGGCGATTTTTTGGGCGATATTTTACGTTGTTGGTTACTGTTGGCGACTTTTAGCATTGTAGCTTTGTAGTAGCAACCCTGGTTCTTAATTTAAGCCCCATTTGTGCACATGATTTGTAACGTCACAAACCCGCCTCTTTCGCGTGATTTTCGGGTCAACGTGGGGTCTTGGTCGCGAGGTTGTAGGTAAGGTTGTACAATTTTGTTGCTTCAGTTTTTTAGGTTTTATGGATTAATTAGTTATTAGTTATTATTAATTAGTTAAAAATGTATAATAAATAAATTAGAATAATTTCTAATTTAAATGATATTCTTATGATGTACTTTCTTATTGAAAATACTATACATGACATAATAAAGGCAAGTGATCAGAAAAAAAGGTGAGAAAAGATACAAATGATGTGGAGAAAAGTGATTAAAAAGTGACTAATATATATTTTTTACATAATTATTTTTAATTACTAGCTGCTTTGTACTTAGTCTTTGGTCTGGATAATTAATGTTCCCAAATAAAGTTTTAGAACCACTACAATAGATCAACATAATCATAATAATATGTAGTAAACCTTGTTTGTTTCACATTGTGGATGAATATAACAGTTTATTACGAATAGATAATTTCATTAATAAATTTGCACACATACAGTGTTACCCATGAACCATTGTGGTATGTCATTAAATTTTGTGTTTTGTTTTACATGACTCACCCTTGTATGAAAATTTGGTACTTATGGGTTTAGATATGTGGATTTGTATAAAAGACAAACTTTTTTGGAAATTTGCTCTTTATATAATAACTAGTCACTTTGTAACCATATTTCGGGTCTAGGTAATTAAGGTTATATTTATTTCAAAATTAATTTTAAAGATTTTACTATGCTTTACAGTATCCCTAAGAAAATATCACAGCTCTCTGAGTCACTGCAATGCATGCTTTGGATGCATGTATATTTTAAAACATACATAATATATTTATTGCATAGAAAATTTCAAAAGCTATAAATCAAAAAAATAATTTTGTATTTGATATAAATTACTCTTGGATGTTAAGAGCAATGAATTTTCAACAAATATCCATTATGTATTGAACACATTGCTTTTAATACTTTCTAAAATCCTAATCAACTTTGCAATAGTTACATTATCTTTTCCACTTCATAGTTTAATAATAGCAATCCCATGTTCAGGAATGATAGCAGTTGTACAAGAATTAGAGCTAGGCTCATGTGTCAAATGATGTTACTTAGGTTCCAGTTTAATATGGAGTGATTCTTGATATTTTGAAGAAGCTGCAAGTTAAATCAATGCTCAAAATCCTTTTTTCTCAGCATTAATACTACTGATGCATGCTTTACACATAACTTCAACCTGACTATGTTTACTTGCCCATTCAGAAAAAATATGTGCTTTTTAATCTTCATTCACTAACTAGTCCTTTTTAAATTATTACTCTGATTCATTAAAAATTTAACGGCTGATATCTGAAAAATACAATTACACTTACTTGGTGGATCAATCATCTATTGAGCAAAATCTGAAGCATAACTTAATTTTTACAGACAAATCTTACAGTCCAATCTTTAATGTCTGACATGCAAAAATTGGGCAGATCTTTTAAGAAAAAGAACTTTTAGGGCTGATTCTTGCCAAAAAAAAAAGAGGATGACAAAAGGGATCATTTTTTTATATATGATTAAAAGTAATTAAATCTAAAAGAAAAAAAAGTCACTTCCTAACATGCCTGTATAAAAAGTGAGTTATGGCAATAAATCATTAATATTTAAATTCACATTTTCTTTCACACTTTTTTTCCTTTTTGAAGTATTTAGTGGGTAAAGGCAAGATAATGTTATCTCTTACTAATATTTTATTGCATCAAGTTACTATTTATAAATCTATTTATACTATTTATAGTAGTGGCAGTAGCACAAAACAGGGCCTAACTTCTTCCAACCATTACATAAGTGCTGGCTTTGAGTATTTATTTACATACATAAGGGAAGCCTTGGCTGTCTTAGTCAAGCTCTTCAGAAATTTACATTTTTTAGACTCCTGAGAGCTTGTATAGAAGAGAATGATAGATGTCAAGCACTAGATTCCTTGCAAATTGTAGAGTGTGATGTCGCACGTATTTGTCCATTTTAACTAAATAAAGTTTAATTCGTTTTCAGCCTAAAAAAGATTCTCTTTTTAACTTCTCTGTTAAATTTTGTAATTTTAATTTGTTTTGATCATTCCATTCATGTCCTAGAATTTTAAACTGTGTTGTAACTTTCAACTAGTTGCTTACAAGTGATAGCATTATCAAGATTGCTACCTTTGGGGCACTAGCACACATTTTGTCAACAATTTATGTCAACTGGTTCAATGCAATAGAAAACTGATTTACAGTACTGTTATAGAGAAGATTAAAATAAAAAATCCTTGCAACTAATTTTCCTGGTGTATCTGCAATTTTTCTGACAAAAAGGCATTCTAGTATAAGAAGTTTGATTCATATTACAACAAATAAATAAATTTTTAATCTTACTTAATTTTGTGCCTTAATCATGTTAATTTTGCTTCAATATTTTTCCTAAATTCTGGTACAAAGACATGCTGTCTAATCCAGCTTCACTAGACATTTTTTAAGGGTACACAAAAATTGGAATTTAAACATGCAAGTTAAGAAATGTGTAAAAAATATTTTACTATTCTTTAATAAATATGAGATATAGTAGGATTTTAATTTGCACTGTTCATAGAAAATAGGATTATTTGTTATAAGAAAATATAAAAGAAAAGAACTTTTGCATAAGAACAAAAACAAAAAATACCTTCTTAATTTTCCTGCTCTGGATTGTAACTCTTTCTCCTTTTCTCGAATTTCTGCAATAGTAGTCCAGGCATCGATCTGAGGTTTTTGATCAAGCACCCATCTCAGATACATACCATTCCACAAAACAACACTTTGTGGGGCTACAGTAGGCCAAATTACACTATTGTTAGGCTCATACATTGGATTTAGGTAAGTCAAAAGCACACTTGTGCGATTCAAGAAAGACCTACAAAAATATTAAAAAATAAATGTTAAAACAATAAACACTATTCAATAATTCTTACAGTACAGTTAACAATTTATTCTTTATGTTCACTTGAATTAATTGTTAATAAATCTATAAGTCTATTTGTATAGCTGCTATACTGTATTTACTTGTGTATAATGTTAACTTTTATTTTTTTGAAATACTCTAGACCAAACCAAAAATTAAGAGCAAAAATTTAAGGTGTTCTCTACACACAGAATAATTTTTATTGCTCCCTGTAATTATAATACACATAATAAAGACTAAAAATAAATATCTTAATAGAAGTACTGTTACATTTATAATTCACTGCTTTTGTACTTATTTTGCAAAACAATACTAGCAACAGTAATTAACTTTGAATGTTGAATTTACAACCTGAAGCATGGTTCCCATTTTCCATTGCATACTTGGTTTTTAGCGTATGGCATAATTTAAAAAAGAAAATATTTACTATAAAATAAATTTCATATTCAAATTTGAAGAACTTTAAGATGAAATATTTTTGCTAATAAAATAGATAATTAAGGCAATAAATAATAATTACCACAAAGAAACTGTTGTCTTAGCCAAATTTAATTCATGACGTTCTTTGTCACAATTTCCTAAAAATGTACCTGGAATAAAAGAAAATATTCTTAACAAATTAGGTATATATGTATAATTTAATAAAAATATATTATTACCATATAAACTTCTGACATTATTGGTTATTCAAGTATTCCTTTTTATATTTTTAACTTAGTGTAATATAAATGGTGTATAAGAGGTTATTTTTCATATACCTAAATAAGTACAAAAAAATAAAGTTCTATTGTATTATATCCTAAAAAGTCAAATTTTAGATAGTTCAGAATTTCAGAATTAATAACTCACTTAGTACTGTTAATTGATTACACTAAAGCAGCAGTTTTGAAACCTTTTTCATTAAAGCCCAGCTGACATACACTCATGGCACAGCAGAGTTTAAATGTCTTGCATTGTGGTCTTGCTCTGATCTCAATGAAGAACTGAACACTAGACCTTCTTGGTGAAAGAAAGATAACCATCTACTTAAAAATTTCCTGGGACTTCAATAAACACAGATGGTTATTAAAATCTTTAAAGCACTAATTTCTACACCCTTTAAAGTCTCATGCAAAACCAGCAACTCTCATGAAAAATGGTATGTGCAAAGATGCTTACTAAGATTTTCAAATTTTAACTAGACTAAAAATACAGATTGAATATTACAGCATAATTATTTATCCATTGTACAACATAATTTGTTTGAAAAAATGATGATTTTTATTATTTTAAGATTTTTGTTTTTGAAAGATCAAGTTTGAAACATTTTTACGAAGAAGATTTTTAAACTGTCTTGTAGACTTTTATAATTTTTCTATTTGGTACATTGTTGCATTGCCGAAAAGTAAAAAATTTCCTTTTGTGAACCGTGTAATTAAATAGAAATATATTTCCATATTTTTTATGAATTTTTAAAAAACACTCAAAATTTCACTTAAATATTTAATAATTTTGTGAATTTTCATCAAAACAGCATGATTTCTTTTCCGAAAGTGTGAATACAACAAATGGCTTTAGTAGAAGTTTAAAAAAAATTCCTCAAAAAGAATGAATGTTATAGTTTTCTATTTTTGGTTAAACATTGAATATCACCATAAAATTTCGTGTAATCCTAATTTCTGACAGAAAAATATTTTGGCACCCTGCTAAGTAATAACACACTTTTTCTTCAGCATGCTAGATATTTTGTTTGTTTACTCTCCACACATACAAACTTAAAACATTGCATACACTCCAATGAATTGATGAAAATACTTTTCAGTATGTAAAAAAAATTTACATATTTATTACAACTTTGTAAAATTTTGAACCATTTACTGACAGTCAAAACAATCAATTTTAACCTAATTAAATATCAAACTCTACTTTTACTTGAACAATGCTCAATACTTCAGCTAGTATATGTATATCATAAAACTGTGAATTTTTAACAACCCTTTAGAGCCTTAGCTGACAATGTGCAGTCTGTGGTTTTCTGGGTAATTAACATAGTCCTCTTGCCCTTCCTTGACAAAAACAGCTATGGTGCCTGCAAGAATCCATGCGGAGCCCCATTTATATCCCTGGGGGCCCGGGCCAAAGCCTCATATGGGGCCCCCATACATCTTACCTTTTTCAAACTTGAGAGTGATTTTATATTATAGGCTGCTATATCATTTTAAATATTCCTGAGAGGTATACATAACCTAAACATTTTGTGTATCTAATGAAATGAAATAATTTTCTTTTTAAATTTTAGAATTCCACTAACCTAACTTCAAACATATTACAGATGTCTGTGCAATCTAAGTACAGTATCTGACTTTAATGATAAAACTGTGATTTTCTTGAGTCAAACTCAGAGTACCTGTAACATTTTTTAAAGAAAAAAGTACTGGTTTAAATTAATAAAAATTACCATTTTAAGTAAACTATCATGTGAAACTTTGTTTTACAAAATTCCATACATTAAATACTTTTATTCTTAAATTACCAATTTTAAAACTTTCTGTTCATTCTTAAATCTTAAAGAAAAAAAAGTAGATATCAGATACTTTTGGATAAATATATTTTCTCTGATTTGTTAACCAACCACTTCAAGAAGGAAAAAAGTAGTTAAGGTGTCTTCCCTCTCAGAAGAGATGAATTTGTAAATTGGTGTCACTGATATGGTTGGTATTTCAATCTTTTGAATAATATGTATGAATATGAAGCACTGTTAACATTTGAAATGTGATTTAAAATGTTAACAGTGCTTCAAAGTATTTTTAAGCAAATAAAAGCTCACTTTTGGCTTAAAATTATGGAATAAATTTAATTTACTGGTTTTTGAAACCACATACACACTCCAGTTTGTCATTAACAAAAAAAAATTCATGTTTTTTAGCCGTATGCCAGAAAATATGAGCAAATTCTGAGATGTACCAAAAAATTAATGTATTTTTTTAAAATTTGCGGCCCTCTTGAGTGGGGGCCCCGGGCCAGTGCCCTGAATGCCTGCTGTAAATCAGACCCTGAATCCATGCAATGGTATCTGAAGGATTGAACATCATCATGAATTATAGGGAAGTCAGCAGAGTGAAATTTCACTTAGTTATTTCCTGTATATAACTTCAGATTTAGAGGATTATGTTTAGTATTTTGCTAGACCAAGACCTGCTGCATAAAGACAATTTTGAGTGTCAACATCCATACCAAGAGTAGAATTCCACAGACTTCCACAAGGTAGCACACTAGATATTTAGCTATTGTCTTGTAATTAACATTAGAAGATCAATTTTAAAATTAGACAAATATATTTATAAGTATAAATGAATGCATAAATTTTAAATTCATGTAACTAACATTACAATTTTCATACTGCTTGAGTAAATACATAATAATGTTCAGTCAATAGTATGCAGAAAAATTTTTATTTATCAAATCTGGGCCAGTTTCATAAAATAAATAGTGTTCGGACCAGCTCTGCGCATGCCTAACTAGCCCGCAGCCAGCGTGGTCATGTGACCACCCTTTGTGACAGAGTTTGAACTGCAGTCGAAGAAAATGTGTGGCGTTAGCCCGAGTGTGGGGATTGTTAAACCCCTTTTTATTATGTATAGTTTTTGAGTGCGGATTTATTCCCCTTTCCTTTTATGTGTGTTTGGTGTTAATAAACAAATGAAAAAGACTTTGGAGAATCCAAGTTCTTTACACGCCGAACATTTTTTTGGTCCGTCTTCAGCCCCAGCGCAAGCTATGGATAAAATGAATCGAAAGAAAAGTACCCTCAAAGGTACTATAACAAAACTTGAAAACTATGTCCAAGAGGTTTCAAAAACGAAAGCCTTTACGAACACTCAACTGGAAATCAAACTTCGCAAACTATCTGACCTTCAATCGAAAGTTGATGAATTCAGAGAATCATACTATGATAATCCAGATATAGAGGATTTACCTGCCTTTGAAAAAGAATTAGATGAGATGGAAGATCGCCTCGAAAATATTGAGGTAAGTCTCCATACCTTACTTCAATCTTTAAAGGTAAATGAAGCTAATACACATGTTGAGAACAATGAAACCAAAAGTGTTAATAACACAAAGGTAAAATTACCGGACATACCATTACCTGTATTCAGTGGTAAATATGACGAGTGGTTTACATTTAAGATGCAGTTTACAAATTTAATTATAAACAATGATGAATTAAATGATGCTCAGAAACTGTATTATTGGCGCGCATCTCTAAGCGCCGAAGCTAAGCAGCTAGAAAGCTCTGACGATTCGTTCGAGTCCTTATTTGCGGCACTAACAGAAAGATTTGAGAATCACCGTTTACTCGTAGATGTTCATTTGACAGCCATAATAAACTATGAAAAGATTCAACATGAATCGTCAATGGAATTGAGAAATTTTATTGATTGCATAAACAAGAACTTAAGAGCGCTGAAGGTATTAAAATACCAACAAAATAACCTTTCCGATGCATTCCTTGTTAATATCATTTTGCAAAAATTAGACAGAGAATCAAGAAAACTGTTTGAATACAGAACGAAAAAAACAGAGTATCCGAAATTCACGGAATTAATGTCGTTTATAGAAAACAGAAGTTCGACTTTGGAAAGTGTGAATAGAAATTCCACTATCAAGCACTCAAATAAAAGCACGCCTTATTCAAACAAATCGAAAGCCTTTATGCTGAATTCCAATGAAAAATTGAAATTTAAGAGGTGTCCTTTATGCAAAAATTCGCATAGTTTGAATAAATGTTCTAATTTTCAAAAAATGAGTGTTTCGGAACGATATGATTTCGTAAAACAAAATAAATTGTGCATAAATTGCCTAAACCAAAACCATACTGTAAAATCGTGCACTTCTAAATTTTCTTGCTTTTATTGTACATTACGACATAATTCGCTTCTCCATCGAGAGAAACTGCATAGCGAAACTGTTTCAGTGGCGCCAGTTAACGTTTCGTCTGGAATAAAAGATAAACAGCCGTTCCCCACAAATGACGTGTCAGAGTCGGTAGATAATAATTTACAATCTGAATCCTTCCAAACTCTCAGCAATATAATGAAAGAAAAAAAATCTGTGTTATTGAGTACTTGTTTTATTTTCATCAACGATGCTTATGGAAAACGATACAAAATACGTTCCGTATTGGATAGTGCTTCGAATGTAACCATATTACTGAATGAATGTGCCGACGAATTAAGTCTGCCAAAGCGTAAAATTAATGTTCCTGTAAAGGGTTTAAATGGATCTACTCATAATGTTCGAAATAAAACAGAAACCATTATATTTAATGCGGATGGAAGTTTCAAAGAAAATATAGAATTCCTACTCATTCCTAAAATTACAGATCACATCCCATCAACTCAGTTAGATGTATCTAACATTGAACTGCCTCCATTTATAGATTACGCTGATCCCACGTTCTTCAAAGTGGGAAAAATTCATGCCTTGATTGGAGCTGAGTTATTTTATAAAATTTTAAGACAAAATCGGTATAAGGTCAATGAGAATCTAATTTTGCAAGAATCAGTTTTTGGGTGGATTCCAACTAGGGTTTTAAACGAAGTAACACCTTCAAATAAATATGGGCAGTGTCACTTGATACAAGAGTTTGAAGAAATGAATAACAATTTAAGACAGTTTTGGGAATTGGAGTCTCTGGGAATAAAAGATGAAGAACTAAAACCAGAAGAAGATCAAGCTATTCAAATCTTTGATCAAAAAACAAAATTAAAAGGAAATAGATATGAAGTAGTACTTCCTTGGAGAAGAGATTGGAGAGAGCTGAAAGATAACTTTAGAGTCGCCAAGTATCGCTTACAGAGTCTGAAAAGAAAACTTGATCAAAATAATAAAATGAAGGAACAATACGCAGAGATTTTGAGAGAATACCTTCAGAAGGATATAATTGAAGAAGTTAAAGTACCAACCCCTGAAATAAATGAAAGACCTATTTATTATTTACCGCATCAACCAGTATGTAAGCAAGAGAGACTTACTACTAAAACACGCATCGTATTTGATGCAAGTTCCCATGATTGTGGCGAGTTATCCTTAAATGACTGTTTGTGGTCAGGCCCCAATCTTAATTCTAATTTGCTTGATATCTTAATTAATTTTAGGTTGAACAAAATTGCCATAATTTCAGATATTGAAAAGGCATTTCTACAGATATCGTTAGCTACCAAGGACAGAGATGCTGTACGTTTCTTATGGACTGGTGAAGATTTCATGCAAGATCTTAAAATTTATAGATTCAAACGTGTTTTATTTGGAGTCAGTGCTTCACCCTTTCTCTTATCAGCGACAATTAAAAAACATATCAAACAATTCAGTAATAGATATCCGAAGGCGTCAAAACTTCTTGATACTTGCTTGTATGTTGATGACTTTATTGCAGGTGAAGATACCGTTGAAAGTGCTCTAGAAGTTTCAAAGGATGCTAAAGGGATAATGCAAAAGGCTGGAATGAAATTAAGAAAATGGTTTCAAATGACAGTAGCCTGATGGAAGAATGGAAAAAGGAAGATTTTGACACTCAACCTGAGTACAACTCTGTTAGCTTGGGTGTTAACTTGACTAAAGTTCTTGGAATGACTTGGAACACGGAAAAGGATTGCCTCACTATGAAGATCCAGGAACTAATAGACTTTCTATCTTTTAACAAAAACACGAAACGCTTCCTCTCTCAAGCAGTGGGAAAACTCTTTGACCCGCTAGGATTAATTACTCCATTTACAATTCGAGTAAAGTGTCTTTTCCAAGAATTATGGATACAGAAAATTCAATGGGATGGAGATTTACCTCCAGATATTAAAAAAGAATGGCAACACTGGTGCGAAGAGCTTCCAAGATTAGCCAAAATTGAAATTCCTAGACTTTGTCTAAATTCAACTATAGCGGAAGACCTTGATGAAATAGAAATCCATAGCTTTTCTGATGCTAGTAAAAAAGCATATGGTGCTGCTGTTTACATACGTGTTTTGAAAGCAACAGGTAACATTGAAGTTAATTTGTTAGCGTCAAAAAGTCGAGTTGCTCCACTCAAGAAGATCTCCCTTCCAAGATTGGAACTCCTTGGAGCGTTGTTAGCATCTCGCTTAACAAAAAGCATACGGAAAATTGTGAACACGAAAAAACCAACAAAAACCTATCATTGGACTGACTCTACGATTTCCTTGTACTGGATCAGAGGTTCAACCAGTCGATGGAAACGCTTTGTGGCAAACAGAGTTAAAGAGATAAAAAACATGACAGATCCCAATTCTTGGTACCATTGCCCTGGGAAAACCAATCCTGCAGATTTCTTGACAAGAGGACTTAGTGCAGACTCCCTGTTGGGTAACACTATGTGGTGGAAGGGTCCCCCTTCTTATCATCCCACGATCTTCCTGATTCAATTTCGAAAGTTGATCCTGTTCCTGAGGACTATCTTCCCGAAATGAAAAGGAATTCAGACTCCTTGGACTCGAAATTAACTCTTTCGTTGAACTTTGTTCCTGAATATTTAGATAACTTACTACAGATTAGTAATAAGTATTTTAAAATTGTTTGTATTTTAGGTTATATTTTCAGATTTATTCATAATTGTAAAGATCCAAGTACTAAAGATTCAGGTGCCCTGAAAGGTAAGGAAATCAAATTAGCTGAGAAAGTCCTAATTGAAAGAGCTCAACGATCTGCATTTTTGGATGAATTCAAGGCCTTAGAAAAGGGAAATAGTGTTCATAATACAAGTAAGATTAAAAGTTTAGATCCCTTTTTAGATCAAGATGGCCTCATAAGGGTAGGTGGTCGATTAAATAATTCCTCGGTCGGTTATGATTCAAAACATCCTATATTATTGCCATCCAACTGTATATTGACCGATTTGATAATCCAATATTTTCACGAAAAATATTTACATTGTGGTTCGCAAAACTTATTGTATCAAATTAGACAAAAATATTGGCCTTTGAATGGGAGAAACCATTGTAGAAAAATTGTTCACAGTTGCATTCAATGTTTTAAGGCATGTCCTCGTATTTCTACTCAAAAAATGGGAGTTTTGCCCAAAGAACGGGTCACTCCTGATTTTCCTTTCAATTATGTTGGTGTTGATCTGTGTGGTCCTTTCCATATAAAGAACAAAAATCAACGAAAAGGACCCCTCATAAAAGTATACGTTTGTATATTTGTTTGTCTTGTAACAAAGGCAATACACTTAGAGATATTATCAGACTTAACCGCAGACTGCATGATAGCTACTCTTAAGCGTTTTATATCTAGAAGAGGAAAATGTAGAACTATCATTTCTGATAATGGCACCAATTTTGTCGGTGCAAACAAGGAGCTAAAAAGGTTCTACCAGTTGATGAGCAGACAAGATGAAAATCTCTCGAAGTTCTCTTTAGAAGAGAACATTGAATGGAAATTTATACCCCCCAGAGCACCCAACTTCGGCAGTCTATGGGAGGCAGGGGTTAAGTCTTTTAAATACTATCTAAAAAGGACCATAGGTAATTCTAGGTTTACGTATGAGGAACTCTTAACTATAATGATTCAAATCGAAGCAATGCTAAATTCGTCCCTTAACTCCTCTGTCATCAGAAATTGATGACTTAGAAGTTTTAACTCCTGCTCACTTTCTTGTAGGTCGATCGTTAACATCAATTGTTGAACCTTCTCTTGCAGATATAGAAACAAACAGATTGCACATATGGCAAAAAATTAACAAGGTTGTACATATAATTTGGAAAAAATGGAGTGTAACATATTTAAATAATCTGTAGATGCGGACAAAGTGGATGTTTGAAAAAAGGAATATAAAAGAGGGCGATATGGTCCTGTTAAAAGAAGAAAATTTGCCTACTTGCAAATGGCTTCTCGGGCGTATTATGAAAACTTATTCTGGTAAGGATAATATTATTCGTGTTGCAGATGTCAGAACCAAATCAGGTATATTTAAAAGATCTATTTCAAAGTTGTGCGTGTTACCAATAGAAACATAAAATTTTGAAAGGTTTTTTGTTACAGAATACTGTGATTTATATCAAATTTACTTACTGATATAATTTCATTAATTTGAATAATTTTCCCATGTAATTTCATTACTTGATTGTTAAGTTGTTTATTTCTATGTCATATAAATTTACTTTAACTGTTTTTATGTTGATTACTATTTCTTTTCATTGTATGTAATGATATATGAATGATACGAACCTTGAACGTACTATGTACATTGCAACGCGGGGCGGCATGTTCGGACCAGCTCTGTGCATGCCTAACTAGCCCGCAGCGAGCGTGGTCATGTGACCACCCTTTGTGACAGAGTTTGAACTGCAGTCGAAGAAAATGTGCGGCGTTAGCCCGAGTGTGGGGATTGTTAAACCCCTTTTTATTATGTATAGTTTTTGAGTGCGGATTTATTCCCCTTTCCTTTTATGTGTGTTTGGTGTTAATAAACAAATGAAAAAGACTTTGGAGAATCCAAGTTCTTTACACGCCGAACAAATAGTTTAAATACAAACTTTTACAGGTTCTATTAGCATTAAAAGTTTTTAATCTATAAAAATCAAATAAATTTACTATGAAAAAATAATAATAATAATATAATAATGCATTAATCAACATACCAAATTGCGATGCATAAGCATGCTCAAACAGTGTGATTAAAAATTGCTCATTAAATTCAAAAGAACAAGGGAACTGCTGATGAATCTGAGAAATAAAATAAAAGATTATATACAAAAAAATGTAGAAAAAGTTAAAAAGTTCTTAATTATAGTCTTGTGCAAGCAAACACAAACATATGTATATATGTATATATTGCATACAACCTATTTTATTATTTTACCAACATATACATGTACATTGCTTAGTACTACACACCTCAGTGGGAAGCATGCCCAATGGATTTAGGATGGGGGAGAACATGAATTATACATAAAGCATAAATAAACAAATTATTTACAAACACTAAAATTGTCATTTTTTTGCAATGCAATCACTGAAAAATATAAATTGAAAGATTTTATTTTTAAATTTAACTTCTCAATTACTATTGTCCAGTGATAGTGTTAATAAAAAAATTAATCCTTTTAACCGTTAGAGTGTGGCAAAGCACTATTACTCTTCTCATATATTCTGTCAAAAAAGCATGGAAGGGTGATCGTGGTACTGTATGTTACAATAATATTCCCATTAATTGAGAGAAAAAGAAGACTTAATCTTTAGAGTAAAAATTATGGTAAAATACAGCAGTGTGATCATGTTTTTGACACAAGACAAGCGTGATAGCGCTTCGTAGCAGTCAGACAGTTAAATTAATGTATGCAGATAGTACTTTAAAAAAATTTTTGGTTTTCTTAACCCTTACAAAAGGTTTTCAATTTTAATGTAGCCTTGACAAAGGCAAAACATAAAACAAAATATAACTGCATTACTTTCTAGCTTTTCAACTAATCTAAAAACTGTAACAACAAAAAAACTAAATCAGGAATAGCCTCTCTTTGACTTTCTCCTATACTCATAAAAATGGTCTTAACATTGTGACATTTGAGGACAGAAGATATTACAATTAAAAACAGAAAATTATAACTCATGACTGACAGTTGTAACTTTAGTTAATATATGCTACCACATATTATTTTTATATTTTTAATTTCTTTTAACTAGTTGTAATTCCTGGATTTTTAGGCCTAAATAAATTTAGTGTTCAGGGGTTCATAAGAAAATAGTGTTATAACATTCATATATTAATACATTTGTTTACAATTTTATAGTGTAACTATATATACATATATATATATATATATATATATATATATATATATATATATATATATATATATAGAGAGAGAGAGAGAGATGTTATTTATCATTTCCCACCTTTTGGTACTTTTGACTGCCTTTTAGGGTCTGGCCATTGAGAAAATAGATGTATGTACATAGTTACAGTTAGATTTTAACCTGATATTAATGGAGAGTAACCAAAAGTTAATTTTAAAAAAAACTCCAATTTTTCTATAATATATATATTTAAAAATTAATTTCATTAAATCAAAATAGTACTTGAGTCATTGTGTTCATATACAGGCACACACACTACAATTCTTATTTCAAAACAAGCTAATTTACGACCCAATTAGATCCAAAACCTGAAGATTAATCAAAATCTTGAGGTCAAATTTTTTGACAATTACAGTACTTTCCCTATATTACATATATGAGAAAGTAAAGCTAAGCTATTGGACTTTAATCCTTTGTATCTCAACAATCCAGAATTAAAAAATATTTCCTCAAATGTTAGAATACATTCTTATTTCAAGCACAGAAAAATAATTTTTTAAAAATTTAAAATATAAATGGCATATTTTTCATAAATGCAGTAAATTATTTTGTATAAATATTATCTTTACATAAAGAAGTTACAGCTATCTTTGTTCAGAAATCTACTTCTGGTATCTCCAAAGAATTTTTTTTAATTAACAAATGTAAAGTTTTATAAATAATAATTATGGGCATCTGATCAAATGATAAATGAAACTTTGATACACAAATTAAATTTAGTATTACCAATTGATGCTGCTTAGATTTATCTCAGCTATTGGTCTCTCTGAGACCTAATGGTTAATATTTCTTAACCTTGTGCTGGGACTCTTTGTTCCGGTGAATGGGGGGGCTTTTCAGTACAATAGGCCTTAGATGACAGTGCTGGTACCCTTATGGGCCGCCCCACCCTAATTTTAATCCAATCTAATCTAATCACCAATTGATAGATGTGTTCAATCGGTGATACTAAATGCACTGAATTGGTATGGATACTAGACAACAAATTCTGTGAATTGCAGTAAAGCACTCACTGAGAAAATAACATCAATTTTTCTGTAAGCTGCAGACCTGCAACATTATTAAGGGTTAAGGACCACAAAAAATTTAAAGTAATTGCTATACTTATACTTAATTATGAGTTTAAATTTCTATAAGTGAAATATTTCTCCATACATTACCTGATAAACACAGTCTAAAAACATTAAAAATGTAGGACTTTGATCTTTTGTCCTCAAATTTGCAGGAGAATAAGCACTACATTGACAGCGGGTGATAAAAGGGTAGCCAGCAAGCAAAAATTCTCTTTCAACAAGAGCTTCAAATCCATGAACAGTTCGGCAATCAGGATTCAGAATGATTTGTGCCAAGGCACAAACAGTTAAGGTAGCATCCAAACCTTCAGCACCATGAACTAATACAGATGAGCCTAGAATATTGGAATTATATAAGCTACAACTACATATGCTTAAAATATCATTTCCCAAATAGTTTCAGTACTTTTACTTAATCTATCAAAATAATATAGTATATTTTTCTAAAGCCTGAAGGAAGCCAAATTTATTGCTTAAATATTAATGTAAAAGAGATTTTGCTGCCTCTAGCAAGATGCTGCATGACCACCTTTTCCTTCTCTAACCTATATCACTGCCATCAAAATAAAAAAAAATAAAAAATGGTAAAATCAATCCTAATTTTAACAGAATAAATGATCACACATTTTTTCATGAATAATTTTAATACATTCAAGAAATAATTTGTTATTTCTGTCTAATAAAGAACTATGGTGGAGAAATTTGATATTATAAAAGTTTAATCAAAATAAGTAAAATACCAATGAAAAATAAACTTCATTAACTGTACAATATTATTGCATTTTAACACACTTTATTTCATTATTCTGTTTGACAGGTAATCTAAACATACTCTAGAGCAAATAATCAAATGTTAAAAAGGACAACAAAACCTGGAAACCTCAAATTTTGTATTTATTAAGGTGTCAACATTAAAAAATAAACTAAAAAGTAATAACCTTCAACACTGCAACTGTATGTGAGGTCATTTTGACAAATAACAATTTTATGTCATCTTAACGCATTTATTTATTTTTTTTTTCAGATAGTAATAACATAAATAATATACTACTCATTAAAATATATTTTCACAATCTATCCTCAGAAATAATTTTATAAAAAACTATATGAAATAATATACTACTCATTAAAATATATTTTCAAAACCTATCCTCAGAAATAATTTTATAAAAATTTATATGAAATAATATACTACTCAAAATATATTTTCAAAATCTATCCTCAGAAATAATTTTATAAAAATTTATATTATTTCTGTTATTACTATCTGAAAAAGAATAAATCTGTTAAGATAACACAAAATAGTTTTTGGTCAAAATGACCTCTCCTGAGGTTCCAGCGTTAAATGCTGGGCATAAATAAGTATCACAGATCAAGATATATATATATATATATATATATATATATATATATATATATATATATATATATATATATATATATATATATATATATATATATATATATATATATATATATATATATATACCTGTAAGTAAGTGTACCTATAAGTAGTATATGGATTATTTTTAGGCACAGATGTTATGAAAATTAGTTAATTTTGTTGTGGTCCCTCTCTTTCTCCCTCACACAAAAACATTCAGGTCTAGTAGTGGACCTGATGATTATAATTAGTACCCTGGGCAAAATAAAAATTTTGTCTTCTATTTTACCGTTTTATAAACTGAAACTTTCCTGGCCTATCTGTATGTAAAGTGTACCCAAAGAGCAAAAACTGGAAATCATATGTTTATTAAAAATAAATTTAGATCTATAAAAATTAAATTTTAAACTTGTATATTTTTTAGGTTCAGACTTAGATGCATAATGTCCATGTCAGCAGTGTTTCCTTTACATGTTTCCTAATATATTGTTGGTCAAAATATCGTGCTGGATCTTATTTTATAAAATGTAAATATCCATTTATTTGTCCAGTTTCTTTTATAATTACATATGTGTATGCATACTGTTGGGCAAAATATTGTGCTGAATCTTATTTTATAAAATGTAAATATCTATTTATTTGTGCAGTTTTTTTTATAATTACATATGTGTATGCATATAAAATCTTTAATAAAACAAAACATTTTCATTACATTTTATTAATATTTTAACACATTAAAACACTACCTACACATTTACTCCTCACGTAAACAATACTAGAAAATGCAAAATTGTCTTATGATATAAAAGTCTTAAATTTTAATTAGACTTTGTGAATTAGCAGAAAATATAATATAGATCAGAAAACAATGCATAATATAAGAAATATAATTGTAATATAAGAAGAACATTTATAATTCAATATGATGTAACCCAGAATTTTTTTAATACACTTTTATTCTAATCTATGTAGCTTAAAATTAAATAATTATATTGAATTTTTGGGCTCTGGGTAATTGCTCCTCATGCCCTGCCAGTAATATGGCCCTGGAACGATACACATATAAGATCATAGATACAGTATAGAAGACATTTTGGAATAATTTCTTATTTCTTATTAGAAATTTAAAAAAAACCTCCTTAAAATTACCAATGAATGAGAATCATAAAATACTTGTCAATATATTTGTAAATCTACTTTGAATCTACCTATCAGCTTCCTTTCCATATTTTAGAGGATTCGTATATGATTTAATTTTTCTTTTTTCTTCCACCTAGTTAAAACACCTAGTTTCCAATGAAGAATAAGTACAGACTACATCTTTCGGCAGATTAAAAAGGTAAAAAAAAATGCTACATTCTTCAATGGGAAATACATCAATGGAAATCATTTCACCAACTTACCATACCTCTTTTATTTTTCTTAATTGTTTCATAAACCATGCTAAAGTCATGGTATTCAGAAAAAAATTTATTTGGTGTTAAGAAGGAACACTTAATGATACTTAAATGTTCCCCTTATTCTGCACCATTGTAAACAACATCCTATGGGATTAAAATTACAGGTGATCACTAATGACGACAAGCTTTAATATTCAAAGTTATTCCAATTTGATACTGTTTTTTTACAATCAGGAGTTTTTAATTATCTAAATTTAAGATACTTATCAATATATATTTTCCAAAATAATTCAGGCATCAACAGGTTAATAAAAGGATACAAATCATAAGTAAAGAACTGAAGAAGTAATTACCTTCTTGGTCAAGACATTGAGCAACTAAACAGGCACATGTTAAAACATCTTTCACATTTGTCATCCAACCAGAGGATTCAAGGCGAGAGAGCCATTTGTCAACATTACAAGTAGTGTCATTACAGGCTTTATAAAAAAAAAAGGAGGAAACAATATAAATACAGTAATTTAAATACAGAAAGTTTGTATTACAATTCCATAACAATATAATTTTGAGATTTTAAAAGTCTGACTATCCATTATGTAGCAAAAATTTGTAGCATCATTAACCCCAGATCTAAGTTTTCAATTAATGTAACACAAATTTCTCCTATTTTTAACAGTAATGCAATGTATCTCACCTTCTACTAATTTAATCAGAGAATCAAGAAGATTGAAGTATCTGTCAATTGGCTTATGCATTCTCTTCCATAGTGGATAATGAACATCTGGTTCAAAGCCCCCACCTGCAAATAAGAAAGAGCTTTAGAAGAGTTGAAAACAAGATTAAAAGAAAATTTTTATTCTACTCTATTTAAACTTTTTAGAAATTAATAAAAGTGACACACATACATATAGTATGTATGTATGTCTTAGTTTGTATGTATATAACGACGGGGAACAAAACTGGCCCCAAAATTTACACTTGAAACCCATTTTAAAATGCCCCTATTATTTTTCTCAGCCCGTGCATACTGGGCTGCCAAGTGTCCCTCTAAATTTCTGTCTTGAAGAAACACATCAGTCATCGTGGCCGAACTTAATCTTTATTTCATCTTCTCAAGATAGCACAAAACCCAGAGGCATCTGAACCGGACGGTGTCAGAACGTTCTCTCTAATGCCAACCTTTTGCAAGAGATGACCAAATACCATGTGTGGTTTAGTGTCATGGGAAAATGCTGAGGCAACTGTTAATTGCTTAGGGAGAGTAACCGTTGATTACAGACATTTGCCAAAGTGTGGCGTTCCAGATGACTATTATTGCTGATCATTACAGATTTTTTTCTGGAAGAGTTATAACTTCCTAATTACAATGCCAGTCATATCATTTTTTGCTTTGAGAATCAAAGAAAGAATTTTGGGATTCGGCTAAAGGAATGAAAACTTTCTCTTTCAAACTGCATGGCTGGGAAAATATGATTAATATAGAGAGAAGAAATTAAGATTTAGACTAATGAATAAGGAAAAGGGATACATTTTGATACTTTAGGCCTAGGATATTGATATTATTACATGTATATACATATGCATTATATAATACAATTTCCAAACATGAAAAATTGCCTTCTTATTTCGAAAGAAATTTTGAAAATCTCCAATAAACAACTGTTATCACACTAAAATGAAATATTTCTCTTTAACACTAAATTCATATATTTGATTTCTAATCTTAATACAAAATTAAGTAGGTAGAAAATAAGTGTTAAATAAAATTAAATTTATTGTTTAGTTTGGGAATAATAACATTGTATCAAAAGTAAAACCAGGTAATTTCTACTCAACACAAAACATTAGCAACAAAAACACACCAGTTTAAAATAAACTTGGTTTATAAGGGCATTTTTTAGTAGTTTAAAAGTTTGTAGTTGTTTTATTGTTTTTTCAATAGCATTTTTGTTTTAAAATTTAATAGAATTAGTTAGAGAAACATTTCAGATGTCTTAATTAAAACTTAACACACTCAAAAGCTTCTGATTTGCCATAGGCAAATCGGAAGTTTTTGGAGTGCAATGCAGGACATTTAAAAAAGAAGGGGATCAGCAGAAAGGTTAAGAGAAAGCCTTAGTTCCCAATGATAGAAAGATCCATCCAGAGGCCAGCAGTTCTTTTTTGGAGATGAAACAACTAGAGTTAAGGTTATCAAAATTGAGACTGAGACAACAAGGATATCATTTTGTTACAAGAAAAGTAGCATTTAATCCAACAAGTGGACTATTATGAAGAACTGTGTACCCAAATTTAAAATTTAAAAAATGTTATATATTTTTAAAAGTAATTAAACAGTTTTAGATGGCTTAATCAATATGGTTTATTTTTACTTTTTATATAGTAATATATTTGATCAATGATTTTTGCATATGAAATCATAAAAAAATTTGTTCTCACTTTTTAATTAAATTATTAGATCTTAACTCTCTTGTTCACCGGAAGGTATTTGTCTTATTTCTGCATTCACCCATAAAACTATATAGTTTATAGATTTCCCACAGAAAATACGGTTTTTATTTAAAAATTAGAATTTAAGGTGACCCTACACTTTGGTAGAACCTACTTTGTTATTTCAAATAGAAATAGCAAAGCAGAAGATGTGACTTTACAAATGTTAATATCTGATTTTTTGAGTAAATTTTTATAGACTCCATGTGTGTTTATATATTTCTTTGTAAAATAAAATTTATTTTTGTACATTTTATTCATACATTAACACATTAAATCATTTCTTTCTAGTGTAAATAATATTAGAAAATGAGGAACTGTCTTATGACCAATCTTAAACTTTACTATTTGTGGATTACTAATAAATATCACACCAAGGCTCAGTTCAAAGAGGCATAAAACATTAACAACTGCACTATACAAAACTTACACTAAAGGATCGATCTCCCTAAATCATAGTGATAAGTACAAAAAACTAACCAAAATAAAATTTAAAACATCTGTAGAATTTGGTTTTTGTACTCTCTCTGAAATATAGCTTTTAATCTTTAGAGAATGTAACAAAAAGTGATTTAATTATTTATATATGTTTAGATTTTAGTTTGATTATTCATCTGTAGTTATTTTTAGTTTGATTTATTTTGTTTTCAAAACAAAATGTCCAAAAGGAGTGAACAGTTTTATCTGGGAAAACAAATTTGATGAATAAAACCATTTACTTCCAAGTACTTAAAAAATGTTTTTAAAAAATGAAATGATAACTATGCACAACTAAAAAATTTAACAAACCTTTAGTTCTTGCCAAAAGTGCTAAATTCTGAGATCGTGTATCAATAATATAACCTTTCTTTCCAGATCCTAGCACTATGTTAAGAAGTCTTTCATCTTCTTTACAACGTCTATTGTTGGCACCAACCATTGGCTGACTACTTCTTAATAAGGCTGCCTAAAAATGTAATTTTCCCTTTGGTTCAATTGAAAATGGTAACATTCATTTAGCATTTTTTATTAATAATTAATTGCACTGAACTCCCTGAGATACATTATGAAATATTTTACAAAAAATAGATTTCTATATACAGTAAAGCACTACTTATACATTTTTCAATTGCTATCTTTAAGCCTTTCACGACGGGAAGTGCAAACTCGTGCTTATCTCTGAGGCTGGCAGTCACTTTCGCGAGTGAGTATCCTGGGCCGGAGGGTTTTTTGCTATTAAGCCTAAATTCATGAAATTAACAAAGTAGCAACGCATTATTTAATAATGTTGTGTAAAGTATTTAAACGGAATGGGATTTATATATGTTTATAGATACTTTATTTACTTAAGCTATTTCTTATTTAAATATATATTTTACACTTTACTTTTTTTCCATTTTTTACTTAGTATTTAATGACTTTTAACATTGCAAAACTGAATACTATATTATTTAAACTTTTTTTGTAGAAAAATTTTAAAAACAGGGATCTAGAAACAATCCTACATGACAGTCCTTGCACTCTTAGTAACTCATTTGCCGTTTTTGGGGATTTTTCCGGAATGTGAAAAAATAAAACATCATCAATTTCTTTGTCAGAAATGTCCTCCTCATTATTAGAATCACTAGATCCATTATGAACATAAAGAGCAATCAGAATATATTATAGTGTCATTATTACTAATATCCTAATCTGTTTCAGAATTAAAATCTGAAATATTTCGCGTCATTTCAGCTATTTCAAGCTCAGTTAAACACTTTTGACACTTCGAAAATCTAACAATAAAAAGAGAAAAAAAATCAAGTCTGTCAGATCTAATTCTGTACTAAAAACTGGACTGCAAACCGAAATATACAACGCTTTAGCAAAAATAAAACTCCCCTGCTTACATAAACAAACACCACTTGGGAATTTAAAGAGCCGTCATAAAACATGTCAATCAGAAACATTCATTTTCCCTCATGTTTATATAATCAAAAACCACTTGTATGTATATCATACTACTCTCCTATTCAGTACAAGGTCAAATCTACATGTATCTAAATCCATATGGATATACAATGCCATCTTGTGTCAAAGCTTATAGTTTATTAAAATGTTCCACAACACTGCCACACATATGTGACGGTCAGGGGTGAACGAGAAAACGCTCTGGTATGCCAGTGTGTCGGCCGGAAAGTGAGTGCGTTTCTTGCTGGCACATATTTGTGACAGTAGGCACGAAAGGGTTAAAAGCAGAAGATGATAACTTTTCAGTTAATGTAATTTTAGCATTAAACAATTCTATATTAAAGATCAGTTATGGGGGATGTGCATTTTGTCTCAGATATTCAAAACATACTGTAAAAAAAAATTTCAAGAGCATAGTGTTGGAAAACCACATTATTCATCACATCAACATGCAACTATAAATACTAGTGCCATGTAAATATGATATTGTGATATATTTTATTAAGAATGAAAACATACCTTATTTTCTTTGTGATAATAACTAAGAACAGGAAATCTTCCAAGCTGACGAAAACCAGCAACAACTCTTAGAGTTTCATCATCAATGCTCTTTGGAACTATTACTAACTGAGGATAAGTAGGACATACCTTAAAAAGGATTAAAAGAAATATATAAGAATCATTGAATAATTCAATCAAAAGAAACCTACTAAACAACAGGAAACACTTTATTGTAAAGAATTATAATTTAAGCTCAAATTAATAATGCACAGGGTCTATAACGCTAGCTCGGGATCTCAAATTATAACTTCTTTTAGATAGTTAAAATACAATGTTAAATTTTATTAAATATAAATATTTAAGATTTTGTCACAATAAAAATTTTACGTGTAATATTAAGTTTAATTTTAATTTTATGATTTTTTTTAATTCCCCTTATCAAAACTAACCTTCATCACTGTTCTATCCAGATATATTTTATCAATGGGTGGTAGGATGATTTGGTTTGATTTGGAATGCTACGGTCTACTGTTTTGCACACAAGGACTAATGAGATCAGGACCTACTGCTTAAAGCCGATTTCAAACAGCTATGAACATCCATGCCACGGTAGGATGAAACATCAGATAACATATGTATAAAAATATAACATGATGGTAAAATTATAGTGAAATATATCTGGGAATTAGCTGGCAGACAATCAGTGAGAAGATTAATTACTACATTTGTCAAGAAGATTGTATTGTGCAAGTTCCCTGGAATATAGTCATTGTTTCTTTATCAGGACCCAAGATGGCCTAATGATCAACATTCTGGGCTAAAAACCTGGGATATCAGGTTCAAGTTAAATATCTTATACTGTATACACAGAGAACATGTAGGTTAAACTTGTGAATTTGAATGTCTTCTTGCTGGGAGGTTGGCAGGTGGGAAAGCATGTGATCAGGAACAAAAATCACTTCCACATGAAGATGATCAAAATTGAGGGAATACTCCAGCATATCATAATGAATGCCTTACACTCAACAATGTAAACAGCCCAATACAAGGTATCAAATTTTTTCATGACTTTTTTTAATTAAGTACTCATCTTTGAGAAAATCTAATTTGTGATTATGTAGGAATTATCAATAGTTTATAATATACTCTCTAGTAATTTAAATACTTTTTGTAGTTGTCTGTTACATTTCCCAAGTAAAGATTAAATAAACGCAAACTTGCTTAGTTAGGGATTAAGATATTTGGGACAATATGGGAGCCTTAAGCAACTCTTAGCCCTAGGACCCCACTTGATTCAGTCCGGATAATTCTCATACTTACAGAATAGTCTTTATTAACATGACTTATCCTCCATTCTTCTTTATTTTGTAAGAGTTTACTATATTCAGCCTCAGGAAGAAAAGAAGTCCATCCATCTTCCAGTACATCAAACATTGCACGGTGAAAAAATGGATAGAATGATCTTGGATCTTCTGAAATTTGAAAAAGAAAAATATACACAAGAAGAAAAACAAAAAATAATCAAGACAAACAATATACACAAACTATTTAAAAATATTTAAATATTTTTGAACTGTTTAGAAAAACTTTTAAAACTAAATAAGAAAAATAAAAGTTACAACAACTGTTTAAAAATACTTTTTGTACAAAATAAATAAAAATAAAATGAATGCTAATAAATGTACAAATAAGGAGGAGGTTTACAAATAAATAAAATTTTTACAATTTTGGTTTACAAAGTACTAACCATAAAAAACTTGGGCTTTTTTCTTTTTTGTTTGTTTGCTTGTGTGTATGTGTTTTAAGATTATTAAAATATCTAATTGGAATAAAAAACAATAATTAACACATTGTGCACAGGTACATTTTGCAGTGGAATTGTACTGGGAGCGGGCATTTTGCGAGTAAATTTAGTTATTCAGTTAAATCTCAATAGATTGAAAATTATTTAATTTTTTAACCAACTTTTCATATTTTATATTGAAATATATAAACAAATATATAAATAACAACCATAAGATTTTTGTAAACAAAAATATATTTTTAGTGAGTCAATTTATAATAGTATTGTAAATATGAAAAATCAAATAGAAATAGTAGCATATACTTTTAATTTTTTTCCATTTTGTAGTTCTGGAATGACTAATGTAAAAACTAGTTTTTATTTTACTAAATTTTTCCAGAATCTATGTAGTGGACAAGAACATTTGGCTTCGTTTTCCTGTATATACTGTTATTTTTGTACCCACAAACAAACCATGTTGTTACACTAACCCATACTAGTATGTGACCCATGCTCAAATATCATTCGTCAGAAAACTTACTAGTGCATGTCCTGCAATCAAGTATCAATCGTCAGAAATGTATTAGTATGTGTTCCACATACAATGTGTTAATTGAAGAAGCAAATTCCCACTAAGAAAACAGAAAATGAAAAGCATCAACACACTGGACCATAATACTTGTCTTATAAACTACAAAACACAGAATTTCTTTCCAGTAGATTCCTGCTCATTGTGGAATTTTGGGGAGTGAAAAGGATGATACACTGATTAAAAAGGGAGCCTTGGTAGATCAATGTATGAATCACCTTCTTCCAACTAAATTGTTTGTTAACTCTAAAGAAAATTCTTAAACAAGGTATGGCTCAATATGAGATGAATAAGAGATGGAGGATTTAGGAGGAAAAGAGAGCTGTTCTCAGTTTTCCAAGAAAGACTACAGTGACAGAGGTCTAGCTAGACATGACTGTTTACAAGATCATCTCTACTGAATTGGGGTGGTGGATTCACTGGACTGTGTTTTGTGTGATACTAGTGATCCAATGACTTTTGAACATTTAACTGTGTTGTACTTTCTCAGCATGAATGCATTGTTGAAAAGTATTGGAGAGCTCATGAACTAATGGCTTAGGCCCTAATTGTTCATCATTTGTAAAATAAATAAACTACAAACTGAAATTATAACATTTTTAATAAAATCTTTAGATTTTTTTCCTTGGATAAAAGAATACTATGCATAAGTTGTTAAAGTCAATTGCTTGCAAATGTAATCTCTATAATAATTGTTTATTTTCCTAACTTTTTCTTCAAAACACATTCCTTTATGACACTAGATTTGTATTAAAAAGAATATTTTCATAATGCACTTATCTAAAACGTATTCTAACATTTCTTGATAAGTTCACAAAACTTATATATTATTATATATATCTTAAAATAAACAAATATTAATAAACTAATGGATAGTTTTAAAAGGAAATTTTTTTCCATCCTTAGTTTTAGAGTGAAATTTATGAACATTAAAATTAGATCAAATGTCTAATATCTTCTTTAATAGCTTGACAACCTATTGCAGGTTTTAGCTGCCTCAAAAGCACGCTTTCTCCAACTCACACGGTCCAGCACAACTCTCTGCCAGTCTTTAATTTCTAAAATTTTGAAGTTATTTTCAATGATATTGAACTATCTTGTTGGTGATCTTCCTCTGGTAGGAGATCCCTCGGGGTTCTTAAAAGTAAATACTCTGATGGAGTTGTTCTCAGGGCTTCTCCAGATGTGACTTAGTCTGTTACTTCAGATTATTAGTGTAATTTGAGGCTATTTGTGGAGCCTATATAGCTTGAAATTATATCTGGCTCTCCAGCAACCTTGTTCCAGTATAGATCCAAAGATAATACTTTTCTTTCAAAAGTCTCCAGGGCTTGCAGGGTATCTAAATTTAATTTCCAGGTCTTGCTAGCATATAACAGCACAGGTAGAATGAATATCATGTATAATTTTAGTTTCGTTTTTTGACTAATTTTCTCCGGCTGAAGAATCATTTATTCGCCGATTTTATTTTGATAGCAATTTCAGCTTTCAGTTTGTTTCAGTCATTTATAATAGTTTCAAGGTATTTGAATTCACATACCTTTTCAAAGGTATGCCTAAGTGGATGCTGCAGTTTACAGTCGAGGATGAAGCCTCCATATACTTCGTCTTGTCTTCATTAATGGTGAGGCCCATATTTGTGGTAGAGATTTCTAGGGCTCAGAAAGCCTCTTTCACTGCCTTTTCAGATCTACCAATGATGTCTATATCATCTGCATATGCTAATATTTGTAGTGACCTATTCCAAAGAGTGCCTTAACTTTGGTCTAATCTGCTATCTCAAATGCGAGATTGAAGAGCAGGCAAGTGTGTTTCCCTGATGCAGTCCTCTTTCTGTCATAAAGGGCCCAGATAGATGGTCTTGTATTTTAACCCTACACTTTACATTGTTTAAAGTATCTTTTGGTGAGGTTGACAAGTTTTGTAGGTATATCAAACTCAGTCATTGTTTCAAATAGCTTATCTCTTTTTATGCTGTCATATGCAGCTTTGAAGTATATGGATAAATGAGAGGTTTTAATGTTATATTCTTTTGTTTTTCCAAGATTTGTCTCAGGGCGTGTATTTGGTCTACAGTAGATCTTTGGGGTCTGAAACCGCACTGGTAATTTCCAATAATTTTATCAGTGTGGGGCTGAAGTCTTGCAAAGAGCAAGTCCAAGAAGATTTTATATGCCACATTAAGAAGTGTGATACTCCTATAGTTATGACATTCAACTTGGTCTCCTTTTATAAAAATGGGGCAGATGGATCCTACTTCCCATTCAATGGGTATTTTCTCCATCTCTCAGACATGAACCATAATCTTGTACAGAGCGTTAATAAGTTCTAGTTCATCAAATTTTAAAAGTTCAGATGGTAATTTGTTGGGGCCAGTTGATCAATTACTTTTAAGTTTTTACTAGCAAAAATCACTTTGTTGAGGGACGGTAGTGGGTTATCCTTGTCGTCAATGATGGCCGGTGTGGCATGGTCATCTTGGGGTACAGCAACATCATTTCTCTCCTCAAGCAGGTGTTGAAAATATACTTCATGGGGGTTACTAACAAGTTCACCCTTCTTATTTCTACATGTAAGAGCTTTAGGCTTGAACTCACTTCTCATTTTATTAATTGATTTGTAGAACTTCCGACACTCATTTTGGTTGTTCAAATTCTCCAGATCCCTGAATGAGTTTTCAAAGAAGGCCTTTTTGTCTGTTCTAAGCAGGGTTTTTTTCTACTTTCCAAGGCTTATATTTTTCTTCATATGTTCTTGTGTAATGCTTTCACAGCATCAGTCTATAGGCCTTATTTTTTTTTCCTCTGTGAACGTCTGATATGAAAACTATAATTTTACAGTAAAATAGCTGACAAACTAAAAACATTCTTCAGAAGAAAAAGACAAAGTAAAAAATTAATGATGAATATTTAGCCAAAAAATTATTAACTTTTTATAATTCAAAAAGAATCTATTGTATTTTTTATACACAGCAAAGATAAATAACATATTAACTTACTTAAACCCATGAGAAATTCAATGGAATTAGCAACATTATTACATTCATCAATGGTTTGAAAATCTAACTGCAATACTCTAAAATCTTTACACTTTAGTATTAGAGATCCAGATGTAAAATTTAACTTTTTCTCAATGAAATCAACCATTCGATGAAGCATCTGAAAAAGGAAAAAAATTATTCCATTCAATTTAAACCAATAAAACAATATCAATGAGTTAACTAGAATAATGAAAAAAGCATTTTAAAAAGTCTAAATCCATGTGGGTTGTAATATAAAAATGTTTTTTAATTAATATTTCTTGATGTTGAGAAGTAAGAAATAAAACCTATAACTAATCTGATTTAATCAGCAGAGAAAACAGTGATGATACAAAAAATTTGACAAATTATGTCTTAAGTTTAATTTTTTTAAATAAATAAAAAATAGAAGACAAACTAAAGAGAGAACCAAAAAAAGATTGAAAAAAAATAATGTTGTTGTTGTTTCTAATGCCAATTTGTCAAACCAAGCTTGAGTACCAGAGGCTATACAATTTTAAGTAAAGGGCTGCATCTTCTGTTTCCAACACTGCTAGGGTGAAAGAATGACTTTTAGATCAGTGCATCTTTATAATTAGGAAGCAGGGAACAAGCAGAAGACTCTCAGGCTTGGCCTGCACCTCCAAAGGTATCATTTTGAACTTGGAGAACATTATGACGTTGAACTTATTCTACATGTTGTGCCCCAGTTTCCATTAGTTAACAAAAAAAAAAAATCTCTTAAATTAGTCCCTAAAGATTAATTTTCAAAACATTCAAACTACAATATTTTGAAGTTTAAACTAAACTAAACTCCTCAGTGCAACAGTCCCTAGGGGGTCAGGGCCTACAGTACCAATCTCTGCTTACGTGACCAAGGGCCCTGGGGTGCGAAGCATATGTTCCGGTTAGGTGGTCAATCTTACGCGGAACCTCCAGTGTTTAGTTCTCAAGCACATTTGGTCCTCAGTTCATCTACCCACTGAAGGGATGAAAGACTGAGTCAACCTTGCCCACCCCAGGGATTGAACCTCGGACCTGTGTCGAGTGAGCACGAAGTGCTACCCCAATGCCACTGGGCTTAGCAAGATATTTTGAAGTTTAGGATATAATGTAAAAAGATTAAAAAAAAACAGGAATAAATTTTAAAAAACTAATCAGTTTATTAAACACCCTCTTGATGTTCAATTAACTGTTTGATAGTGTATTTATAGTTTTACAATAATCACTTGATTCTAAAATCAAGATTAGATTATGACTTACAGAAGAACACTTTGAAGACTGCTTAGGAGCAGGAATACCATCATATTCACATTACTGAGAAGCAAGAGAAATGAAATGAAATACCAAAAATCACATTGAGATTTGTATTTTTTTATAAAAAATATTTATATTTTGTAGATTTTGCATGCATTACTTAATAATTATTTTGGACAAGAATAAAAACAATGATTTTTTTATGTTAAGTTTTATTTTTGGAATTTAATATTTTTTTGTACATAACATGAATGTATTATTAACTCTCTCCAAGTATAAATTTACCTTAAAAAAATGGTGCCCACTGTCCAACAGATGTTTTAGAATGAAATCTTAGGGGGAAAAAGGTTAGGGACCCCTGGAATTTTTAAAAGTCTACATTTAAATATTTACATTTCCCATTACAATCCAGCTACCTATGAAAAAAGATACACAAGACAAAAATTATTATATTATTTAGTACCTTTTATCTATTTTTTATATTAAATTTTAGACAAAATATTGCCAGTAAACTCATACTCAAATTTTTTTTTCTACCAAATTACCAGTAAAGGAAAAAGACAAAAAATTTACCAACCGTAGTGTAAACATGTTGGACTATTACAACTAGGAATACTAATTACCCTATATCCATTACATATTCCTCTCTGTAAGTTTTTTCCTTAGCACTAAAAGAGTTTTCTAAAACATTATTTTAATAAATTCCTATTCAAAAAGTATAGACATTTTGGTATATATATATATATATATACATTATATTGCCAATGATGACTGGTCACTTGCGATTTTCAACATTTTGTTGAATATCTAGAAAAATACATGCAGGGTTCCCACTCTTTTTCAATAACAAAAATTAAGGCCTTTCTAAGGATCAAAATAACTTTTTATAAGAACCTACTTGAAATACAGAACATAAACCCTATTTCCTGAGAAACATATTTTAATGATAATGAACAAGACAAGGCATGCTCAATATTCAATAAATTTCAGAATTAAGTTTTTTAAAATGCCTAAAAAGATAAATCTATATGACAAAAACTAATTTTGAAAAATGCACATCTAAAATTTGAGTGATCAAACTAAAATAAATTGCGAATAAAAACATTATAAACAGTACTTTCTGGGGGTTTAAAAAATGACTGATATATACATATCAGTCATTATATATATATATATATATATATATATATATATATAACATACATACATATACTAGCTGATTATACTTGACGTTGCTGGGAAAGAAGAAAGTTTGACTTTCCTATTACATTGAATGCAAGGAAAATTAAACTTCCATAACTGAAATATCTACTAATTCCCATCCTCTATACTTTGTTTAATTAAAATCTGCATGACTGTTAGCTATTAGGGAAGAGCAGCTGACTTTATACTTTAAACCTTTTAAGTATATGAAAGATTATTTGACAAATAAGTAACTAAGAAAAAAATGTCATAAGAAAACTGATAGGAAATCACATGATGACGAAGGATCTCGCCAATGGAGAAATTGATCACGTTCCAATTTAAAAATTAAAGAGTTTTTAAGGGCCTTTGACAAAAATTTAGTAGTTTTAAGGGCCCTTAAAAATGAAAGCTAAAATTAAGGAGTTCTTAAGGACTTTTAAGGACCGTGGGAACCCTGTCACAAGGAATTATCCTGTAACCTCAGGTGTGTAAACAGGATGGTAGACATCATATATTTCAGCTAAGAATTTTTCCTAAAACCCCATAGGAGACCATCAACATATTGAAGAAAAATTAATATATTTTGGATAACCCTGTAAAAAGTAATGTATGAAAAGCGTTGAAACTTTAGCACATGATTAGGATACTTCTTATAATAATCTGTTTATTGTTATGAGGATAGTACGTATACTTGTGGAGAAATTAAGGTTTTTATGAAAACAATCCCAAATTTCTCGAAGTGTTTTGCTTATAATTTGCAGAGTTCCCAATATCAAAGAATGTTACTTTCAGGGAGCATGTCAAATGACTTGTGAATACCCTGCAATTGGAACTAAAAAATAATAAATATTGGATGAAAGATGAGCAGATTTACTAAAAAATGTTTCACTGCTTATTTGCAAATGCAATCAAAATATAATGTGCATAATATATTAGTGAAATGTATAGAGCAACTTTTGTGAAAGTAAAAAAAACACAGCTTGAAAATTCGGAAAGTGATTATCAATAGAATAAGCTCGAAATCTGTTGTGCCCAAAAGAAAGCAAAAAGATTAGGGGCTGTATACAAATATAGTATTTTGTATAAATACAAAATATAGAGTATATTGCGAACAGCAGTATCAATGTTTCTTCTACAGCCAGAACAAATACTCGCTTTTATGACAGCCTCAACTTTAAAATATCATACAGTGAAATAAATAGATTTTTAACATATGAAATTTTGGATGCAGCCCCCCATCTTTTTGCTTCCTTTAGGGCACAATGGATTTCGAGCTTATTCTATTGACGATCACTTTCATAATTTTCAAGCTGTGATTTTGGGACTTTCACAAAAGTTGCTCTATATATTTAGCTAATATATTGTGCATATTAATTCCTTGTGTATTTTTCTAGATATTCAAATAAAAGTCTAAAATTATAAGTGACCGGTCATCATTGGCAATATAGTGTATATACCTGTGTATAATCAGGCATGAAAATAGTTAATTTGTGAATATTACATGTTAAAAATCAATTACATTTTTTAACTTTCAAACATTTTCATAAAATTACAATATATAGTAATACTATTACATTAAACAAATACAAAATAAAATGGATAACTCACCCATAATTCTTCATTTTTTTCTCTAGATGATAAAATAAAATAATGCCCAGTGATACATAATGTTCCTTCTAGTGGTGGCAAAAAAGGCCTAATCAACGTTACTCCTTGAGTATTTGGAGCTTTGATGTAGTCAGCAAACTCCATAATCTAGAATCAGTTATGTGATAAATTAGATAAATTAATGGGTGGAAATTTATATTTTTTAAATAATTAAATGAAATAAAAATAAATAAATATATATATATATATATATATATATATATATATATATGTATGTATGTATGTATATATGCATTCTTTAGATACTTTTATTTAGAACTCCAATAAACTATTAATTAAAAACTTACTAAGTTTTTTTTTAAATACAGTAAAATTCCTGACAAAATTCCTTAAACTGTTTTAAAACTTTATGCTTAAACTTTTTAATAAAAACATGAAATTAATAATTTATTTAACTGACATGAATAAAGATTTTCTTTAAACCAACATACTCAATGAATTTCATATTTTGTAGCGCTTAATGCCATTATTTCAAGCCCTATTTTTGCTGGTTAAGATCAGGTGAATTAATTTATCAATTTGTTACATAATAAATAGATAAAAGTAACATTTTTTACTAGCATTATGACGCCATTCTTTAACCATCTCATTTAATCATTTCTTATTTTAAATTATTTAAATATCGTCAGCATTATTTTCGTACATTTTATCACTGAACTTAGATATTATGTAAATAATTTTCTTTTATATTTGGCTTAAATAATAGATTAGGTACATATGTGATAGTTTTAAATTTAATCGATTATTTTTTGTTGAAATGAACATTTTATCACCAGTATTAACAACAAATTCTATCTACCTTCAGGGTGTAGTGGAAATGATAGTTTCATTCCTTTACTTCCATTAATTACTGTGGCAAAAAAATTGGAAAGAACTTAATTTCGACGTAGCTAAGAAAACTTTGAATTATCTGTTTAAATGAATTCAACGTGATTCTAAACTGCATTCATAGTATCAGGAGACTTTAGAGGAGTATGAAGATAATCCAATTATTGAGCGTGTACCATATAATTCTCAGCCAAAACACAAACCATTTTTTTACTTGCCTCATAAGGTACTTTACAATTCTAGGAAATTAAAAATTTTACTGATCTAGTCATATGACGTTATATGCTAGTAAGTTAATAAAACCAAGCTATAAGATTTTAACAGACTTATTTAATCAGATATGTATCCAATAAACACAAGATACATAAATAATATACCAGTGATATGGAATATGTGAATGCTGAAAAGGTAAAAACATCTAACACTCTGAGTGAAATAGTAGTACACAACTTTTTTTATGAAATTTAAACTCAAAGACCAATAATGAACTAACTAAACCTGAAGTAAAACTGTGAGTTTTTTAACCCTTTAATGCCTGGCGTATCATTTTAGATACGGCTAAAAAATAGCTTGTAGAGTTTTTATGTTTTCTTAGAACAAATTTTCCTTTTGAGAGTAGGTAATGGGCAATCTTATGAACAATCTACAAAATTTCCAAGTAATTTCTATTATTTATATTTTTTTTCATTTAGATCTAGATTTTATGATTTTTCGATCAGTGCTCATAAATTTACTTTTTCGGCAGGTACAGACTGAGATCATGACAAATTTGCTTTTTCCATTACACTACAGCATTTTGCAGAGATTATTTTACCTGTAATATCAAATAAATCTTTTTTCAGGAAGTTTTTCCTTTTTTTTTTTTTATAATTGTCACTCTATGTTTAAAACAATAACTGATCACTAACATTACATGCTCTATTATTCAAAATTGTTTGATCTTCAAATTTATTTCGTTCTGCACAGTCCATATTAATTTAGATTTAAGATAGGCCCCGAAATGTAATTGGCAGAAATGACTTGGGCATTAAAGGGTTAAAATACCCATGAATGTTAAAGAGCCACAGAGCTGCTAAGAGGTTCAAGTCCCTCCCAGGCATTAAGATTTTCTTTCTTTTTAAAACTTTTTAAGAGTACTATTACTTACCATAATACAAAATACTAAAAAATAACAGAAAATTTTAAACATTTTAAACAACAAGAAATAATTGATTACCTTAGTAGCAATAAGATACAAATAAGTGACTGCTAGTTAATGTTTAACTCATAAAACTAAAGAGAAAAATTAATCAACATCTTTACTACGGTGTCAGTGATAATACCATTCAATATATTTTTCTTACATTATTTTAGTCAAAAACTTTCAGACAACTGTATGCAAATGACTCTATAACCTTTTCCAGGGGTAACTTAGAAACAAATGATCATTAAGTGGTGTTTTAGTTTCTTTTCTAGATTTGGGGAAAAAAACTTTTAAATATGATTCCTTCAGATGGAAAGTTCTTGAATTAAATTACAATTTAAATACTTGCATCTTCAAACAGAAATTCTGGCTACATTATTGATGTTGAACAAATTTACTATGGAAACTTTCTGAAAAATTCTTACTCCTCCCTTGTGAACAAAAACTGTAACCTACATCTTAATTGAGAGATAACAGAAATTAATATTACTTTTAAAAATACTTTTAATCAATGAACAAAATGAAATTTCCATAATTATTTTATTCAGATATCAATTAAGATGCATCTGAAGTTAAGCTTTTCTTCATTCTCATACAGATTTAGATTGTTACAGACTAAATACTACATAATTTATGTGAACCTTAAGGTATCCATCTACGTTAAAAATGCCATTTTTTGCCAAAAATCATAATTTTTTTTATTTCTCTATTGTAAAATTTCAACTTCTAGGCTTCTAAATATCTTTTTGTTTTGTCTCTATGGCATTTTAAAGAAAAGTTACAGCTGTTTAAACATCAGTGACAGCTGTCAAAACAAAATGGAAGTAGAGATTTTTGGAACCGGAAGTTGTGAATTTAAAGAGCAATTTTTGGACAAAACTTTTTAAATTTTCATGAAGATTAGTTTAAATATTTTTAAAGTATTTTTAATAATTAGCAACTTGGCAATTAGAAAGTTTTGAAGCAAGAAAGTGTGGAGAATTTTAAACATGTATTTAAATTTTTTAATAGTTAAAAGTTGCTTTCATAAACTTTAAATGCGTTTTTCTCAGAACAGTATTTTTAATAAAAAGTTGAAACTTGAAATGTGATTTCTCAAAAAGTTCTTATATTTACATAAAATATTTTGTTGAAAATTATTATGAATGTTTTTGGTAGTATTTACTAGTGAATGACCCAAAAGCTTTAAATTTGGATAATTTTTAATGATGTTACACTCATACTTAGATATAAAGGTAATGAAAATTCGTTAAAAATTCAACGTGTATGATTTTGAAGGACCAAAATTTTTTACCAAATGTAAATTAAGCAAAGATTTTAAGTGATTCACTAGTCCAGTATATAAGAAACGTGTTGCATCAAAAAATTTGAAATAATTTAATTTAATAAAAAATCAGACCTTTTGAGAAAACCCAATTTTTTTACTAAATTTTCTTCATTTATTAGAAATTTTATAAAAACTTCTCCAGGAATAAATTTTTTAAGTGTAAATCTTTATGATAATATAAAAAATAAAGCTAAAAATGTGAAAACATAAACTAGTTTCTATGTTTAAAGAGAAAAGTTCTCCAAACATAGACAGATACCTTAATGAACTAGTTTAATAAACCTCTACATAGTAAAATATGTTTCATGAACTTAAAGTAAAATAAAATATTACAAGATATGAAATTGACAATACACTAGAAGCTAAAATATTAAAGAAATATGATTTTTAAATGTTTTGACTGAATGACATAAGAAACAATTTTATATAATAGTTAGATATAAAAAAAATCCGAAATCCCAAATTTGTTAAAAATGTAGGTTTATTGACAGCACTCTAAACAACGTGTTTGCTTCTGCATATTTAAATAATGATCTACAGTTTAAAGACAATTCCATACGATTATTCATATCAAGAGAGAGACTTGAATATCTGATGGTTTTGGGCATCAAATTCCTATTTGCCTATTTCCAACTGTCAAAACTGCTTAAACAATAAGTATATATCCTGCAACATGTGTAAGCATCAAGTATTTGTACCTTGTACAGATATTTGTGTTTTTTTTTATTAGGAGATATGAATAACACAATACAATATAATGAAGTTATGTCAATAAACTTATACTACATCTATTATTAGACTTTTGTACATGGGTTTGTATTTTATAGATATTTTTAATGACGGAAAATGGTGTACACTCATTTACCATGGCAGAGGCTTGTAAGATTTTATAAAAACAAAATTATTTTAATAATAAACGGTTAAAGAAATAAGGAGTTAGCAGCTACTCATTATGATTTCCACAGAAACTTTCCCTGTATAACTGTAATATGTCTATAATTGCCATTGACTGGACGATAAACAAAACTACTTGCATGTCTCTACACCTTGATACAAACAATTAATAAACTAATTTGTAACATTATAATAGCTTAGAGATTTTAGGTATTCATTCTGCATGAATTTTATATTATTAATAAATATTATTTATAAAAAGTAGGTGCTTAGATAGTATTCAAAATAGTTGAAATTTTACGGTTATTTTAATTAAAGCTTTCAATGAACTATACCGCGTTTTGTTTTTTTATTTTAGTGTACTGAGTTCGATAAATTATGACAGTTCGTTGTAACAAATTGCAAAGATAACCCCTTTTTTTCAGTTAAAACTTTATAAGCAACGTAAAAACTGTTTTCACTAAACACAAACTGAGAAGTAAAATTGATTTGTTATGGATATTTAAGCGGGCGGACCGAAATAACTTTACCTATAAAAAACATAAATATATATTTATTTAAATACTAAGTAAATTAGCTATAAGATGAGAGTCAATTTTATATTGATATAAAATGATAATACAATTACTTTAAATGTTAAAAAGGAAAAATCATTCAATACTTCTGATTATCAATACGTTTCAGTATTCAATCACTAGAAAATAGCAAAATAAATATCAACAAACAGCAGTCCATTGAGTTTGACCATGTATCGAACCACCCAATGGAACCGATGGTAAGCACTGATCGTCTAGCAGTAACTCATTGTAAATTATTTTTGAAGGAACAATAATTTAGCGTAGCAGAAACTTCTCTAGTTAAAAAATTCTGTTCTAATGTAATATTTTACCAAAGAACAGAGGAGAAGTTCCCGTTTTGAATCCCATGTTTAAGTTCGAGAGGATCCCTTAGTATCAGATCGGGATTATACTTGACAGCCATATTCTGCAAAATACATACTTTTAGTGGGAAAAAAATGTATAACTATCTGAACTTGCACTGAAATATGTTTGAACTGGATCTTTTACATGCTCTGTTCTAATAAACAGCATACAATATTCCATTTTAAACGTGATTAGACACTCTACGATTGCTTAGATCTGAGCTCGACGAGACGAATTTAAATTGTCCTCTGCACTCTATTATTATCTTACAATTTTCATTATTGAAGGAATGTTTTTCTCAACAGTAGAGCTTGAAAGAGAAATGCTATCTGAAAATTCATGAATCAGAACTCCCACTATCCGAATTTCCCCGGAAGTGAAATCCCTCTCTCCTGAAATTTTGGAGTTCACTGTATTGTGTTTTAACTTTTAACATTGAAAAAAAATTTCAAATATAAATATTTTAAAACTTCATACTTAATATTTTATTTTTTTAAATAACCAGATTAAGTTCTATCTACTTTTTTTTAATTTTAGCATTTTTGATCCAAATTGTCACCCCATTATTTACTCCAAACGTTTTGCAAAAGATCTGGCGTGGACTTTTAGATATCAGTTATTCTAAATTTTATATAATTTTTAGTTATATTAATAGTATTAAACGTTAATACTGAATTATATATAAATTTACTTTTAACAAATTTTATGTTTTTTTTTTTTTTTTTTTTTTTTTTAAATTAAATGTAGTGAAATATATAATTGACTCAAGCCAGTTTGAGAGCCTCTTTCCTTTCAGAAACTAAATCCTGGCTACAACCCCTGAAAGACATGCAATATCTTCTAGTAAATCAACTAAAAGCAACAGCAATTAGTTTTGAGATTCCTCGGTGGCCTAAAGTTCTTTTAGGAGGGGTCAAATTAACTGTTCTTCAGCAAGAACTTTAAATTCTACAAGCCTTCAAACGAATGTACCAATACTACAATAGCACACGTCAAGCAACCAATTGGGCCGATCACTGATGATAACTGATTGATTATTTAGAATAAAAGCATCTATTGGATTACAGTATTCCAACAGATCTAAACCGACAAAGCGAACCTTTTTACTTAGGGCCGATCCCACCAAAGTCGTTTAACGGCTAACTATGATTAGCCACTATAGTGGCTAATCGTAGTTAGCATATTAGCCAGAGTTAATATATTAACCCTGGCGCCAACCAATGGGGGAACGCAATTCTCCATTTAATCAGAGATTAATCGCGCTTAGCGTTAAACGACTTTGGTGGGATCCGCCCTTAGTGTAAAATTTAGTATCTTAATGCTGTCAGACAAAAATAAAAAAGATATTAAATGGACCATATTCGCTAACAAGAAAAGATCTCATTTGAGAAGCTCAAATACATGTATTTGATTTCTTTCATGGCGAAACCTTTAGAACTCCATTTTTAACTCTTGATTTATGAAATTCGACTAATTTGGGGATTTCCTGTTTTTTGAACTAAAATTACATTATTTTGCATTTAATTCTTTCTGTTTGAGGAGGAGGGTGACTTACATGATATTTAACCATTAAGGCAGTATCGCGCGCGCATCAGCAAGATTTGGAAAAAAATAGACTCAGTTTAAGATTTTTTATTTTATTTCTTTTTCTTTTAAACTGTGAAACATGCTCGGATTTATCATGGGATAGCTTAATTTTTATTCCTATTTATTTTGGTTCAGGCTGATGTGCGGTAAAGCCTTTAATCGGTTGAAATATTTCGGTGTAACACGAGAAATCTACGCATTTTCATGGGGAGAGCATATCGTAAACTGAAATAATTGTTTTTTCAAAGCTCACAACAAGTGATAAGACCTTTATAGACCATGATATACCCCGGTGTACCTAGAATTGTTCAAGTCGCTCCATAGACATGTCCTCATTACATAAGTATTATTAACTGAAAAGTTCCTTTCTCTAGATCAGATATTGTAATCAAAAATCTCTTTCATTTTATTACATATAATAAAATTGTAATCTTCATTTTAATCAATTAAGACTACTGTCTTAAAATGTTCCTAGTGTAATAATTTTTTATTTTTTCTTCCATTTTTATCTTATTAATACTTAAAAATATTTTGAACATTCTGAGGTTATTATTTTGCTAATAAACTGAATAGTTTATTTGACTGGAATATTTTTTACTTGTATTGTGGATTTTCATAAAAATATAGTGAATTTCTAACTTTAAATTTAGTTTTATAACTTTAATAAATTCAAAGTTTAAAACGAATACCCGGATTTATATTAACCCTTTCGTGAGCCATTTATTTCTTACTTCTTCACGTTTCCAAACTTTCATAACAGAGCAGCTAATTTTATTCAATCGATCAAATAGTTCATGACAGCACGAAACCGAAGAGGAAATCAGTCTTCCTGTCGTCTCAATAACAAGACCAATATATTAGAATGGGTTTTACGCTTCACACAGGTGTATTTTGTAAGATCGTGGCCCACTAAAGGATTAAGGCATATTAGGTGTATTTGGTAAACATTTTGCAAGAATCTAGTTAACAAGTTTATTCTCTAGGAGTATTTAAAAGAAAGAAAATTCATAAAAAAAAATAATTTGTAAACACTTTGGATTTTATACTAAAAAGAAATATATTTTCAATTTTTCTTATTTCTACTCGGGGTGAATCGTGCTCTATCGGACCATTTTCCTCACGGTGTGGCGCCGCTATGACTGATATGCCCGTGGCAAATGCCACCTTTGCTATGCCCTAGTAGAGTTGTGAGCAATGGAAAAAACCCGGTTAAAACCAGGGAAAAAACCGGGTTTTTTGGGAAGGGAATTTTGAAAATTTCCAAAACATGGAGTAGCCAATTCATATGACACAATGAAAACCACCCTTTTATTCTGTCTTTCTTGTAGACCCCAAAAGTTGATATTTTCACAAAATTTAACTATCATATGCTATTACAAAAATTGAATAATTCGGATTAACTAACTATATTAGACAAGGTATCATGTTTAGCATGAAAGTATGAGTTTTCCTTTGAGAAATATCCATTATTTTTATTACTACATAAATATTAGGCAATAATCTGTAGTGTCACAAAACCTATAAATCATTATTTTTCTTGGATAACATCTCTGACTCTCTCTCTCTCTCTCTCTCTCTCTCTCTCTCTCTCTCTCTATATATATATATATATATATATATATATATATATATATATATATATATATATATATATATATATATATATATATAATGTGTGTGTGTGTGTAGGAATTGGACATAAAATGCAACATTGTCCTTTGATTACACCTTTAGATGATATATGCATTACAAAAAATAATAAACTGCTATTTTAAATTTAAATATATTTATTTTTATATTATAAAAGGAGGAGAAAAAGTTTAGCTTAAAGCATTTTACATAATAAATCATGATCAAAAATAATGTATATAATTATTATATTAGCAATTAAAATTGAAGCAACCAGTTATGTGTTTGATCAGACTAACAGGGTAATTAATTACATAAGTACTACTATAAAATCATTTAAATGCTCATTGCTATTATTTCTTGAATATATATATATATATATATATATATATATATATATATATATATATATATATATATATATATATATATATATATATATATATATATATATATTATATATATATATATATATATATATATATATATATATATATATATATATATATTGATATATATATATTGCCAAAAGTTAAAAAAAAATCTCTTAGAAATAATATGCTAGTTGTTAAATAGCCACTGTTGAAAAACGAAATGTAAATATTGTTAAAATGATTTCTTCCCAAAGCTCCTAAAATTTCTGGTTTATTCCCTAAAATTCCCGGGTTTATTCCTACCTCTTCAAAATTCCGGGTTTTTTACATCTCTATGCCCTAGTTACGGCTCTGCTCAAAGTGGAGCTGTATATTATCTTTAGCCATGGACTAGTCACATATTGCGAAAGGATCTGTTGGACTTGATGTAGGCTTTCCTATAGCAGGGTAATGAATAACAACAACAGACGTAATAATGAAACTTGGGAAAATTCAGTAATGCATGGAACAAAATAAGTATTTTCGTTTAAATCTAAGTACTGAAATTTATCTTGATTACAATATTTCTTTTGCTTTGTACAAGAAATTGAAAATGTATAAATTTAATAGGCCTACAAGAAAGTCATGACGTGTCCACATCAGATTTTTCAACATTAGAGAACACTTACTTTTTTCTTTATATATATATATATATATATATATATATATATATATATATATATATATATATATATATATATATATATATATATATATATATATATATATCTTGTAACGTAGTGGGGATATGGTAGACGAAGCCGTTAATGAAAGAGGCTAGAAAACTATTCAACCTCGACTAAATATTTTATTCAGATGAATAAATTATGTACAGCTATGTACAGATTCAATAGGATGTTAAATATTCCGGGATCTCGTGCTGAGATGACATTCACACAGTAAAGATGCTTGGGATACCGGATACAGTATGGCTAGGGCTTCTAATCGCTCGAATTGTTCGTTAATTAGTGTCGGTAATAAACGCTGACACTATCACCTCCGGGCTGACGATTAGCTCAGTCGGCTTTCATACCAAGGTTCGAAAGTTCAAAGTGCGTATCACTCTGGGGTTCGTGAAGGAAATCTCGGGATGCAAGACGATCCAAATTGAGAGCAAAGTCACTCTCGGCTACCTACTTCTATGCACGAAGTAAAATAAAATTGGCAAAATAACGGGAAAGGAATTCCCAAGTCGAAGGTCGACTTCCTAGCAAACAGAGACGCTGGCGGTCTTTAATCAAGCAAACTCCAGAAGCGGAGATACGAGCGGTTCCTCTTGAGCTACGAAGGCTCTATCAGGAAGAAGCCTCAAGAAGAAAAAGCCTTTCTGTTGCCCTGTCATTCTTCTTTTATAACGGCACAGGTTCTCCTTGCGCGATTCTTCGGGAAACTTCCAGAACCAGGATGATGCAATCTTGCGGTCACCTCCCGCCTGGATCAGCTGTTTCGTTTCCATATGTGGCCGAAAAGCCGTCTTCAGATGAGCTGACCCAAACAACTTAATTGCCTTTTTTGCTACCGCTAATGGGCTACAATGTGCACTATAATCGTTTACAATCTTTTCACAGAGTCTTTCCATTCAACATTCTCACAAAGCCCTAGACGATCTGGCTCCAGCACACGGACAGTTTTCAATTAGACAGTTTTCACGTGTATTTATTTCTACCTGCCGCTAATCGTAAGTGTCCAAGGTGAAAGGTCACCTTCGGGCTCTTCGTTCTTTATGGTCATGTAACGGATCGTTACAATATACATCTCTCTCTCTCTCTCTCTCTCTCTCTCTCTCTCTATATATATATATATATATATATATATATATATATATATATATATATATATATATATATATATATATAATGTGATCAGTTTGGGACACCGTGATTTCGATAACAATAAACGATATGCAAAATTAGATAAATTTACTCCCCCCTCTTAATTCCCACGTACTAAATTTTTAAAAAATGAAAAACACACCTTATATTTATGTACTGTATATTATCCTTTAAAACATAAGAATTGTATACATAATTTAAAAAAAATTATCAATTGTTGACTGTCTACAATTTTTTTAAGTAGCTCATTGATAAATTGTTCGTAATCATAATCAACCTGTCATAAAGATTTAAAATTTCCATCTTTTGTTTTAATGTTAAATCATTTCGATTTCTGTTTTCCATATCGACAAGCTGCAAGTAAGAGAGCAAAGCATAAAGTATGAATACGCTCCTTCTCAGTTCCAATAATAATGCTTTGCCTTTTGCTTATCTGACAACCACTGACTACTATCAGGGTGTGAGTATTTTTTTTTGAAAAATTCTAGGAACGTGTAATTTTCTACTCTTTTGTTCATTCCCAATTTTTCTAGGTTGAAGAGGAGAATTCTCGGAAATTCAAAGAACAGCGAAGGGAAAGAAAAGAATGGGTTATTTCTGAATGTACTGAGACTATTCCTATGCCAGTTAAAATGAAGTTCGAAAACTGATCTCATTAACCGATGTAACAATTCCATAAAGCGATAATTGTAACATACAAATGAATAGAGAAAATTAGGACCAAGTGATTGTGATAAGAATAAGCAATTGATACCCTTAACAGTGATCACATTAAGCTGAATCCACTGTATATATATATATATATATATATATATATATATATATATATATATATATATATATATATATATATATATATATATAAGAAATTAAAGCAACGATAAATCTAAAATTTAGATTTCAAAACGATAATTACTACAAACTGATTCATTTGCAAATATACTTATTCTCATATGAAGTTTATAGTGAAAAAGAAAAAAGAAAAATAATTACCATAAATAGCATTTTACTATGCTTTTAATCAATGAACTAACATTTTATACATGTGAAAATGAAAATGTTTCTTATCGCAGGAAAACAAACTTTGCCATACGTTGCAAAACAAATGGAAACCTTTCATGTGATTTATACCTAAAGGCAGTAAACTTGGTTTATCGTTTTTTGCTTATCACTTTCACTTCAAGTTCTCGAGAGGTAGAACTTTGATAAAGTTGTACTTCTCTTTTGAGTTTGAACCTAACCTAAAATGACAATTGAAACTCTGAAAAGTAAAGAGATGTAAGTCACAAAAGTAAGATTTGTGGGAAATGAGTACAAAGTTCAGATAGTTCTATAATTTTGTCATATTCAATTTTTTTTTATTTTTGACAATGAAGTCATATATAGTTTAAATATGAAATATACGTTTCTTCTATAATTTCCCCTAATTATCCCCAAATGTTCTGTTTTATAATTTACACCCCTTTGCTTCATAAAACCTCAGTTATTCCACATTCTTGGAAAAAAAAAAGAAAAGAATTACAGTGCATCAAAACAAAAGGTTTGCAGTTTATATGTCAGGAGCTGAATGGTAATTCTGATTCTGACAGCATAATAATGGTTTCTAGAAGAAATGTATTCAGCATTTAGTGCTTTAAGTACCCCAAGAGAACAAAACTAAGTAGCTTTTTCATAATTGCAAGTCCTTTAAAATCTGCTGAGACTTGGGCAATGACAGAAAAAGTAAAAAATATCATTTCTGTTTTTGAAAGAAAATTTTTGAGAAGCATTTTTGGTGGCATAAAACATAATAATATTTGGAGAAGAAGAACTAACTTTGAACTCTATAAATCTTTTAAAGATCTAAATATTGGGCAATATATAAGGATTCATAGAATTAAATGGGCAGGACACCTGTGCAGAATGGATGAAGATCTTGTAACAAAAAAGATCTTCTCGGCCAGACCATTTGTCACCCGAAAAAGAGGGAGACCTAAACTTAGGTGGCTCGACTGTTTGGAATCAGACTTAAGACTTTTAAAAATTACTAACTGGATGTCCATGGCCAGGGACAGAAGAGCTTGGAATTCGATTCTGAGGAAGGCAAGGGCCCATCCTGGGCTGTCTGGCCATTGAAGAAGAAGAAGAAGTCCTTTAAAATATTACAAGTGTTCCTGTTCTTACATTTTTTTTATATTGCCTGCTAAAATAGTACACTGAATAAAAGAAAAGAATAAAGGAAAAGAAAACTTTTAAAAGAAAATTGTAATTACAGCTGGTTTTCAATTATCCAGATTGAATGGGTAATGGAAAGACCAGGTTAAATTATTATATTTACGAAACCGAAAGTGTAGGTACAGTATTTAACAATTTACTTAATTTATTCCTGCTTGGAATAAGACAGTAAAAATTTTTCCTGTTTAATCCGTCCCTTTACAATCGAATCTAGTGTATATGGAGTAAGTCAATTTGAATATATTCAACCCAGCCGGAGCCATAAGATCACTTAAAAATTGATAACCAGGCCATCACATCAGGGATCCATAAAGGCTACTAAACCACGGCTGCCTTATGAAGAGGTCCGTCATGATCTGATTTTGTTGTAGTACAATCCAGTAAGGAGCAAACTCTACAGAGTAAGTTCAAAACTACCAGGGAGGATAAAGAGGAAAGTCCACTTAGGTGCCTTGGGACCGTGAAACCCGTACACACCTGAAAAAGGTATGCCCCGAAGTTGCTACTGCTTTGGCACCACCCGAGAAACTCGTATAGTATAAGAAAACGGAGGCGAGTAACAATAGTATCTATCCTGAAGAGCAATAATTTCCATGGAACATAGGGTCGTATTCGACTATAAGAGGCAGAAAAAAGAAGAAGAAGCATATTTCTCTAGGTAGCTTCCGTAGAAAGTCAACCAAAACAAACATTGTTCTTTAAAAGAGACACTGTTTGCTACATGAGGGTTAATGAGACTGAGACCTACTGCTTAAAGTCGATTCCTAATGGATATGAATATCCATGCCAGGTGTGGGATTCGAACCTATAAACTCCGCTACAGAAGATGTCGTGGCTGGTTCGTATGAGTGCAAAATTTTAAAACAAAACAATGACAAAACTTTATTTAACGAATGAGCTGCCCTACGCGGCAGATGCGTCCTTACTCGACGCTCTTTAATATCCAGTGGAACTCTTCGCCTTATCTGGTCGGTTATAATTAAGTCAGTTAAACCTTCGAAAGTTGTTACTTCTAGTCCTTGAACCCATTGTTCGAAATAATTTTTCAGTTCGTAAGCGAAATCGCACCAAGTGATTTCTGGTCTTTTTTGATGTTTCATGAATTTTTGTCTAAATTTTTCTGGGCTCAGTTTAAATCTTTTCACAAGCATATTTTTTATGTATTCGTAATCTTTCATTTTCTCGATCGGTTCCCTTGCTATGTGTTCCGTGATATCTGATGGAAGTAATTCTAACAAATGAGATACGAAATCTTCTCTTTTAATTTGTGCCCATTCAAAGACTACGCGGTAGATGCGTCCTTACTCGACGCTCTCTCTACACAGACTCTCCGTCCCTCAACAAACATCGCGCCACTGCAAGCAGCGCCATCTATTTACAATATTTACATTTACATTACAATATTAGCATTTTAAAACAAAATCAAAATCCAAACACTACAGAAGAGCAGTCCATAATCCATTCAGCCATCGTTCGGAAAAGCCTACAGTAGTATAAGGTTTACGGGGAACAAAAACTTTTATGCCATTTTAAAGACTGGTCAATTTTTTAAAACTATTTTTTAATCTTAAAATTATATCTTTATACTTACTCTTACCGCTACAAAAAGTTTATGGATACTTATTTTTAAGTTTTATAACTGTTGCTAAAGACTTACCCAATAGTTAAAAGAAAAAAAATTAATTTGTTATTACAAAATTGCATGTTATTTAACATTTGTTCTGTAATTTTAATTCTTTTCGGCTTTTTAGATAACCTAGATTGTTGTCTAAAAACACCATCTCCACTCATAACCTGCAGCAAAACTTTCATTATTATTTGGAGATAAAAGCCATCATATCATCATAGTTGATTAAGAATGAAACAAAACAACCTCAGCAGTTTGAAAACAATCAATTTCCCCGAATTTAGCACGAAATTTCAAAAAGGAACATGCGATCTTAATCTAGTCAGGACAACCCTGCTGATTATCGGCAAGAAGGCATACAAAAGACATGTGAACGGTATCTTTGACAAAGCGTATAATATCACACTTCCTAAAGATAACGGTTGCTAGGCCAATGATGTTGTGCAACAGTTATTATTATTTAAATAACTGGAAATGGCAACATATTATCATTTTTTTCCTTCACAGCATAGTGTCAAGACTAACGGATTACTTTCAGGTAAAAAAACACTTTCGTATTTAGGAGTTTTGTGAGAAGGAAAACTAAGTCAACTGTGTGAGTCCAATATTTTATATGCATCTCAAATTTGAGAGGATGTACCTTTTCTATTGAAAATATTTTAGCTTAACAAAACTTGAACTTGTTACTTCAGAGGCATTTTTACATTAAACTATTCATAAAACTTCCCACCTTCCAACATTGGCTACGTATTCTTAAATTAATTTAAATTTACACACAAATTCCTGAGTGGGAATCACTCTTGAAAACACTGCTCTATATGGATTGAAAGATCGTTCTTTATTCAACTGAGCTTAGTTTCAAATTAATTTATTTTTAGATTTACTGTCAAAAACAAGACACTTTCTCACCGGCAGTTGAATATTTTGTAGAATTTAAGAATCATTTTTAATCAATCTGGCATATTTAAAATAGATTTTCAATATGGCTGTAACAATATAAGGTGGATTTCTTTGGCATCAATGTGTTTATTAAATGAAAATTTAACTCAACTGAGACTTACGAATGAAGGTCTAATTTAGATCACTACATTCTACTTTTTTTTTTTTTTTCAACTCGAGGGTTAATGCGTCTGGAACCTATAGCTTAAAACCGATTCCGAACGGCTACGAACATCCATGCTACAGTGCGATTCGAACCCACGAACTGCGGTACTGAAGATAAGTCCCCTAACTATTCGGCCATTTTTCGGCCCGAATTAAGGTTAACGTTGATAGCTATCTAACTGCTTATCGGCAGATATTCTGCTTTTTAACTTACAAAAGTTCTGTTGTATCTCCGTCTAGAAAAACACATATAATAGTATGTATAAACGAATCTTTGTTATGACCAGTTTAATTTTCAATCGATGAAATCAGTTCAAAATTCATTTTCTCTCTTAGAGTATCTTAGTTTTTTTATTTTGTACAATTTTTTACCCATGAAAATATAATTACCAATTAAGATTATTAAAAATTTTCCTTTATTTTAGAATCCTAGTAGATCAACCGTTAGTGCATTTATCGTGTATATATATATATATATATATATATATATATATATATATATATATATATATACACATAAATATCAACATTATTTAACTTTAATATTTCCTTAAAAACCTCCTCTCTCCCATTCTAATTCCTTAAAATCTTTTTCCCAGCCTCTAAATGTCTTAATCAAAGGAGCGTCTTTGACTTAAAAATCTTTCGATACAATTTCCAAAGCTTTCTATCTTATAGATGTAAATTTTCTGTCTATTCAACACGTTTCCTAGCTGTTGCCGGCAAATGGCTCCACAGTAGCCCGGGCAAGTAAAAACAATAGGGGCTACATAATTATTGTGACCGGCAGGTATTATTTTGATGGATTATATATATATATATATATATATATATATATATATATATATATATATATATATATATATATATATGTATATATATACATATATATATATATATATATATATATATATATATATATATATATATATATACATATATATATATATATATACATATATACATATATATATATATATATATATATATATATATATATATATATATATATATATATATATATATATATATATATATATATATATATATATACAATAATTATGTATTTACAACACACTTCTAAATTTTTCAAAAATAATGCACATTGGTATAAAATCATTTGATATAAATTGGAAATGTTTTATCAAAACATATGATTTTACTAAATCGGTTAGCTTTTTATTTCCCGTTTCTTTAATTCCAAATATTTTTCAATAAAAGCATTCATTTTTCTTACCGTTTAATTTGCAAATCTATCACTACATATTTTACCTCCAGTACAATCTTTCGCTAGTAAAACTATTGATAGTTTTAGACCCTCCAAACAACAAACTTCTCATCTGAAACTAAACGTTTCTTCTTCCTCTTTTTTTTTCCCATTATATCTTACTCATTTATTTTACTCATTTTTTAAGAATATCTTCTTTTTTATCATTTCTGATTTGTATCATAATCTCACTTCGGAAGACCGATAATTCTATATACAGTGGACTCCGCTTAATGTGATCGCGGTTAAAGTTATCAATCGCTTATTGTTATGGAAATCACTTGGTCCCGATTTTCTCTATTCATTTGTATGTTAAAATTATCGCTTTATGTGATCGTTCCATCGGTTAATGGGATCAGTTTTTGAACCTCATTTTAACTGGCAAAGGAACATTCACAATATATATATATATATATATATATATATATATATATATATATATATATATATATATATATATATATATATGTAAGGAAAATTCTCAGGTGTTTTCAAAACGTAAATCAAGGGTAAAAATTCCCGCGTCATTTTCCATTCCCCTTTTTAACCCTTAACCTAAATTGACCACTGGGGCTATAGGTTACGCCCTCAGAGAAGGGGCCTGGCCAATTATAAACCTACATGGCCCTAGCGAACAATTTAGGAAATTTCCAAATAAAAAGGAGATACACGCTAGCGGAGACAGATTTTTCTAGAGATACTTTCCCACAGATGTTGACCCAGGTGTTACTTGTCTTGTACATAGAACTTTATGCTAGATGACCCTTCAGTTTATCCCTATGATGAAGTGGGAACTAGTCCTTCAAAGTTATCTTAATAAAGGTCTTTAGCTGAAACGGTATCATTTTTATGGCCATGACTGCAACCCCCCATCGAGAAGTCAGTCTCATTACACACACACACACATATATATATATATATATATATATATATATATATATATATATATACATATACATATATATATACATATACATATATATATATATATATATATATATATATATATATATATATATATATATATATATATAAGCAACCCATTATTTTCTTTTCCTTCGCTGTTGTTTGAATTTCCGATTATTCTCCTCTTCAACCTAGGGAAATGAAGTATGAACAAAGGAGTGAGAAATTACACGTTCCTGAAATTTTTCAGAAATACGCACACCCTGCTGGTGATCAATGGTTGTCAGATAAGCAGAAGGCAACACATTGTTATCGGAACTGAGAAGGAGCTTATTCACATTTTATGTCTTGCTCGTTTACATGCAGCTTGTCGATATGGAAGCCAGAAAGCGAAATGATTTAACATTAAAACAGAAGACTGAAATTTTAAATCGATATGACAGGTTGATTATGATTACGAACAATTTATCAATGAGCTTCTTAGAAAGAATTGTAGACAGTCAACAATTGATCATTTTTTTTAAATTATGCGTACAATTCTTATCTTTTAAAATATAATATACAATACATGAATATAAAGTGTGTTTTTTCATTTTGTTTTGAAATTTAGTACGTGTGAATTAAAAGGGGGTGGGTGGGTAGATTTTCATTACATTTTCATATGCTAACTAGTTATGCCCTTCTAAACTTAATACTTTTGAAGGACAGTCACTTAAACTATTTAAATATTAATTTAAAAATTCTTCCCTGTAACGTAAATTCAAAAACCCTTAAATATAAAACTGCTCTGAAAAATATGTTCTATGAAAATAGTTCGTTATGAAAACTGTTTCCTTAGGGATTAGATAAAATATTAAAAGAATTTCACACATCTGGAAAATATTTTAGGAATTTATATCAGCACCAATTTAAAACGTATTTTTCATATTTTACTCTTCCAAGTAAGAACACTGTGTCTCTAAAACACCGTTAGTAAAAAGTATGAATAACTTAAAGTAATTTCGTCACTATTTAGAAATGAGAGTTCGACATGAAATATATATAATGACAATTTGTAATTTGTTTGTATCATTATTACGCAATATTTAGGCTTGGTTGGTTTGGTTTTGGAGCACTACGGTCTATTTTTTGCAACACGAGCAATATTTAGGCAGTTTTATTTATGTGAAATAGAATGGAAAACGAAAACATCCTCTAACTCAATGGCTGAAATTTTTAAGTGCCTTCTATTATTTTATAAATTTACTGCTATTACCTGCTATTATTTTATAAATTACGCAAGTTTTAGGTAGTTTTATTCATGGGAAATAGAATGAAAAACGAAAACATCCTCTATCTCAGTGGATGAAATTTTTAAGTGCCTGCTATTATTTTATAAATTTGTCATTTGAACCAATATTTCAGTATTTTTCACAGTAATTACTTTTTCAGAAGGTACATAAACTGAAATCAAGACAAAAACTGTATCTATCATAAAACCTCCCTTTGTAGTACTGTGGTTATACATGATAGCAAATGAATACCTTATCACGAAGTTTTTCTTTTCATAAATTGCAAAGCATGAAATTCAAAATGACAGCTTGTCACTAATGGTTTGTTTGGAGCTATGCGGTCTACTGTTTTACAGCATGAGAGGTAATGAGACCGAAACCTACTGCTTAAAGCCGATTCCAAAAGTCTACGAACATCCATGCCAGCAGTAGGATTCGAGCTCATGAACTCGGGAACTTAAAAGTAGAGCCCTATCCATTCCACCATTGTTTGGTCGTCACTAATGAGAAAAAACTGTGATATTAATAAAAAAATAGTTTAAATTCCGTATTCTTTTTTTTTCTTTCAAAAGTCCATAACAATTTAGATTTAAAATATCCATCCATACATACATTGAGCAGAAATGATTAGGGAGTGAATAAGTTAACCTTTTATGCATTATGCTATTCTAATTTACTTAAACCTCATTTTAACTGGCAAAGGAACATTCACAATATATATATATATATATATATATATATATATATATATATATGTATATATGTTTATATATAGAAATATATGTATATATTATATATATTATATATATGTATATATATATATATATTTATATATATATATATATATGTATATATATATATATATATATATATATATATATATATATATATATATATATATATATATATATATATATATATATATATATATATATATATATATATATGTATATATATGTATATATGTATATATGTATATATATATATATATATATATATATATATATATATATATATATATATATATATATATATATATATATATATATATATATATATATATATATATATATATAGTATATAAATATATATATATGTATATATGTATATATGTATATATATATATATATATATATATATATATGTATGTATAATATATGTATATTATACATATATATATATATATATGTATATATATATATATATATGTATATATATGTATATATGTATATATGTATATATATATATATATATATATATATATATGTATGTATATATGTATATTATACATATATATATACATATATAATATATGTATATTATACATATATATATATATATATGTGTATATATGTATATATGTATATATGTATATATGTATATATATTAAAGCTATAAAGTGATTTCAGGCAACGTTATGAATTTCTCTAATGCCCATTCCGTTTATTTTTATCTTTACTATAGCCAATAGGCAGCCAATTTGCTGTCCTTTCATTTGAAAAGAATGTTAGGTTTCCTTGAGTTGAAATGTACTCTGCTGCGTGAAACTGTCTTATTTATCATAATAATACTCTTTCCTTTAATAATAAAATAATCCCATCTTTGATATGAACTGTCTATTTCATATCCCCTATATAATAATAGCCTAAGTTATCTGTCCACCCGTCCTCGAATTTATGGAGCTTGTGGACCTGGAATGGATAGACGCATCCATATTGTATTCTTGATGAGTTAGGGTTAGCAAAATTCAAAGCGAGTTCGAAAACTATCGAAATCCAACCCTTCCCCCCCTTTTTGATTGTTTAATGTCATTATTTCAAGCCCTATTTTCTCCGGTTAAGAGCAGGCGATTAAATTCGTCAATTTATCACATTATAAGTTGATGAAAATAACATTTTTTCTAGCATTATGAAGCCATTCCATCTCATTTAATCATTTCTTATTTTAAATTATTTAAATTTCCTCTGCATTATTTTCATACTTTTTATCACTGAACTTAGATATTAAGTAAATAATTTTCTTTTATATTTGGCTTCAATAATAGATTAGGTACATATGTGATAACTTTAAATTTAATCATCGATTATTTTTTTGTTGCTATGAAAATTTTATCACCGGTATCAACAACAAATTCTTTTCATAAAAGTCTAGGAGTCTATTTCACGGACTAATAAATATCTAGCATTTAAGTTATATATCTTTGAAAATTAAGAAGTTTGTTCGTTTGTTTTTTTTATACATAACCACACGGTTTGCAATCGATTTGCTAAATTTTTCCGCCAAATAATCACTGTCAATATTAAAACCTCTGCTGTTCATCCTATCACGTAAAATGATAAGATAAATAACGCTGGCAGCTAACATACGGTCAGTAAAGATAAACAAATTATTGAGCGTGAATCAGATAATTCTCATTCAAAAAACAAACCACTTTTTTACCTGCCTCATAGGGTACTTTACATTAATTATTTTTTACAACAAAAGATTCGGTGGGTCTTATAAGCGAGAGAAACAGCTTGTGTTATACTGACCTACACTTGCACTGTATAGTCGCCAACAGAGAAAACAACAGCGATGCGAAAAAAAAAAACGCATCACGAGTTTACTCGTGGCCGGTCAGCAACGTTCGACCATAAAAACACGAGTTAACTCGTGACCGATCAACAATATGTTAATCGGAGTAAGTTTGAGTCAGCCCGCGGTTGTAGACCGAAACAACCGATGTTCTTGCATTCAATCGGTAGGATCTGGTGGGGTAAAATAGGTAGAAAAACATGATTTTTCATAAAGCACTCTTTTTCACTTAAAAAAACTATAAACAAGTAATTTTTTGCATGTATTCATGCAATGTGTTCATTACCATTATTGTTAAAATAGTTTTATATATTTTCTTAAATTGCAAATTTATAATCTTTTACTTCGTTTTTTATACCCATTTTACCTCCGAGGTGGGAGTAAAATGGGTATATGATTAAAATATGCTATTAATTATGGAAAATTTAATTAAAACTCTAATTTTTAGCTACAATCACATTTATATGCGATATAATTACATTTTATATTGGGAAACTGTAATGGTCACGTTATTAATTTGAGCTGCGTTCTGCTACATCAGAAACAGTCATCACTTCTCCAGCCTTAGTTTGTACCCGCTTTATTTTTTGTCTGGCATTTTCTAAGGCTTTTGTTTTTTCTCACATTTGTAGTGGTGAAATTGCTGTGTATGCCTTTTTTTATCCTTATATGGAGAAGAAATGGCAAAATTAGATATGATTGAACTGGAAGTTTGCTTAGAAAGATCTCCATAGTAGCTGTTGTTGACGTCTGTGCAACACTGTTTACTGTTATTTCTCCATCTTTTTCATTTAATTCTATCTATGTTTAAAAGCCTTTTACCTTCACAGTGTCAAATAGCTGTTTCAAAAGGTTAGGAAATGTCGCTTTGGACATTTTTTGAAGACAGCTGTCCGTGTACCACATCTTCAGGATTTTTCTCGAGACACACCTCATAGGGGCAAATACAAAGGTTGCAGGGCATGGCTTGAGTTTGATGGGAGGCAGTGAATGGTGATTCTATTGTCCGTCGCTTGTTTTACTGTCTAATATGTCTAGTGACCATCGAATATCAAAAGAATGGGTTTTTTCAGGTGTTCCACTTGTTTGAGAAAATGTTCCATCCAAGATTCAAACATTGTATCATGCATCCATGCATCTGCCCTGACTATGTGCAGCCATATAATATACCAGGTGGTCCAACCTTGGTCCAAGTTTCATATAAATTTAGACTTTGTACACAGTGAAAGGTAGAAACTAATAGTCTAATAAAGTTTCTTCGCAATGCCTAATGTGATTGAGGATTCATAATATATTTTTAAAGACTATTAAATTAGAGATAATTCAAGTTACTAGGAGTTATTTAAATGCATTTACACTGTAATAGTTTTCCAATACTATGTGGCATGTTAATACACTTCAGTAGTTTGTTACATTAAATGTATTCAGGAATAAATACAAATATAACATCTCATGTTTTAATTATTTATTATTTTGGAATTTATATTGAAATAGACTAATAATATTTAGGTTTCCCATATTCACCTAATTTTATACACTATTTTGATGAACTACACTCAAGAGCCAAAACATTATGACTACTCCTACATTTTGCAATGAACTCGCCTGGATGACATGAAGGCACTTGATCAGGTGGATGTGGTATTTAAATGCGTCTGGAGAGTCTGAAGAATCATTCTTTCACTTACTTATGTGTGTCATAGGAAAGGCTGCGGATCTAAGCGGTTTTGACAGAGGGCAGATTGTAATGGCTCAAAGGCTCGGAACAAACATTTGCACAAGAAACTGAAAGACTCGTGGGTTGTTTTCGATCTACAGTTGTTAGTACTTATGCAAAGTGGATGAATGATGGTAAAACCAGCAGTAGTCGACATGGTGTTGGAAGTCCACACGCTATCAAAGAAAAAGGACTGTACTGGGTGTAAAGGACTCGGAGACTGTCTCGCATGGTGAAGCAAAAACGGAGCCAGACAGTGGCTCAGCTGACAACCCAATACAATGCAGGGCCAAGTAGAATAGCATCGGAGCACACTGTTCAGCGGACACTGTTGGATATGGGACTACGCAGCAAACATCCCACTCGTGTGCCTTTACTGACCAAGCGTCATCGCTAACTGCGCCTACGCTGGGCCGGTGGTGGCAGTACTATGCTTTGGGGGACGTTCTCTTGGGCCTCTCTGGGATTCGTGGTTGTGGTAGAGCAGACCATGAATGCTACAGGGTATCTGAACATCATTGCGGACCAGTTGCACCCTTACATGGCCTCTGTTTTTCCAGCTAGAAATAGAATGTTCCAACAGGACAACGCTTCATGTTACAAGGCTAAAATTATGTTGGAGTTGTTCCAGGAACAGGATGCTGAATTCTAGTTAATGTTCTGGCCGCCTAACTCACCGGATCTCAATCCGATAGAACACATTTGGGAAGTCATGGGACGGCAGCTCAGAGTTCAAAGACCACCAATTCGCAATATCTCGGATTTGCGTAACCGTTGCTTAAACATCTGATACAATCTGTCTCCGGCCATCTACCAAGGATTTGTGGCATCCATGCCAAGGCGGGTTGAAGCTGTGTTGCGCGCCAAAGGTGGGCCAACTCGTTATTGACAGGTGGTCATAATGTTTTGGCTCTTGAGTGTATAATAATTATTATCTGAATTATTGTTTTTACAAATATGTATTTTTCTATGTGTAGTGTAATGATTGTTAACACATTTGAAACATTGACTGCGTTGAAGCTATGTTCTTGGTCAGGATTTTGAGTAGTGTTCAGCATATTCTCTAAGAACTCTCTATCTTCCCTAAGTACACCTGACAGTATTTCTTTTACAGTTCCGTATAACATCTTAAAAAAAATAAAATTATAATCAATCCGAGGCAAATTGAACCATTGACAACTAGCTCTATCGGAACTATAACAACTTGCCCGTTATGATGCCATTTTATATATTGATCTTTGTATGTGTTCAGATTTTTTAAGTATATGTTTACTTATCTGAACTCCCGGTTTTCCTGTGGTACAATAGTTTACAGGTATCTTTATGGGTTTCATCCCAAATAAAAAAGTACAATATAAAAGAAAATTACTAAATATTACAAAATTACTTAAAATGAACTATTTCTTTCTGAATTTCTTCAGGCTTTTCAAAAAGAGTTGAAGAAATCACACTATTACTATCATCATCTAGTGAAATATAATTGCTTTTCTACTGGTGATTAAACTTTAACTCGAATTTAACTTCTTACCCAGGGTAATAATTATTCCTGGTCTTCCATAGACTGTTCGCAATTATTATATTATGAAAATTTATAGCATGTTAAGTGTTTATATTATACAAAAATCACGCTTACTGTTTGTTAAATGCTTAAACATTTTTTACTGATAATATTACTTTTTAGAAGATTAATGCATTTTTTTTTATTTCAGGCTTCAGTATGCGGACTCTCTTTGCTTTAGTTTTATGTGTTCAGGTATACCTTGCTCTTAGCGACGACTGTACACCCAGCCCATGTTCTACTGGTGAGTATAAACAAAGCATTTTTAAATTAAAGTACACTTTTTTCTGCTAATGGAATATGTAAATGTTTTATATTTAAGTTGCATAGAATGCTTCAAATAATTTCATTTCACTAGAAACATATTAACAGAAAAATCTTTTTTGCAATCAATAACAGTTCCAACCTTATACATTGAAAAATTCCCATTTTAAGATATAATTTTCTATTATGGTTTTAGAATCATTAACACCATAAAACTTTTATAAAATCTTCGCATTAATGGCGTACAAAGATTAATATGTACATTAAAAAATAAATAAATATTTTTATAATATGAAACCCCCAAAAATTATTAAAATTTTATAGAATTGACGCTTGCATCTGCATCAAAACTCTCTATCCCTTTTTAAACTTCCTACTCTCTATTAATAACTTTTTACTTTACCACTTTACTATTTTTATTGCTGTCTAGGGCCAAATTGTTATTTCTTTTTACGTAATTTTTATTTTAATTATTGTGTGTAACCCAAACTGAACTGGCAAATCCTGATACTCACCCTAATTGATCTAAATCACTCTCACTACGGGGGATACAGCTTTGAGCTAAGGAGCCCCGATCAAACTACTACTCTGATAACTTAGATTATTAATAGTTTTTATTTTATTATAGATGAAACATGTTGCCCAGGTCCATATCCCGGTGTAGTTGGCTGCTGTCCATCTCCCAATGCTGTCTGTTGTTCGGATGGTTTGCACTGCTGTCCCCAGAATACGGTATGTGACCTCAGCAAAGGAACATGCGACGACAAAGGGGATAAAATACCTTTCGTATTTCAAAGACGAGAAAAACCCGAGTTCAGATTGCAAGCAGTGGCTGTAAAGGCAGCTCAAAAAGTTGAGGTGGTGTATTGTCCCGGAGGATTATTCTATTGTCCTGATGGTAACACTTGCTGTATATTGCCTAACGGTCAATACGGATGCTGCCCATATCCTTCAGCTATGTGTTGCAACGACAGAATTCACTGCTGCCCCTACGGTACCAGGTGTGATGCCTCTTCTCAATACTGTCTTCAATCAGATACTTTGATGGAAGTTGCTCCTAAACGGCCTAAAACGCCAGCTTTCCCAGTTTTCAAATAAATTAAATTGCACTAAAGGTTTTTTTTTATTATTTCTTGGTAAACTATCATTCTGAAATAAGAGTTTTATTTATAGGTAATGAATGTTTTACAAGACATTGAGATTTAAATATACCTTTGAATTACTTCAGCTTTTAAGAGTTGTTCTGTTCAGTTCAAAAGGTAATTCATAAAATATAGTAATACGAGATGAAGACAGTTCTTAAAAGATGGAGTTTTAGTAGTGACAGTACTTTACTAAGTACAACTGCTATGTAATACTACAACCAGCATATTTAGGGTAAATTTATATTTTTTCTCATAAGCATTCATTCCGAATAAATAAAAGTACTTTCGATGAGTTGGTATGACATTTCTACATGAGTGTGTATACTTTGTAATTAATAAATGTGAATAAAGAAGTAGTAAGTTTGTGAGATTATAGTTTTATTTGATCTAATCTACTTATTTATTCCTTTTAAATATATTCTTTTACTTAAAAGTTTTATTTTACTACGCTAAATGAATTTTATTAGTCTGAATTGTGAAATCTGCAGCGTGATCAAGAATACCATCTCTTCGATTCTAATAACGTAAGTCAAATAATTTCATTTTTAGGCTTCCATGGTGTTTTAGGTTTAAGGTTCTGTTTTGGGAACAATACTCTTCTGTCTATTTTTTGCTGGTATTGAAAGGATCATTTCCGAGAGATGAAATGTGGGTATTTTTGCGGATGATATTGTCCATTGGTATTCTGGTCCTAATATTAAGACTATTGAGGATAATCTTAATCTCACACTCAGAGAAGTGAGTGTTTTGCTCGAGATCATAAACTGACCTTTGATACATCTAAATCTGTTGTAAGTTTTTATACCACAAATAGGCATATTTACAGTTATCAACTTGTGATATTCTTGAATAACCAAATTTTGCCTTATGAGAAGAATGCAAAGTACTTGGGTTTCATCATGGACCAAGAGATTCTTTGCAATATGTATATCAGTTCTCTGGAAGGGAGATGTCGAAAGAGGCTGAATTTCTGAAATATATCTCTGGGCAGAAATAGGGCGCAGATGCTACAACACTGAAACTAATTCTTCCCTTATTAGACCTATTTTGGAATATGGGCAACCAATTTATTGCTTCAGAATCAAACCTTAATTAATTGGAAAGAGTACAAATTAGTGAAACAAAAATGTTAACTGGTCAAAAATTATAACTGAGTCGTAACTGTCTTGACAAAACAGTTCTTTGTGAATTTGATCTTCTTCCATTGAACTTAAGAAGTATCGCTAGTCTTAAGAAATATTACAATAAACTTATTAGTTATGGGGATAAAAACAGAACCTCTTCCTATCTCAAAAATTGGAATAATAATCTTAGACTGAAAAAGAACAGTCCCTTCTCAATGGTTACCTCAAATGACTTTATTGATTTGCAGTCTCCCTGTCTAGTTGAACTTCACTTATCAAGGCCATGTCTTAATCCTGCTACTGATCTCTTTGGTATTCATTTTTACCCAGAGTTGATGTGCTCAGTACAAAAGAGTATTGACAACCCAGAATTGATGAGACAAATGGCTCTTGAAACTATTGAACAGATACCCACAGATGCAATACAAATCTATACAGACTGAAGCAAAGTCAGATGAGGGTTTTTCTGGTAGTGAGGTTTATGTTAAAACTTCTACATCCACTTTGAATCTCAGGATAAGAAACTCATACCTTTGTACTGTATTTAGATCGGAGCTCATCGTTATTGAAAAAGTTCTGAGTCTTATTGAGAATATCACTGAGCCAGACTTTGGGCATATATACATTCTGACAGAGAGCAAATCTTCAATCCAACACTTAAATAACTGGATGAATGTTGGAAACAAGGCTAGTATTTCAAATTGGGAAAATATCTGTAGGCTCTCGAGGTATTTTGAGATTCATTTTTAACGGATTCTCTCTCATGTTGGAATTAGTAGAATTGAGATTGTTGACTCTCTGGCTAAATCTGCTTCGTTGGAGAATTCTCTGGCAGATATGCCTTCCACTTATAATGAAATACTTTCTGAAAGTAAAAGGAGGTACACGGATCTTTTCCTCCTTCTCATGACTGGTATTTTATAAAACGGCCTGGTGGAGCACTACGCCTCAAGGGACTGAGAAGATATCAGACTTGTCTATCTCGCTTTGCCAGTGGTCACATGAAGTGTCTCTCTTATATATAAGAACACAAAATTTTTAGATTTTGCACAAATTGCAGATTAGCCCAGGCTACGCCTGAGCACATTATAGGTTGGTTTGATTTTAAACTGGATGAGGTCCTCTTAAAACCTTTTCTTTTTTTAGATTTTTTTTAAATGTATGTGGGTTCATGGAGTTGGTCTAGCTGGCTGGACCAACTGGGATTAGAAACAATAACAAATAATTTCAACGTAAAACAAAGATTCTTCTTAGTAGATTGTATTGCAATAAAACTTTCATAATAGACACTACCGAATAGCTGAGACCAATAATTAACTGGTAAAATATAATAAATCTGGTTGAAAAAGATGAATATCGGGTTTTTCACAGATGTAAAGGAAATTAAGTCCAATTTGAACCTAATTATTACAGGTATCTGTTTTATGCTTTCTTATATATTAAGAGGGGAATCTAATGAAGTGTTTTCGAAAAGGCAGATTATGTTTTGTTTCATATTAATTCAAGAAGCATCATTTCTCTCTATTAAATTTTCTTATTCTACTTGACATCCATGATCATCTACACTTTATTCTGTGAACATGATTCCCTGTTTTGTTTAACATTTATTTATTTACTTTTGAAGTCTAAATAATCTCAATTTGAAGTTATGAAATGTCATCTTTTATTAATTACTTGTCCAGTCTGCTCAAAACTAAAATGAAGACTCCTTGATAAAATAATAGAACAATTTATTCAGGGGAACATATTTTCCTCTTTTCTGCCATCTTTTTTTACTTTTAAGTTTCCCCCTCCATCTGGTTTTTATGAGCCTTATTATAAACCTTACCTCTCACTTCACTTAGAAAGTGGACGGAGGACCGCTTGTTCTCATGATACATGCATAATCGATGCTGTCAAGAAAATACCTAAGTGAATCTCACTTGAATACAAGAGAAATGAAATTAACTATTTTCAGCATTTTGACTTACACTGGCAAGACATATAAGTGAACTTCAGATAAGTTGTCTTACATTTAGGCAGATCATTTTTGCATAATACGTAAGTGTATTAATAAATCTGTTCTAAAACTGTATGCAATTTTTCTGTAACACAGTTTCTAAATGTCAGTCATGGGATTAACACTTAGTATACTAACTTACATGTTTCAAGCTTGTGTTCAAGTTGGCTAGGATAAAAATTCGTTTGAAATTATCTCCGATGATTTGGTACAGGGATGGCAACGTATGAGGTCGATGACAGCCCCATTTCAATTTTTCATAATGTAAAGAGCCGCCCTATAATGATGTACGATAGCTTCTCACATACGGCACCCCTTTTCTGAAATCGCAATCACAGAACATAGTGTGAAAATAAAGTTTCGTATGTAACATGCCATTCTTTACTAAATTTAAAGTTTGCCTTTAGGATATGGTACAACATTCTCTCCAAATTAGTAACAATGTTATTTAGGCTACTAAACTGGATTACTAAAGATAGATAAAATTCGCACAGTATTTACAGGAAAATCTAACGGCTAAAGATTTCTTTACAAAACTGCTTGTTAGAACCAGTAAAATATTTATGTTTCAATAACACAGGAGGATAAACTCTGATTTGCCTGGGCCTAGCTCTCTAGATCAGAGATACTGTTTTAATGGCAATTAGAAATAATGGATATTTAGTCCAATATTGAGGAATGTTTATGTTTTTTACAGAACCTGAACTAAGTCTTTTTGTGCTCAAGACAAAAAAAAAAAAAAAAAACTGCATTACGCTTCTACCACCAAATATAGTGGGAAAATACTGAAATAAGATCTTCCTATTATATAATATATTAAGAATAAACTAATAATTCCTAAATTAAAAATCTAACAATTTATATTTTGTACAAAAAAGTGTTTACATTACTTTCCCAGATTTCTAGCAATGAGGACCCGCCTTCTGGAGTTCCTGGAACATTTCTAGGTACACCGATGTGGACTATAATGGTCTTATCACACGTAAACTATGCATTGAAAAAGCAAATGATTTCAATTTACAATATCATCTCTCGGTGAAGAATACATCGATTTTTCATGTTATAGCGAAAATTTTTCCACCGATTAAGCCTTACCATAAGTCAACCTGAACCAAAATAAATAGGAGGAATAGTTTCGCGTACCACTATAAAAAAAAAGCCTGGGATACTATTGAATCCGTGACAAAGTAACATATTTTCAATATAGATATAATCGAATAATTGAATAAGGGAATATTTTTATTAAAATACTAATCTGATAGTTAACTGTTATATGTTGAGCACCCCATGCTTTTATTTTTAGTTTCATAATCCATCAAAGCAGCTGGCTTTTATCCAATTTTTTTAATATCAGCTCTTAACAATGAGGAATTTGCACATGTGAAGGATTCGAACATAGTATTTTTCTGATACTTCCAGGCTCTTAAATTCCAAAAATGTTCTCAAAAATGTAAAAAAACTAGGTCCATCACTTTAAAAATAAATTTTAAAGTTAATCGAAAATCACGTGACATCAAAACGCTCCGTGATTGGTTGTGACGTCATCGTTCACAATATCCAATATTTTCTTATTGCTTGTAAGCGCGCACTATGTTCCGATCACAGACAGACCAGGCTTTCTTTAGTCTATGGTTCCGATTTTGTTTTTGCAAGTTCTTGGAATTTTCTAGTTATCAAAATTTATTTTTATTTAAACCTGAAGGTTTATTTTATAGATCTCGATAGCTTAATTATCTCAATTTGTTATAAATGTTTCTTCTACCTGGATTTACCAAAGGACAGTCGGACAACCTCCCAAAATTGACTGATGTCAATGTTTTCGATCTTGGGAAAAAAAACCCAGATTTTATTGGAGCAGAAATACGGGGAATTAAAAACCAAAGGTATGTAAAATCATTTATTTATTTATCCAATTTTATTTAACATGTATTAATTTTATTCATGTTAATCACAGCCCTTCTGCTTGTAGACATAGACAAGTCAAATAAATATGCATATATCATATACACACATTTGTAGTAGCATCGCTTTTTATAAATAGATATGGATGTAATATTAAAATAAAAATTAGAGGAGGTATTCTCATTAGCCTTCGTGTTGCAAAAAGTAGACCGTAGCGCTCCAAAACTAAACCAATTCTTAGATATTTTAAATTTGATGAAAAGAAATTTAAAATCTTTAAAAGGCTTTACTTAATTATTTATACACTTTAAAATAGCAATGCAATTTTATTGCCTTTAATATTAATGTTAAATTAAAAAATATATAAAGTGTCTGAAATTAAATTTAATTTTTAAAGTAATATCATTATTAAGTATTTTTAAAAATATTATAGGGGAGACCGGGGCACCTTGGGACACTTTTCAGTTAAACATTTTTATGAATTTTTTTAAAGCTAATTGAAAAAAATAAGTATGCATGCATATATTGTCATCATATCTGCTTCTTATAAACATTAAACCTACTTAATATCTCATTTAGTTAAAGAGTAATAAAAGAAATAAAATACATTTCCAATGTCCCAACCTGCCCCACTGTATGGGGTAGGTTGGGACACTAAACAACAAATACAAAATACTGTTCAAATTATTTTTATTAGTTGTTATAAAAGAGAAATAGCTGAAAATTGTTCAAGTTAATACATTTTTTAACAAATCTTATATTTGTAGCTGATTCAAGCATATTAGCATTTACAGCAGAATACTTTCTGTTTGTTTTTCTTGTTCTCACCATTTTTTCTGAAAAAAAAAAAGATTAATAAATTAATATTTTGACATGTTATTTTATGTTTTACTATCCCTAAACTTTCTACTCTCTAGTTTTGTGTTATGAACTCACGAATCAACCCTTCTATCTCTTTCCTCTTTTATGTTTTTATTTTTTCGCTCGTTGTCATTTCTGTGCTCACTGATAGAAGCCTCTGGATTAACGGGCCAGGCCCATAGAATCCAGTTGCATCACCACCTTTGATGCCTTTGATGTTAAATCAATTAAAAATTAGGCACCAAAATATTAATTATTTTGCTTGAATTGATATTTGTTTACACTTTTTAAAATGTTCCAAGGTGTCCCATCTATGTGTGTCCCAACCTGCCCCATTTTACATAGTATCTTTTGGTAACTACCATACAGTTAGGCTTAACAATACAATTTATTTATTAGCATAGAATTAATAATAAATGAATTTTCTTTCATAACAATATACTTTTTTTAAAAATATTTAAATTTTTTTTCAAAAAAATTACTTTTTAAAATGCACATTGATGTAATTTTGGGTTATTCAAAATAAAGAAAATGAAATTATTCCTTACCTATAAGCACTATTTTCATCAAAATTCTTTGAGAAGTGAAGAGGAAGGCCATCTATCAATACACATGAGCACTAATTCCTGGCTGCAAATTAAAGCCTGAAAATAAAGGTGTCCCAAGGTGGGCTATGTCCAAGGTGCCCCACTCTCCTCTACTTTTTTCAAATTAGTCGCCAATTTAATTGAAAAATATCACTGTGAATTGATACACTTAAGAAAGTATGCATCTCTGAAGAAAACATTTATAATATCTTGAAAATACATAACCTTCCCCTCCCTTGAGTTATTTATTAGATAATTATATGCTTTAGATATTTATATGTTTTAGGATATTTATATGCTTTATCAAACATTTATTGTACTTGAACTCTGTGATAATACTCAAAAATTAGCAGTTTTAAAAGTTAAATAGCACTGGTTAATCAACAGTCTTTTTAAAGGTATAATGTATTTTTATATACTTTAATTGTTCTAAATTAGTAATATTTAAACAAAAGCAAGCATTTACTTACCAAAAAATGGTCTTCAAAAACCAATGGAGATGATTTATATGATAATTTGGAGTTTAACTTCTCATCCCTTTTCATAGCATTTGTCCAGATTTTACGTGCATGTGAATCTTTGGGAGCGCTGAAAAATATCTTCTCATTGCAATTAGTTGTATTTTTACAGAGTGGCACAATACAATATTTATAATATGATTTTTAATGCCAGACATAATAAAAAAATTTCTATTATATGCGATACTTTACACAGAAATAAATTTAAAAGTCGCCTTTTAACATGTAAACAATATAGGTTGTCAGTGTTTTCGTGAACGACGACGTCACAAACTCGGCGGAGGAACAGTATCGTTTTTGAGAGACGTTAAAGAGTCCATTATAAAACCCTTTAGAAATCACTAATTAGATTCCCAAATGAAAGAAAATGGGTACTGCCCTGCTTACTTTTTTCCTTCTATTGTTTAAAATTAAAATTAGAAAATGTGAAAATTCCTCGTTTCATTATATAGGAGCTTTTTAACCAATTTCTCTTTCATGATCTGTTTTAAGATTACTTCTTACTTTCTATTCTTTTTTGTGAACTAAAAGAAATTTAAAAATATTTTTTTATGTTTATTTTATTTTAGACTTTCTTGTATTAGATAGTTATTTATACGGTTAGTGCATATGATAGACAACATAATTTTAGCTTTGGTTGTCTTGGCAACCTGTTGCGAAATTAGCAAATCGAAATTTCCAGACTTGTGTCCTTTGCTTGAAAGCAAGTAGACTAAATCAAACGTCGTGGAGTCTTGATACCATATGATTATTAGTATTTAGATCCTTGATTTTTTTTTTTGTTTATTTGGCCTGTTTTTATTTTAAAGCAATGAATAATATATCAATTGAGAGTCGTATATCCGACGTAAATGATCATCTCCAAGATGATGGATCTTTGAAATCTATAACAAATATATTAAAAGATTTAACGAATATGATGAAGAATGACAATTACAAGTAAGTTTTTTATTCTTTGAATGTAATTATTCTTTGACATTTTGTGTTCGAAAAACTACCAATTTCACGTAAAATAGCTATTAAGAACGATCTAATTTGGATGCATACAATATTGGATATTTTTATTGTTATGATATGCTGCACGATTGATTACTTAATGTATTAATACATAAGTCACTAAAATTGTGTGCGACTTGTATTTCACTCTTAATTTTTTTTTTTTAATTTCAATAGCAACATCAATTTAATGCTTATAATATTTTTCTGTAATTTGCATTTGAAACTGTTAATAAAACGTGATTATATCTGTATAGATCAGAGCAAGATATATGCAGTACTTTCTTATGAGAAATATTAAAATGTTTATCGCTTAAAAATGGTTTTGCATGGTAATAAAATGTAGGTATTGTAAAAATATATGTAAAGACTTTTGTAGGAATAAAAAAGTTTTTAATAGCAATGCATCCGTTTTCATAAGAACTGTGGGACTTATAAATAATTTTGAAAAGTTATGTCAGTTACCTTTTCATAATATATTCTTTTAATATTTATGTAAGTTAAAGCCTTTAAGTATTTGAGCATAAATTTTGAAGCCTTTCATCTTCATTAAAAATTGTTTTCATTGATATTTTTACATTGTACTGCATTATATTCTCTTTAAAACAATTGCTTATGAGAGCTCTATTATTATAAATTAAGTTCATTTATTTATGTAGCATTTACTGGTTTTTTAATCTGTGTAGCACTTGTTTATTTCATAATATTTAGTATTTAACTTTCTAACTATTCTATTAGGTAATATAGTACTAATATAATTATATATATATATATATATATATATATATATATTATTACCACATTAGAACTTTTCTGACAGAATAACATAAATTCTTAAAAATCTTTCTTATTTATCTTGCATATTATCACTATCTTTGCATGCATATTTACATATTTTTTTAAATATCCTAGGTCCAAGTTATCGTCAAATAGTTGGAATACTGTCATAAAAGTGACTAATATTGCTCATATGAAATTAATTAAGGAAACTAATGAAGATGAAGAGCTAGACTTCTTAGCTGAGTATTTAAGATTTGTAAGGAATTCTTGTGGAAATGGAATTGTTGAAAATCAGCACTTCATTTTAAGGTTTTTATATATATTTTTTTCTTGTTATAGTTAACCCTCTAAAGTTAAGAAATTTAATTCATTTTTAGGGAGGGGGAGACAAGCTCAGAGTTCAATGTCATTCCGAATTAGAAATTTTTGCTTTTCATTCAATGAAAGAAAGATAAGGGCTTTGAAAGAGATTTTTTAAAAGGCCCCTTCCACTATGGTCGACTGCAAGCCATTACCACTGTTTGGAGGGGCTATGGCTTATCATGGCCGATGGCAGCAGACGATAAGGCCTCTTCACACTATGGTCCACTGCAAGCCATTACGACCGTCTGAAGGGACTTTGGCTTATTGTGGTCACTGGCAGCAGGCGATAAGGCCCCTTCCACTATGGTCCACTACAAGTCATTACCACCGTCTGGAGGGATTTTGGCTTATCGTGGCCGATAGCGGCAGACGATAAAATAGCCTTGGCGGACGATGGCTTTCAAGACAGTTTTTCTCCATAGATCAAAGGCAGCCAGATGCGCAACTAAAGTGAGCAGTAGACCCTATGGACGATTCAATGCGCTCGGCTCATTTAGTGGCTCAGCGTGTGGATGCAACCCATGAACCATTGTTCAAGGTCATCATCAAGAAGTGGTGAACAATTGGCCGTAGTGTTTTGGCTACTGTTGTTTTGCTCTTTTTTTTTATTTTTTTTATTTATTTATTTATTTTTTTTGCCATTTTGTGTCTGGATGCCTGGGTAGCAAAGCAAAGTTTGACTTATTTTCTTTGATTCCTTATTTCTGTTTAGTTATTGATGTCAAATATATATAAAAATAAAAAGTTTGGAATGCTTTAAAAAGAAACTGTATATTTTTAAACCAGTATTCTTGTGCTTATAGCCCTTCCTTTTTTTTACACCATTCCAAAAGCCTGATTTTTTTTTCTGGGAAAAGAGTGAACATTATATATATAGTTCTACTGTTTTGGGAAGTTATTTTAATTTTTTTCAATTATGAACAGTGTATCAAAGAGGTGCTTGAAAAAAATATCAGGTTTTGGAAAAGTCATTGAAAAGTGCTTGAAATTTTCAGAAGCAAAAGAGTGGGAACCATGATATTTTTTTTAATTTTCTAGGTCCAAGTTATCGTCAAATAGTTGGAATACTGTCATAAAAGTGACTAATATTGCTCATATGAAATTAATTAAGGAAACTAATGAAGATGAAGAGCTAGACTTCTTAGCTGAGTATTTAAGATTTGTAAGGAATTCTTGTGGAAATGGAATTGTTGAAAATCAGCACTTCATTTTAAGGTTTTTATATATATTTTTTCTTGTTATAGTTAACTCTCTAAAGTTAAGAAATTTTATTCATTTTTAAAGAATTTTCTTTATAATAATTAACTGGATGATTTACCTAGACATACCTGTCTTCCTTAGTTGACATTTTGACTTATTAATTATAAATTTTAACATCTTTATTTTTTTTATTTAACTTAATTAGTCTTAATGCTATGAATATTTATTATTAAAATAAAGAAATTCTTAAAAAAATGTATTATGTTTACATACTTTAAGTATATCAATAGATTATATATGTGCAGTTAAAAAAAAACTGCTCTCAGAGGCTTCTTCTTGGATATATTTAATGATTGACACTCGTCATGCAATTGATTTGTTTAAGGTATGCATAACAAGTCTAATTTGTCATTCTAATCTTTTGTTTCCTGTATATACTATGCTGCACTTCAGTAGATTAAATATGTTCTAAATCAAAGTATTTTTCAAACGTATTTGTACACAAGAGGATAAGATGTTCTCTTACAAATTAATAAAAAATTTTAAACATACTAATATTTAATGCCTATAATCCCTTCTAGAGATAGCTAAAAGATAGTTTGTAGAATAATTCTGTTTTCTTGGAACAAGTTTTCCTTTTCAATAAAGATAAAGAGTAATCCTATAAAGAATTTACTAAATTTTCAAGTAACTGCGTTTAATTAAAAATTTTTTATTTATATTTTATAATTTTTTAAGCCTCACACATAAATTTACTTTTTCGGTAGTTACATTCACTGAAATAATAACAAATAACTATATCTGTTATAAAACTTTACAGTACTGTATTTATTTGTGATATCAAATGAATCTTTTATCGCAAAGTTAATCTTTTGTATAAACAGCTTCCTATGATGTTTAAAATGACAGATGAATGATCATTGGTATGGACTGGGTGAAATATTTAAAGTTGTTTAAATTTCACATTTGTTTTCATCTGTGCAGTCCATCTTAAATTAGAATTAAGATATTTATATATTTTTAAAGAAATTGCTTGGGCATAATGAAATAAAATTAACACTATTTCTATTATCAGAAGTACTTTTAGCAATAAATAGCATAATAAATATATTGCATTTAGTTTTATGTTTTATAAAAGGATATACATTATCATTCTGTGTGGAATGTATTTCATTATTATTATTATCAGGGTTGGAAAAAAATCATGATTTAAAAAAAAAAAAAATCAGATTTATTTGATTTAAATCAGATTTTTTTGATTTAAATCGGATTTTATTTATTTTTTTTCTGAATACTAATTTTAATTGTTCTTTTTATGTTTTTTGCAATATACATAGAATAGTTTGTTATAAGAAGTCACATCTTATCTATCTAGTATATTCTGCACACTGATTACCTAAACTTAAATATATAAATTTTAATCTAAATACATTCTATTATTTTGTAATTGGATAGTGCAAACTCAATAAGATGTCAATTAAAAGAACAAATTAAATATTCTTTTAATGCAAACTATTTATTTAAAAAAACAAATCACAATTATTTTAATATTTTTTTAAGTACCGAATTATGGATTTAATTGTTTCAATAAAAACACTTGCTTTGATGCTTTATCCACTACTCATTGGTTACGAAGGCTAGAATGAACAATACCAAAAGAAGAAAACTGTCTTTCCATTCCAGCAGATGAAGCCACGGCTATTGTTATTTGGTAGACAAACTGGATTTCAGTTCTCTTTACCTCCCATTACATAAAATGAATTCAACCAGTCATAATCAATCATTGTACTACCCCTGCTACATATTTTCTGATAATAACCCCTAAATTCTTGGAAAGCACATGCTATTTATTTACACTTATTTACTTTTTGGTATTACTGTGCTGACTGATTCCCAGTTTTCCTGTCTTTGGAATATAGGTTTTAAAAGAAGTGAAAAAAAATGATTTAAATCAATGATTTTTTTTAAATCAACTGATTTAAATCATGCCAACCCTGATTATTATTATTATTATTATTATTATTATTATTATATATTTGTGAGATATGTGCTACAGCCAAGTGGACAGCATTTTATATGTATGTGTAAACAGTGGTGTAACAAGGTTTAGTGGTACCTGGTGCAGAGTTTTAACTTGTCACCCCACATCTCAGATATACCAAATTATAAAATAAAATTTATTGATAAATTAAATAAAAAAAAATTCTATTAATAATTCAGAAGTGTTTGGGTCCCTGGGTAAATGCTAAAATTCTGGCTATTTTGCACTAACCAACTCTGGATTTCTTGAAAAATAAAATAATAAATAAGTTCCCTGTACTACTTTTTACTTTTACTTTAAAAGTAAATCAGAGAATATAGAATATTCTCTATCGCTCTCAAGTAATCTCCGAACTTCTGCAAAGTGATCTATTAGGCTTTGAATATTAAAATAACAGGTTAAAACTTGGTGAACTACTTTAACAACACACTACTAGAAGGTTCTGAAAAAGGCAAGGGCATTGACAATTTCGAGGGGTAGAAATGCTTAGGAATGAAAGCGATGGAAGATTATGTAACAACAATTATAAGTTAAATCTGTAAAAGAGGTCATTTTCAATGAAAATACAAGCTCAAGAGTATTATTAATAACAATTTCAAAAGATAAAGCAGCTTACTGAACTTATGAAAAAAGCATTGTAATTGGCTTTTTATCCTTGTATTTTGATTATTTTACAAAATTATTTAAGGAAAACTATCTTACCTATAAAAAGTATTAAAATAATATTATTTCAATCTCATCAAAATCAACAAGAAAATTTTTTTTTGAAAATATGTAAAAGGGAATTTACAATTTTGATTTACTTTTCTATTGACTTAACATTAGCTTCAAAGCATGAGGTGTTGAGTAAGGTATGCCCTTAATATTAATAACAAACTAGCAACTTTGCTCAAAGTTGGTGCCTGATTAGGGCTACACGTAGCTTCTTATGCCACTATTAGTAAACCTTTGAAAAAATTACTCTAGTGGATAATTAGCTTTAGTTCATATTTAATACTCATTAAAGCCCTTATTTGAAAATTTATAGATTGTTATATTTTGTTGTGATAACCTTGTTTTTAACAAATAAATTTTACTTAGTTCTAGTGAAATCTTGGACTGTGTTAAGAAAACAGTGAATATTTTTAAGCAGAAATCATCTGAGAAAGGTATGGGAAAGTTAAGTTTCTGAAGTTTATCTAGCTGTCTCTGTGTATATATATATATATATATATATATATATATATATATATATATATATATACTTTTTGAATCATGATATATTTAAATATAAATGTATTTATTTTTACTTTCTTGTATATAAAGTTTTGTAATCATTAACAAATGTAAGACTTTGAATTTGAAAGTTTTAGACCTCTCTAAAAATATCTTTTTAAAATTTGAACTGTAACTCAAAGTATAGGCTTCCACCTTGTAAAGTTTAGAGGGCTACATTTGAAACCTTATAAATGGTGGTGGGCCACACTCTCTTAATTGGTGAATTTTCATAAAATTCTGTAGGTAAGACAATGAATATGTATGAAATTATAAGTTTAGTTTAATTAAAACAAAAGTTTAGTTATTTTGTTAAACCTTGTATCTTTAGATTGCAATAATTTTTGGTAAATTAGTTATCCCTGTCGAGAGTACAAAATATATAAAATTTAAATGTTTTTTGACCTGTCATTTCTATATTATTGCCACTTTAAAATTTGAAAAATTGATTTGATATTTGATATTTTCAAATCAACTTTATTTTTCAAACATTTATTAACTATATATCACAATTTATAAATTTGGGGAAAGTATTTTATTTTTCTGATGGGTGCATGGCAAAATTATTTAAAGTAAAGTGGTACACCAAATAATGGCTTTAATACTATAACAAGAGGGCTAAATTTCTATCAATAAAAATTTACTTAATATACCTATATAAAACATGCACTAAAGACATTTTTAATTTAGAATCAAAGATTGTAAAACACTGTTAAAATAATTCCTGACAAAAAACAGCTTTGATCACAAATTATAAGTGACAACTTTATGTAGGATTAAACAAGAAATTCAAAGTTATTAAACTGAATTTTATTTACGTTTTTTTTATTTAAGTTTTATTTACAGTATATCAGTTTGTAGTTGTTAAGATTTTTTGTTCAGTTTAATCTGAAATTGAAAAATGTTGCATAATAAATGGAAAAGTTATTGAAACTTTGAATAGTTTTTATTTCAAAAATCAATTTAAATAATATTAAATTTAGGCATATCAGCATTTAACCATTCATAATGTAAATATTCTGCTGCTCCAATTCCAATTGTAAGAAACAAAGTATTGATAGTGAACTACTCATTTTTCACATCTTAAAGCAGGGTTGGAAAAAATCATGATTTTTTTTTTAAATAAAAAAAATCAGATTTATTTGATTTTTTTCTGAATTCTTATTTTAATTATTGTTGTGTTTTTATATTTTTTGCAATATACATGGAATAGTTTGTTATAAGTAGCAACTTATTTATCTAGTATATTCTACACACTGATTACCTAAAATTAAATACATAAATGTTCATCTAAATACATTTCATTATTTTGTAATTGAATGGGGCAAACTTAATAAGATGTAAATTTAAAGAACAAATTAAATATTCATTTAATGCAAACTATTTATTAAAAAAACAAAAAATCACATTTATTTCAATATTTTTTAAGCAACGAATTATGGATTTAACTGTTTCAATAAAAACACTAGTTTCGAGGCCGTATCCACTTCTAATTGGTTACGAAGGCTAAAATGAACAATACCAAAAAATGAAAACTGTCTTTCTATTCTAGCAGATGATACCACGGCTGTTGTTATTTAGTAGATAAACTGGATTTCAAGTTCTGTAATACTTTCTTTATCTCCCATTACATAAAATGAACTCCACTAGTTATAACTAGTCGTTGTACCTACACCTACTCCATACTTTCTGATAACAACCCCTAAATTCTTGGAAAACACATGTTATCTATTTACACTTATTTACTTATTGGTATTTCTGTGCTGACTGATTTCCAATTCTCCTGTCTTTGGAATATAGGTTTTAAGAGAAGTGAAAAAAAAATTATTTAAATCATGGTAACCCTGTCTTAAAGTAGCCAAACGATGGCCTAATGGTTAGGGTGCTGATCTTCAGTACCAGAGTTTATGGGTTCGAATCCTACTGTGGTATGGATGTTTGTAGCTGTTCAGAATTGGCTTTAAGAAGATCTTGGTCATCATATTGCAAAAAAGTAGACCATAGCACTCCAAACCTAACCATTCACGCTGTAAACATTCTTTGGTTGTATATTTTTATAAACCATACATTTTCCTCAGTCAGTGACATAATATAAACTTCATCTGACGTTTTTAACAGTTTTTTAAAATACTCTATAATTTTTTAAAATGTAATTTTTTGAAAAAGGTAGCTTGTTACTGAATTTCTCTTTGATACTCTAAATATGTGATTTTGATCTCATGTAACTTGCAGTAGAGTCGTAGAGTCCAAATAGGAACATTTAGAGCATTGTTAAGAATATTCTACTATTTTTTACATCTTAGTTAAAGTTTGTAGCTTCATAAAAGTTTGTTCAGGGCATTTACACCTCTCATTCTTTCATTGCCTTTCCTAATAATATATGGTTGTGATATAACAATCTAGTATTAATTTACATTTGAATACCATCTTATGAATCTAATTACTTTAGGCATGTAACTGTTTGATGCTAATAAACTGCAATATCCTTCCAGCTATTTATGTAAACTTATCTACTTTAGTGATAAAGTTTAATAAGTTCTGCAGCAACCACTTTTTAGTTTTCAGAACAAAATGATCAGTGTGGCATGTTCAGATTGTTTCTGCTGCTTGAATAATTTTGTTTAGCTAACTGGTAAATTGAAACATAACATGTATAAAAGTTGTTAAAATATAAATCCAGCTTTTTGTTGCCAGCAAAAGTAATATATAAAATGATTTTCAACTCTCCTAATTACACAAAATGCAATTACTTTTCCCTCAAAATATGGATATTCATTCAATTCCTTAAATCTTAGTTAGTACAAGAGGTTCTGTATCTTTTTCTAAATTGCCTTTTTCTTGGCTATATTGTCTGGTTTATTAGTGAATAACTGGCATATATCTTAATAAAAAAGTCTATTGGATACTGTTTATATATATATATATATATATATATATATATATGACACAGTGGTAACACTAGTGAAAAATCTTTTTCGACAATTTGCTTTTTTTTTTTTTTTTTTCCAGCAAGGTCAAGAAAAGATTTTGTAACTCATAAATATTATGCATGATATTGAGCTCTTAAAAATGGAAAAATTAAAAGCAAGAATATTGAACAAAGCCCAATTAACTTCATCCATTTTCTTACTCTTATGACAAGTAATAAAGAGATTATGGATACAAGGGCATATTCTTGATTACTTTTTTTCTTTACTTCTTTGTATTCAAAAATCCTCTGAAACTGTGATTTTGTTTTTTAATACACTATGCAAGCACTTTAAACGGAAATATAACAGAACAAAGGAATAAAAAAATATCTGTAGTATGAGGCAATTTAAAAAAAAAGACTGTGTAACACACCAGTACTACAAAAATGGAACATGATATTATGAATGTATGTATATTTTTATATTATGACTAAAATATGACTAGTATTGCATATTTATACACTGAAGTCTTTTATAATGTGTAGGATGAATATTATGTTTTTTTTTAAATCTATATTTAGTTAATCTTACTAAAATATGCATCTAAAATTTGAAAAAAAATGAATTTTTAAAAATTCTCTAAAAAATAAATTTATAAGTGTAAAAACTTAACTCTAATGATAAAAAATATTTCAAGCATATTTCTTGGGGAAATTGCTAGTCAAATATCACGTACCAAAAATGGAACATTAGAATATAAATGGTTAAAAATATATCATATTTTGTTTATGCAACTAATGCTGCTTGATTTATTCTTAATTTTTGTACTTACTTCTATTTAATGAATATGTGTTTTTCTATATGCAGCATACTATTTCTGGAATATATTTTAAAGCAGGACACCTTTTTTCATAACTGTTATGATATTGTTTCTTTAAAGAGTAGGTAAGGAAATCTTAGTTTTATTATAGTCTCCTAATATTTTTATATTTTAAGAATTGAATTTTTATTATATCTCAGTAGTTATAGCGATCTATATGAATGCAGTTGTGCCAGAAAATACTGACTAACTATTATGCATCCCATTTAAATGTACAATATCAAACATTTAAAACATGATCAGCTGGTAATCAAGACTTACTTATTCTGTGTTTATATAGTTTTTAAGTAATTTATTGATACAGTAAAACCTTGCTATCTAATAGAAAAATAAAACCATCTGTAGTGATAATATTTTGCAGTTCAGATAAATTTGCATAAAACTGAATGTCTCCTAGATATGATGATTTCTTGTTGAACTACTGTAATGTGGTGTTTGTTTTTTATAACTGATTATCATTTCCTATCTGCTGTTACAATATTTCAGGTATCAAATGTTAAGAAAAAATTTCACCTGATATATTCTCTCTGAATTCAAGTGAATATCCATGTAGAATCTTTAATTCCACACAATTAGTGATGAATTATTTGCAAGCTATTGTCTAGTTTTCACCAGCTACCTCAAATACAGATGCACTTCTTTCATCTCTGGCAGTTACCCCATTACACGTTTCTTTGTCAAAAATGAATTAATTGTAATTCTGCATTATACATATCTGTAATTTAAACTTTCATATTGTTTTATAATATTTAGTTGTTAGATTAGTTTTATAATTTTTTTTATTATTGTATCACAAGTAAGCCAACCATATTTGAAATCTTTTAAATTAAATTTATAGTTTGAATTATCTACTATTGATATAATGTTACATCCCTCTATAAAGATAATTTTATTGAGTCCCTTAAGTATCATTATATTGAGGTTTTACGATGATTAAAATGAATTAAAAATTTTCCTTAGTGTTTAATTCACACCTTTCTTTTCCCAAAATTGTTTGTATGAAAGATTTATAAGGATTTACTGGCAAACTTGTTAAGTTTGAAAATGGTTATGAAAATAATTTTTTAATTTACATTGTTAAATCTGTTTTAGAACATAGATATATAATATTTTTTTTAAAACTGATTGATGCTGGTTTATTTTGATGGTTCTGATAAATTCTCTGATAAATGAGTCTATAAAATATAAAATCTTTGATTTGATTAAAATTTTTTTTTTCCATTGTCTGGGGCATTTTACTGCTTATTACTCTTTCCTTTAAAGTGCTTTGTCATAATTTATTACCATTATAAATAAAGGTTTGAGTTTAAATGCAAGGAATCGTGATTAAACATTAACTTCTAAACAATAAAAATATTTATTTCTTAAAAGTTTTTTACAGGTAATTAAAATATAAAACTTAAAAAAAATATTGAGTTTTTTGATACATACGAAAAATGAAATGATTATTTAGTTTGTTTTGGTTTCATGTAATATGTCATTTGCAATACATTAAACATAGCATACTCTATAATTTCTTTATAATCAAGAACTTAAATCAGAGCGCAAACTCATCTGGAAAATCTGTAGACATGCCAACTACTCCAGATTCTCCAGAGTTGCTCTGGAAAAATGAGAAAAATTGATAACTCTGGAAACTCCTCAGATTGCTCCGGAAAATAACAAAACTTTTGAACAGCTAAAAGATTACAATTCAGTAATTAAATACGAAGTTTGGCAAAAAATACTGCTGAATATTACTCTTTCCACACAGTAATGCTGCATGTAAAGGAGTTTTCAGTACTGTGCAGAAAAACCAAACTGTATTTAGGTGAAATTTGTGTAGACAAACTCTAGAATCCCTGATGACAGAAAAATGAAAAATTTTAATCAGAATCAATGTTGCTACAAGAAACACTGTTCTGAAAAATAAGTTGTTAAAGCTAAAAAAGCTACTCGTACATTTTTAAATACATTAATTTTAATTTAGAAACCATTAAGATATGCACTTATATCTAATCTGTAATTAGCATGTTAAAATTTCAAACCATGCTGTTGCTCCGGACAAAAGTGCTTGAATGTTGGCATGCCTGAATCTGTTATTCTGTGAGAACTTTTTTTTTTGTCTGGAATTTTCAGAGAAATTTTAGGGAATATGGTGGAAAAACTTGGAATTTTTTAATCTTAAGTAACAACTTTAAATCTACCTCTTGTTCCCCCCTCCTTTCTGGCTAAGAATATATTATTTAGAAACAGTTGTTTCTAGTTTAACAATCAGTTCATAGATGGCAGCAGCAGTAGGAATTTTATGATATTAGTGATAAGGTCTTAAAATTCTTAACTATTTCAATAAGATATGTTTTATACTCTACATTTATTCGACTCTATTAATATTTAGATATTGTGATTTCTAAATATATTAATTAAAATAATTTAATTGGGATAAAGAAAAGTATGAGTTTTTATGCTAAACAGGGCTGGAACTAAATCCTTTCACAGCTTTAGCAAAAAACTGGTAACCATCCTTGTAATTTTAAAGTATGATACAATTTTAATAGCATGAGTATAACATAAATATGAAAATGTATGTGAAAGTTTAATAGATAAAATTTAAGTTATAAATAGAAAATATTAGGTATACAAAGTTATTATGTATCATACAGAAATGCTTTCAATTAAATAATAGTGTAATATTAAAAATATAAAGGTATTAATAAAAGATATAATGATTATGTATAGTGAAGATAAATATAATGATTACTTATAGTAAAGATAAATATAATGATTACGTATAGTAAAGACAAATATAATGATTACGTATAGTAATAGAGCATATAATTTTTATAAAGAAAGAATTATTTTTAAAACGCTTGCTCTTATTCTTTAGAAAATAACACTTCAAAGGCATTAAATTGTTCAAAAAACATTTCTAATTATTAAAGTCTCTAATAATAAAAACTATCTCTTTCATTTATATGACTATGAAACAGTGGTGCAATGTATATTTTTGCTACCCAGAGCACAAGCTAAATTTACAACCTTGGACCATTAGATACTCTTTTGCCGACTCCTATGATAAATTGCATTTAGTAATCTCATTAATAACTACTTAATGTTATAGTTAATAATGATGTAGAATGATTTGTAATTACAAAAAAATAAAAATATTGTGGCAACTGAAACATTTTGAGCCAAAAAACGAAATTGATCAAATTAAAGTACAGTAACCTGTGGCTCATTAATTGGCAAAAACTGTTGTGGATTTGAAGATTGAAGGATCATAATTAGTATATATGTTTCACATTTTAATAACATTAAAAAATGCTCATTCATTTGATTAAAATTGCCTTTTTTTGTAATATACCCTGCCCATGTTTCAAACTTTTATCTGAAACTGGCAATCGTCTTTGAGTTTCCACTGATTTTTCAAAGTTTAGCTCTGTCCCCAACAATTAATAAATAAAATAAAAGTAAATTGTCAAGCCTAATTTTCTTTTTGATAATTCTAAGTTATTGCCTTTTAATTTTACTCTTTAAAGGGATTTTAAAGAATTAATTTTTAACTTTTCCTTAATCCTACTTGGGGTGAATTATCCTATTTTGGACTTCATTTCCAAAACAGTACTGAATCACCATGACTGATGCCTCCATGGCAAATGCCACTTTTGCATGCCCTACTTATGGTCCTTATACTTTAAAAAGCATCTCTAATATATATATTGTATATTTTCTTTAAATAAGCTAGTTTATTTAATTCAGTTTTCAACACAAATTTCTGTTTAAATTTCTGTAAAATATTAAAATTTATTTTGTAATTATAAGATATGTTCATTAAATTATTAATATGTAGAGTCTTAATAAACATGAACATCTGTAGTTTGAGGTGCTCTTTCTTAACTGTCTAAAGTCATTTATGCAAAAATTGCCTTTAATAAATTATTGAATAATATTAAAACATATGTATATAAATTAAAATATTTACAAGGATATAAATATTATATAGATATATGCTTGTATGTATGCTGTGTACCCTAACATAAAACTGCATTTTTAGAAATTTTTAGTTTTTTGCCTGGAAAATTCAGGAAATTTTGAAATTATATTTGAGTTTGCATACTGTCAATGCTTAATTCTCATTGCAGTTTTATTAGGACTATTTTCAAAATATAATGGTCACTATTTAATTGAATTTTACGTACTTTAAGAGAAAAAAAAAGAAATATTGTATCAAATTTTTCATTGCACTTAGGAGATTAATTCTGATAATATTAGTACTGTATCAACAATTACGTAGCAACTATAAAACTTAAATGTTTAAAATCTTGGTTTTAATCTTATTTTTCAAGGCTCTATTTGATTTCAATCTTCATTAAGTTTTTAAACTTCTGTTGATTCCAGTACAATTGTAGTTGACGGTTGAAGGAATTATCCTTTGCTCAATATTCTGTGGTATATTCTATACAATGGAATTTTATGAATAGATTAATTGTAGTGTTACACTTTATTTACTACAAAATGGCAAACTTCTGAAGTATATGACTCAATAGTTTTTGTGATATAGATTTTTTTAAACAAACTTATAATCAAGTTTTAACATTAAAATTGGGTTGGTTATGAATGTTTAACTTTCATAAATATTTGTAAACTGCATGCCTGAAACCATTTTCTTTTATTGCAGGTTACTTCTTCTTGACATAATAATTCAACAATTGAGTTGTGGTCCAGGAAATGCCTATTTTGTTATTCCGCAATCATCTTTAAATTATGTTACAGACCTATTTATAAAGAATGTAATGAAACTTGTAGAAATATGTAATAGTGAAGATTCAGATTTGGTTAGTATTTTAAAAATTTTATTCATCGTGTATTTTGCATTGTATTAGGACTATCATTTGAAAAATCTATAATTTTAGTCAGTTCAGATTGAATTTCATAGAATATAATTTCTTTAGAAATTTACCCCTTATTTTGTTTACTGGTGCTAGGTTCAACAAAATTTAAAGACAGTCAAAATCTAGCATTAAATTCATGCAGTAATAAAGAACCACTTGAGGCAGTAAAGGTTTTTAAACCTCTATTTTATTTTGTCAACTCAAATTTGGAGCATAATCTGATAACATCCTTAGAGCAACAGTTTTGCAGCATTTTGATACAGAGAAAAAAAGAAAAGCAATGTTATTCTCAAATGAGAGAAGGTTTCCCATGGTAATTAATTGCTGGGAATAAAAAATTTTTTATTTTTGCTGTGTCACCGCTTTTACATTAACTATATGGTTTCCGCACATCTGGAAAGTCATGGAAAATCATGGATTTAGACAATGGATTAATTTTGTCATGGAAAGTCTTGATTTTTCAAGTAAAATGAGTAAAAGTCATGGAAAGTCATAGATCCGCTAAACTACCGATTAAAAAAAAATGCATTGAATTGTTTAATTCTATTTTTACTTGTCATTTGACTGAAGTTACTGAGTTTGGTATTTATGTATTATCCTATTGACCCTATTGCCAAGTAAAATTTGTTCACCAAAGAAACTCAAAGCAAGAAAGCTTAATGGGTGGGTAAATGTGTATTATTCTGGTTTTTTCTTAAATTGTAGATTAAAATTTTATTAATATAGTAATAATTATTTTTTAATAAAAATTAGTTAAGATTTTTGCACAAAATATAAGTTTATCTCTAGGGATATTGTATATAAACATTATAGGGTTATATTTGGCTAGTATTCATGGTCATCTGGATAATACCAAAGTACCCTGAATTCAAATTGGAAACATTTTGATTGAAAGGTTGCTATATGAGTAAACTTAGGTATGTAGATACAACAATTTATTTTTATGTATGTGATTTATTAACACTTATAAAGTAAGTTTATAGTTTTTTATGATATAATTCCTGTAATTTCTCTAAAAGCATTTATTTTATTTGTATGTACATCAGAAGTTTTATTCATATATACTTTAACAAAAGCTTTTTAAAGTTATGGAAAATGATCTGCTAAATCAGGGAAAGTCATGAAAAGTCATGGATTAGAAAAATTTTATTTTGGCAGATACCCTGTAATATACAATATAAAATATTTATTTATGAAATTTAACCATTGAACCATACGTCTAAAAACAAGTTTTAACCAGAAAATCTAAAACAACAAGTTGTTATACAGGATTACTAAAATTATCACATATGCATATGCAGTGTCACACCCATAATGCCAATTAACATATTAAAAGATATCCATTTATGAAATATAGCTATTAGAAATGTTTGAGAGCATGTTTTATACAGTGTATCCAAAAGATCAAGTTGCTAGGCCCAACAGTTTTTTCTAAAAATACACTTATCTTTTATGTTAAGGGTGTGACATCAAATTGATGAATTAAAACCATTTAATAAAAAATAATAATCTTACCTTGGTGTATATTTTCTAGAACGCCTAAAAAAAAAAAAAATATTTGTATGTATCTGAAAGGATAATCAACAAAAGTGTGCACCTACAAATGTGGCTGCAATTAGTATTGTAAAATCATCATCTGGAAATGCGGATTATTCAATAAAAATTCTATCAGGTTTAATGTAGATATTTATTTTACTCATTAGAAAATAAAAATAATTGCATATTTGTAACCAGTGAACTTTTAGCAACACTTTAATATATGACACATGTGACTGGAACTTGTTTTCAAATTTGGTCATAGTGTCACGACATAGGATGGCTAACGTGTGTGTGTGTGTATATATATATATATACACACACATATATATATATATATATCGTGTCACAGAGTTAAGGTGAATAGAAAACAGTCTTTCTTGATAATAATAAGTTTATTAAATCATCGTTTCTTCTAAAAGCAAAACCTGTGCCATTTTCATTGTTCATGGCAGATACATGCGTAGAGTGTGTTCACGGTTCCATGTCCACGCTCTGTCTGAAACTTATTTGTTTGCAAATTCATCAAATAGTTCAAAAATGCTTTCGCCTGACCGGATTATCCTAAAAGTTTACGAAAGTGTGGGTCTTTTTCATTTTATTATTATAAAAGAGTTCCCTTGTTAAAATTGCTTTTAACGTACGTAATTTACAATTACCCCTTTTTTAGACCTGACATATATACATATGCATATATATATATATATATATATATATATATGTACATAGCATGGTAGAGTAAAACTTTTCCATGCTGAAAATTTTTAAGCAATATTTTATTGAATTCTGTTTTTTTTTTTTTTTCCCATTTCAGAGAGCTATAGAAATAATGAAGCTTTTGTGTTTACTGGGTGATGCTTCAGTCTTAGATAATTATAGTGATATACTAAAATCTAGAAGAGACCTTTTAGAAACTTCAGTAGGTAATGCATCATGCACATTTTTATTTTTCTTGGAGTTTTTTTAATATAGCTGTTTAAGAATTCTTAGTTTTCTTAGAAATTTTGTTTTGATTACACAATTAGAGAGTATGCTATAATTTAAGATTTGGGCTTACCTGTAGGCAGTTTTTATTTTTAGTGTCACATGATTAAAAATAAAAATTAAAATAAATTGTAGTAGAAATAAAGACAATTATCCTGCTATAACACTCACATTTTGCTTATTAGTGTTGTCTTCTTAAGTAAACCTTCTTACTGTTTATAAAAGAATACATTTAATAAAAGCTCATTGCCACCTCACATTGAGAATTTTATCAAGGAATGTGTTATAAGTGTAACACATATTTTTAATCAGATCACATCTATTTAAAGTTATACATTTAATCTTGAAATACTATGTTTTCAATAGTATACTATTTACTATATGCATACATTAACATTTAAAATAACTAGAGCACTAACTTTTCATCTCTTTATTTGGTTGATTAGCTTTTCAACATTATCTTGCCCATTAAAGGTTGTGCAATAAAAGTGCACTTGTAATCATCAAAAACACATGTAATATGATATAAAACATACTTTTGATATAAATTTAAATACCAATGTTTTCCTCTCACTATACTTTTTAAAGTAAAGGAATTTAAATATTCCTCTTTTTTTTTTTGATTATTTATTTGATATATTTGCTACTGAGTAGGATGATCTACATGCTTTTATTTTACAGTGCCTGAAATACTTTACAATTTTAATATTACTATAGAGGTATTAAATACAGTTTAGAAATAGTCATAACTAAAAGTGCCAAACAATAGCTGAATGGTTAAGGTGCTGGCCTTCGGTACCGGAGTTCGTGGGTTCAAATCCCACTGTGGCATGGATGTTCGTAGCCGTTCAGAATCGGCTTTAAGTAGTAGGTCCCAGTCTCATTAGCCCTTGTGTTGCAAAAAGTAGACCATAGTGCTCGAAACCAATCAATCAGTCATAACTAAAAGCCTGCATATTTATTAAGGTATAGTGTTTCTATGAGTTTTATTATGCCCTTTCAAAAAGGTTTAAAAAGAGCCTTGTTTATTTTATTTTTAATTTGATATTTTTTAATGCCTAACTTACCTGGGTTTTCCGTAAAATACTTTGGTTTTCTCAAACCTTGATTCTTATATTTTCAGATTTTAAATTATAACATTTAAACATGCCTTTATATGGATTTTAAATAAGCATTTTGTTTTTTCAGAAAACTTTTAAATCTTTATTTTTATATAAATATTGTACACATTTTGATTATTTTCAATACAATCTCAAAATTAAATATGTAATAACTCTATCATTAATATTATTAAAATTACCAGATCTTCCAAATACTGATATGTTTTGCTTGTTATTTAAAATTCTTAGACTTATTTATTATGTATATTAATAAAAGTTAATCAATGGGCTCAAGCCTATTAAGTCCTCTTTCTGGCTATGGCCCTGCTTACAACAATAAAGAATTTTGAAACTAAAATTTAAAATCAAGTATTAGATATATTAATTTTTTCATATAAATAATTCTTTTTACTACTTACCTAATATTTAATCTAGAAATGTTCCCTAGAGAAAATTGTGTATTCTTCCTTTTATGAATAAAAGCTTTAATTTTAATGTGTGGTATTTCATTTTTAGAGACATTAAAATGTGTTCATCTGCTGGGCAAATCAAGTAAAAATGCATTTTCACGCATCAGTGATCTGCATGTCAAAAGTGATATGCACAAAGAAGAAATAGAAAGCAATCCTTCTTATGGATTTAAGAAAAACTTAATAAGGTTAATAGGAAACCTGTGCTTCAATTGCAGAGAAAACCAAGATTTAGTAAGATGTTATCCTTACATTTCATTTTTACTGTCTTTTGTAAATTTAATTTCAAAAAGATGATAATTTTCTCTTTAAATATTAGTTAGAAAAGCATGATTCTTTTTTAAATATTTTGTTTCTTCCATTTGATATTCAGTTCCTTTATAAATTTCAAATTAATAGGTTATTATGTTGGCTTAAAAAAAAAAGTTATTTTGTTTTTCAGATGTTTTACTTGACTCAGCTGTCTTAGTGAAATCCTCCTCATAACTTGTTCAATTTTTAAGGCAGTGATAGGCATTTTTTTTTTTTAATATAGGGATAAATAACTTATTTTACTAAAGTTTGGAAAATAGTTTAAGATATTTTATATTTTTGCTCATAAGTCAAATTTGTTTGCATGCTTTCAGTTAAACTAAATGATCAGTACTTTGGTACATAATATGAAATATAATTTAACTTTGAACATGTTTGTGGCAAATTAATATATACATACATATATATATATATATATATATATATATATATATATATATATATATATATATATATATATATATATATAATTCAACTGCTAGAATTTCTTTAAGAGTTTTTCTGATTATATAATCAGCTAAAAACACATTTTAAGGTAATAAAAAGAGGAGATCTATTAGTAGAAGTTATGGTACAAGCATTTTAATTTGCCAATACCTATAGATTTAGAATTATCTTACGTCTTGCATAAATTCTTTTTTCATTATTTTGTCTGAAAGATGAAAGCTGCATAATTGTTTCTTCTTGTAATGAGAATTTTTCCAAATTTATCAGCCACTTGCAAAAATATCAGCAAATTGACCATTTTTTGAATTATGCCATTGTTTTTACCCAGGTGCAATATGTTTTTTATACAATTAAAACATATCTTGTACAAAACAAATTTATACAAATAAAACCCAACTATTGCACAATTTTTTAGCTTATTTTTAAATCCTAATCTTTTTACAGGTAAGGAAATTGGAAGGAATTTCTGTGCTATTAGATTGTTGCAATATAGATGCTCGAAATCCATGTATCCTTTTCAAAGTATTTGTATATTATGAATATACATCATAAAATATTCAAAGTAGTACTAGTTGTAGAATTGTATGCCTTCTGAAGAACAGCTAATTATCTGAAGATAGTATTTCTTATGATTGCATTATAGGATGTTTTATACATTTATGTTTAGGACAAACTGAAATATGAATATTGGTGTTTATTTATAATTATTAAAAGTTTGTATCTTTATCACAAACAAAATTTCAAATATTTAAATTCTATAATCTATAAAAATAGGAGCCCAGTGGCATTGGGGTAGCGCTTAGTGCTCCCATGACACAGGTCCGAGGTTCGATCCCTGGGTTTGACTCAGCCTTTCATCCCTTGAGTGGGTACATGAACTGAGGACCAAGCATGCTTGGAAACTAAACACTGGGGGTTCTGCGTAAGATTGACCACCTAACCGGAACATATGCTTCGCACCCCAGGGCCCTTGGTCATGTAAACGGAGATTGGCACCGTAGGCCCTGGCCCCTTAGGGGCTGTTGCACCGAGGAGTTTAGTTTAATATATAAAAATATCATTTTTGAAGACATTTATTTTTCACCTTTATTTGTAGCATTTGAAATTTATTGAAATGCCATTCCAAGTTTTTTTTAATTGGAGCAAATAATTAGCGTTTCGTCAGAAATAAAAATGGAATTTTTAAAATTTTAAAAAATTCTCTGCTTAAAAAGAAACAACTCTTTATATGAAAAGAAAAATTACTATTAAATGTACTATTAATTTAATGTGTGATTAAAATATATTATAAGGGACAGTAATATACCTCTTTGGAAGTGCTTAGGTAGAAGACTTGTGATATCAGTGAATGTATTACTTTAAAGAGAAACACGTTTAAAATAAGTTAGTAAATAAAGCAGCATGGTAAACAAGTTTTTGAAAAGCCTCATCTGATACTCTCCTCCATTATATAGAAAAATATAATTATTTCTTTCTTTGATAGTGTAGTTAGGTATTCTATTTACTGCAAAATTAGTAGTTTATCCGTTGGTAGAAACTTATAATTCTAACAGATAAATAAGTGTAAAAAATTAATGTTTATGCCAGTAATTTAAAGGAAAGTTTAAAGCACAGGATATATTCAATATGAATTAACAATAAAATTATCTGTTTTAAATTTTCCTTTGTTGTGTGAGAAGTTTTGTGCCAGATTATAGTAATAAAAGCAAGGCCAATGTAAAACACAAGTAGCAAGGCTGTAGGCAGGGGGTGGATTTAGGGGCCTGGTCCCCCCCAAAAAAATATTCTAAAAGACTATTTTGTAGAAAGAAAACTGACCACCTGCGTTTGTGTGTTATCTGCTTAGCTGTGCATAGAAAGCAGTGTTCTTAGAAATAAAATGCTTTGGCTATAAATGTTTGAGAGGGCTTTCTCTAATCCTCCCCATGTTCATTCGCCTCAAAATACAGGGTCTGCTCATTTTACGTAATCTATTGTATATTGTCTTCCTGTCCAGGGTGCTCCATGGTGATACTCCCCATGGAGCAGTTTCTACTTTATAAAATAGCTTCAACTCATTCTGTTAAACTAGATTTTGGTATATAGCTAAATGAGAATGAAATTTAAATAAATAAGAATAAAAAGTTTTCGGTTTTTTACTAATATAAATATAATTATAGATTTCACAAAAACATATTTACATATTAAGAGTATTATTAACATAAGAAAACCTGTACTTTTACTGAAGTGTTATTCACAAAATTTCTGACTACGGCCCTGACAAGTAGGAAATAAAATCTGATTTTTGCAGCTTCAAATAAGTTGCATTATCAATGTATGCTCTTCAACACATTATTGAGCAACTTGCATTATCAAAGTAGTTTATTTCAGCATTTTCTGTTTGATTCTCTAATTCAAGTGTGGTATAAATTAAACCTTAATTTATGAAAGTTATCACGCAATGGTCTCTGTTAGCATTGAGAAACGTTATGGAGAAAAATCAGGAAAATCAGGCCATTCTTGCTGCAGTGTCTGCTACTGGAGAAGTTGATAGCTCTGTATTTGCTGAGCTGGGTTTTGAAGCTAAGAAAGAAGATGGAAAATATATCATACGAAGTCTGCAATCTAACTAAGAATGCTAAAGTGTACTCTTGTGAAAATTTTTAGTTACTCTTTTTTTTATCAGCTTTATTTTTCCCCCTTATAATTGTATGGAGTTTAGAGATTTTATGAATTCAAATATGTGCTCTCCAAAGCCTTTGAATATGTTTTATATATCTCTCTTGTGTCCAATATATCTCATATGCAATATACTAGGAATGCATGTTAAAGCCTATCATTTTAATGCAGTAGTATCTTGACTTACAAGCACTATAAATGTTAGAAATGAGTCATCACTCATCCATTTTCTGCTTTGAACTATGAACTAAAATGTATGAGCAAGCTTTAGTTACAAAAAGGCTGAAACACAGTTGAAAAGGGAATTAAAAGAAAACAAAATAAAAAAAGTATATTTGTAAATGCACATATTTTTTTAAAACATTCTCTTCTATATATTTTGCACTTACATATAATTCATTAATTAATACACTTTTCATATGTTTAAAGCATGCAATAAAAATGGGGAATATAAATTGGTTTAAGTGCAGAATATTAGTGGTTTATACACACACATCAACTTGTGAACTTAATTATGGATATCAAATATGGATATCATATCTTAAATTTAACTTTTTGCATGAATATTCATGCAATGTTTGATAGGCTTATGTGTCAAAGTATTATTGTGCTGATACCTAAATTTCACTTACAATACCACTCTCTTTAATGATTGTCTTTTCTTATGTGAACGCTGGGCAGGTAATGAAGGGTGGATGGGAAAAAAATTAGAATGATTGTAAGAACTTTAGCCTTTGTATAATGAAGATCTGTAAGTGCCTCAAAACTGATGTCATCTACACAGATGTTTTAATCACTTTTATCATTGTTATTCTGCTAAACTACAGTTAACACAATTCACTTGTAAAATCCCTATCTTATAGACATATCTTAAATTTAACTTTTTGCATGAATATTCATGCAATGTTTGATCCAATGTACATGATTATTATTGAAATAAGCTTTGGTTTAATTAAATTAAAATTTTTAAAATATATGAAAACTCCAGAAGTGGATATATCACAGATAGTTTATATAAAAATAATTTTTGTACCATATAATTTATGATATTAATAAGAAATTTTATTTATTATTAATAAATAAAATTTATTATTTTGAAAAAAAATCATGGTACCTCTATTGCTTTTCTACACAATAATAACATGCCTTCTCAGTCTGTAGTGTAGATGATATATTGAGTACAAGAGAGGAATTAAAAGTCATATCAAAGGCCATATGCTAAGTGCAAGCAAGAAAATATTCAGTTATAAATTCATAAAGCTTAAAATTTATCTTTTTTTTTTAGTATAAAGTTTTAACTTTAATTGATAACAATTTATTTGGTATCAATGAACTAATTTTATTAAATTAAATTGTTCTGTAAATGTTAGTTAAAATAATGTGTTATGAAAGCATATTGAGTAATGCAATGACTGCTGGCAGAAGTTAATTTACTGTTATATGCATTTGTGAATAAGAGTTTTATTTCATCATGTATATAAACACTCATGAAGTACAAAGACATTTTATATCATCCAGTGGCATCTGAACTGATATGCAAAGGAATTTTATGTGTAAATTATTTTTTATAGTCATGAGGTATTGTGTATTATTTCTGCAATGTTAACTACTTAAAAATTAAATATTTCTAAAATAAAAAAAATACTTAAAAATGCTTTTTTGGAAGGATAACTTTTGTTTTTGAATAAGACCAATTAGTTCATTCTCAAAGCTAAATTTTTAGAGAAATTCTAGATTTAATTACTTTTTTAAGATTCTGCCTTTCTAAAATGTGGTTAAAGATTGTAGAAACTGTCATTTATAGCATTTTTATAATTCATTCTAGCAGAATGTTCAATTTTTTTTGTTCTAATTTAAGTTTGCTTTCGTTAATACAGTTGTTTTCTGAACTAGAATTAAGGATCCCAAGACTGATGACGATTTATTACTATATTTAACCTAAAAGTTGCTGCTGTACATTAAAGTGATTGCATCCAGATGCAAAATAGCAATTTCATTTCAGTTTGATGATGGGAAAAAATTGAACTTGTTAAATGTTATTCTGCGATACATGTTTGTGATAACAATTGTTAGATTAATAAAGCTGTTTTTTAAAGCATTTAATTTTATAAATGGATGCTAATCAATATTTATTTATTTATATGTAAATTGTGTGTGAGGGCATACACCCCCACACACACTGTTATTTTGGAATCTGCTTTTTATAAATATTTTTTAAGAATCAATTTTACAGAAATTCTATAATTACCAAAATTTTAAGACACCAGATTTTTTTTTTTTAAACTGTTTTATTGTGAAGTTGAGTTGTTGATATAGGCAGATTTTAATTCCAATCTGTCACAGTGTTGTTTCCTTTTGTTCATTCAGAAACATAAATTTTATTACACATTATCAGTAATAAATTTATTTCTTGTCCATTTTCTAAAAATATCCATAACAAAATTTCTGATTTAGTGTTTTATATTAAGAAATTAGATATGCACAGTTCAGAATTAATTTCGTCATTAATTAAGGATTATATTTTGCATAAGAATTGCAGTTGTATTATTTTGTTTTCTGTTCTTGTGCTACTGGTTTCTTTACTGTAAATAATAGTTATAAGAATAGAAATCTTTGAAATGTGTAAATATGCATGTTCTTTTTTAAGTGTGTACAATTTCATACAGATTTGATAAACTGATAAATTTATAAGTGCTCTTTATAAACCTTAAAAATATTTGTTATCAAAGATAATTCATTTGTTACATTAAAATACAGTTTGTCTCTCAACCAGCCATTTATGTGAGGTAGAAATGTCAAATCTAATTCTTTCAGAATTTGACAACAAATAATATGAATTTTAAATTAAAACTTCAGTGTTGTTGCTCATAAAAGCATCTATTGAGATTTCCATTTTAGAGATATAGTTTAGTTTAAAAAGTGATTTTTGCAATTGTCTTCCATATCTTTTTTTTCATCCTTTACTCAATAAGCTTTTTAAAATTTTAATGCTAATATTTCTTCTAAATGGCATTAGATAGATGATGGCCAAGTAACTAGACTCTTGGCATTTAAAGATAGTTTGTGCAGTTTGAGCTTCCACTGTTGACATTCATACACCAACTAGAACATATGGCCGCTATGTTTTCTGGTTAGAGCTGAATGGGTAGGATGCTGTTCTTTGGCTGAGGTTCTGCTCTTTTTTGCTTTGAAATCCACTATGGTGTGGATGTTCATAGCCATTTGAAATTAGCTTTAAGCCATGGGTTCTAGTCTCATTAGCTCTTGTGTAGTAGAATAGTACACTGTAGCACTCTAAATCAAGCCAAACCTCAGGCTAGTTCCAGTGGTGAGAGGGGGGTAAAAACGCTCCAACCTTGGCAGCCTCACTTGGCAGACATCTTTCAAAGTACCCCAGCATAAGAATGTACATAGTAGGTATAACATGCAGTAAAGTAGCATCTTGCAAGAATTTGGAATATAATCTGAATGGTCTTGAATACCCCTTGCCATTGATGACAGAATTAGCATAGGTGGTATGAACCTTGTAAATCTAAAGAGAGCTTACTAATAAGTATAGAGATTTCTATAATTGTTTCACCTTCTAAATGTTAAAATGGTTTTGATATGAAGGAGAGCTGTTGATTTTTGTAAAGCACTTGATGGAACCCTGAGCTACAGACCTACACCTCAAAGGCTGTAGCAAGTGCTTGCTAACCCATTCTGTGGATACTCTGTGACTTGTTGTTCACTGAAAAGTACACCTCAGGGCATCTTTTTAAACTTAGTAGCAGAAGAAATCTGATCAGTTAATAGAGAAATAATTTTATATCTATCTTTGTACTTGTATAAATATACATATATTAAAGAGGGAGCTGAATTCAGTATAAAATGTAAAAGAGGAGCTGTGTCTCATGGAAGTTTGCTAAACATTATGGCAGCTGCAGTCATCAAACAGAATACCAAGAGATAAGGTTAAGACTTGTGACTTAAGCAAACCACATTGCTGAGTCATTCAGCATCGCAGGTTTTACTGTTGATATGATTTTTCTAGCTATTCAGATTGGTAGGTACTAGTTTTGAATAGAAAACATTGACTGTTATACTTAGGTTTTGGTTTGGAGTGCTACGGTCTACTTTTTTACAACATGAGGGCTAATGAGACTGTGACCTACAGCTTAGAGCCGATTCCAAATGTTATACTTCGGATGATACAGTTTTTTTTATTTTATTCGTACCCATGAAGTATACTTAAATTTAAAAAAAAGTAAATCTACGCTGTATTCTTAATATACAATACATGAAGAGCAATAATTAAAGAGCCTTGTTTCCTGAAATTTAAAAGAATATTGAATTATTGATTTACAGCTTTGTAATTAATCTTAGTATATTTTTGAGACAGTATTAAAAATGACTCATCTTTATGTAATTTATTATCTCTGTTTTATGGCTTCTAGTTCTCTGTTTAAAGCTGCGTTTTTTCTGCTTTATTTAATTCTGTATTTATGCTATTTGTGCATATAGAAAACAAAACAATTTAAACCTAAGGGTTTTCTCCAACTTTGTTTAAATTCCATATTAAAGTGTTAAGACACACATATAACCTGCAGCAGTTTCATTCTAAATAGGCATATTACCTCTTTTAGTGTGAAATTAAAAGATTTCCCAAAGTAACATAATGGCAGGTGTGTATATGTTGCAGTCATTTTAGTTATTAAAAAGATATGTATATTATACAAATTGTGAAATACTGCATTTGATTGTAAAAGTATATATTATATTTGATTATTTTAGTATTATTTTTTGTCTAAAATGAGATTTTTTTTAGAAACTTAAGCCTAATTAGAGTATATGCTCATATCAATTTGAGGGCAGTTGCAGACTTTTTATTGCTTGCGAGAATAATTTTCAAGTGTCATACTTATCTTGGAAATTCTGAAATTATTGAGAAAAAAAAATTATTTAAAATTTCTCTAAACATTATTTGTTCTGAAAATGCTGAAATTCCATAAATTTTTACCCATTGTGACAGTTTGCCTTATGCTCTTTGGAAACTAGCTGCTGCTCTTTGAGGTAGTAAATCTGTAGTATTAAAAATTTTTTTGTATGTCCCTCTGTCATTTTTGTTTATTTTACCTGAGGTGTTAATAAGTTTTTGTAAAATTGATTGTAATGTAAAAATATCTTACAGTAATTTACTATGATTCCGGTAATAGAAGTAATATATATTTTAAAATTATGTCCGGAAATTTGATGTGTGGCTAACACTACCCCTGCATTCAAATTCTTAAATCATAACTGTACTATCTGTTATCCAATTTATCGAATTCTTCTAACCACTTTATCTTCTACAAACGTATCAAACACCAGAAAAGAGTAGTAATTGCAAAGTCAATTTTGTAAATTAATTTATTTACATGAAAAAAAAATTAAAGTAAATTTTTAAAACATCTTTAAAATATGTGTAAAATTTGAGTGAGAGCTTATCAGCAAAATTATTGAACAACTTCTTTTTAGAATGTTCATATCAATATTTGCTGTTGCAAATATTATGTTTTCAATGTTTTGTAGAATCTTTGACAAAGTTTGTATATTCTGGTTTTGTACATTTTTTGGCAGAGGATGCATGCTAACAGATAAAAATGTTTAATTAGTTGCAAACTAATTAAAGCCACTAAAAGTTAATTATTTTGAAATTGTGTTTGGAGATTAAACATTGTATTGAAACATGTCAAAGAACATTCTCAAATAGATTTGGTCAAATTTAAAAAAGATTAGATTTCAAAGTTTTGAATGTCTATGCAGTTTGTAGATGTTTGGGTCATTGAAAACATTCTTTTGTACTATAGAGAAAATAGGTGTATTGCATTTTCTTTTCTCTTGACATATAAGAATAAGCACCCTGCATTTAAATAAGGTAAATGAGAGAGAAAGATGTATACTTGGGAAAAGATATTGTTAAAATCCTTATTTAAGAAAGTTGATTTCCATAGTAGGTTTAAAAAATCAGAGGGTTCCAAGCAGCTTACTGGCTGCCGTTGGATTGTTATTGTCAAGTGTAATAGATTATGTGAGCTTGTTCTCATTAATGCCCACATGTTCTGTGTAATTGGAAGGCTCATGTTTTGTGATTCACAATTCACATATTTTCTTCTTTTTTTTATTTATGGTGTTTTAAATGTTATTTCTCTTATTGAAAGTAATATTTAATTTGGGATTTGATATTTTAGGTTATCGAGCTGTTTATATTTTTATTTCAAGACTGCTTTGGTTTCTTCTGTATTTTATTGTGGTTATGTTTGAATCAGTATTTATTATTGCTGTATCATAATGTCAATAAATCATTATGTTGTTATTAGAACATTGCATTCATTTTCACTCCTTTTGCATTCCGTTTTCTTTGTAATTGCATAAATTACAAATTATTATCAGGCAAAATCAGGGATCTTTTAAAAAAGATCTGATTATTATTAGGAAATTATCTAGATTTTATTTTCCATTTTAATTTATCCCCATGTACTTAATGTTGCAAATTATGACTATTAATGTTGAAGTGTTTAGTTTTAGGAATTTGTAGACTGAAGTAGTTTGCAGTACAGAGGATAGAAATTCGTAGTTTGACTATACAGTGAAAGCCTTCAAAAGATCAAGAAATTGATAACTGTAGATGGTGACTAAAATAAAGATTTTATTATTTTTAGTACTAATTAAAAACTTTGATATCACCTCATAAAACTAAATATATTTTGACTAACTAACTGATGTTACTTTTAAATGGGCTTATTTTTAACGAAATTTTAACAATTGAATTAAAACAACTGTATTCATTTTTTAAATAAAAGCCATTGCAAATTCCAAATGAAATCCAGTTGATTTCTGTTCATAGAGGATATTCTTCCTTCAAAGCTAGAATATTAAATATAGAATCAAATTTATGCAGGCAGTTAGTGTCATATTAGTAAACTTGAACGCCTCTTGAAGCTATATAGTTAAGATAAACCAAATTATTTTACCTTGTAATAAATATGTGCAGATATGTAGTGAATATGACATATATTTTAAACGGGTATTTAACTTATTCCTTTAATCGTTGTAACACCTGTTGACAGTAGGAGGCTAGACTGTACTGTAATTAAGATTTATAGCAATACCAATCGAATTACGTAAACATTTATAACCATATTTTTAAATTAGCTTTTCATGAGTATAAAATTTTGATGGTTTAATTGAAATTGCTTTGTTACTTTCTGACATAGCACTTTTAACCCAGTATTCACTTGAATGACACAGACATGTTAACTTTTGAATATTGAAAAGAGTAGCACATTAATTCGCATCGAACAGGTAAGTTGAATGGTGAATTTTTATGTCATAAATCCTGGGCAATAGCATGTGTGCCATAACACAATGGATGGGAGCAATTTGGGAGGAGGAAAAGGGTCAAATTTGTTGTTTTTCCTCTCCAATTTTTTTTGGTTTAATTCCTATTTTATAGTTTTGATTTGAATTTTGCCCCCTCAGTTGAACACCTAAATTACGCCCCTGATACAATGCACATACTATATGTTTGTGTGTTTGAATAATGGTTATACAAAACAAACAATTCTACGAAAGTATCTTAAATCACATATAAAATTTCAAATACACAATATTTCATTTTAAAAAATGAAATATGTACATTTCTGAATGCTCCCCTCATAAATAGATAGATGCAATGCAATTTTTTATTGCTATATACATACATACATTTTCTGACAAAATATCTGAAAAATTTATATTTTGGGGGCCGAATTAGTATTGTAATTACTTATTAAATTTGTTGCAATTATATTTTCATAGCTATTGGCAAGTTTAATGACACAAAAGTATTTATAAAGGGTTACATGTGAAATATTTTAGTAAGTTTAAATAATCATATATTAAAAATGCCTTGTTCTATGTTTGTTGTAAACATCGCTATTCTGAAAACTGAGAGATGTCAAATTTATGTTAGCTTGAAGTTGCTATATGTATTTTTATGTAACTTTTTGTTAGGTAAAAATGGCCATATTCCAAACCAAAGTTCTTAACTCCTTAACAGTAATAAGTGTATATTTATGTTTTGTGCAGGCAGTGAATTAACTGCCAGGGGAGTACACATAATAGGATATCAATGTAGTTTTGTTTGTGATTTTAAAAATTATGTAATATTTCTACAGTTAATAGGACATTAAATAATAAGCAAGCTCTCTAGAGTTATTAAACCTAGACTTCTTGTTATATTAAATTATTGATTATAAATTTGCTGGCTTTACAAAAATTCTAAATAGCATAGAACTCTGATGCCTACCTCATGCCTATATTGATGCCTCCTTATCTGATGTCTACCTCAGACTGCAAATTTTAGGACTTAACTTGATTGAGATTTTTCTCGTACTCGATTTCACAAAGTTTCTCTCCATTCTTTGGTTTCTGGTATATGAAATTCTAATTTATTTGAATTCTGTACAGTCACTGGCAAGGCGATGACACTGCATTTTAGTACAAGAGTCTGCAAATTCGAATACACTGCTGGCATGGATGCTTGTAGCTGTTTATCATAGGATTTAAACAGTTAAAATAGTAGGTCTTGATCTAATTAGCTCTCGTGTTGCAAAATATGACTTTATCACTCTAAGCAGCCTGTTATTTAAGTGTAAATTATGTCTTACAAAAATTATTGGAACATGTATTTTTAGGCATGTCAAAATTCTTTTAAAATCTTTTTCGAATAACAATCGACATTATGTGTTGTTATTAAATGTTTAGAAATAAAAATAATAGTCGTAATGCAACCACTTGCTTTTGTCTCCGAGAACCAATTGAAACTGAAGGTCAAGCCATGGTAGTTGGAGCCTTTTAATTCACTTTTACTTCACCTAAATGTAAGGAAAATCAGCAAAATACGATGTTGGTCATGAAACCCATTAAAATATGCCATCATGAGTATGTAGGTCGACTGAGTACGAGTGAAAAACTTTACATCTTAGCAGTTTTTAGATCAATATATTTAAGTTAATTAGGTGTACAAACCATAGATTAATTAAACTTCAGGTAAATTATTTCGAAACGTTGGCATCTGTGTACCTATCGTACTTAGGTGTTGTTAAAGCTGTACAATCTTTCAGAAAATTTTAAAACATTTATTATATAAAACATACTTGAAATATTTTCAGAACTTTTTATGTGTAATTTTGTATGTATGTACACTTTTGGTTACGAATCAAGCATTGCTTATGATCTGAAATGTATATTTGTTAATGATTCGTTATTATCTGAACCACTGTATTTGTTTACCAGGGAGAGTTTTATTTGTTTACTGCAATTATCTTAGCTGTAAATCTTTAATTTAATTTGTTTCCAATGAATAAATATTAAAAAGCAACGCAGGGCGATGGCTAAATGGTAGGATGCTTTTATTCGATATCAGAGTTCGTGAGTTTAAATCCCTCCAGATGTTCGGAATCGGCTTTAAGTAGTAGATCCTCGGCCTTACTACTGTGACTAAAAAAAAAATTAGACTGTAGTTTATTTATTTAAAAAAAGCTAGGTCTACATTTATGACTACAAAGCAAACCAATCTGAAACCTTAATTTCTGTCATTTGGTAATCTACATCTATTTAGCTGACTAATTATGAAGTTAAAAATGTGCATGATGAACAGAAGATTTAAACCGTTTGTGAAATCAGTTTTGAGATCTGGTATTTTATATACTTTTCAGAATATCTCTTATTCTTTCAGAAGTCCCTGGCGCATGAGAATCCAGTTAGTATTTTCTTTAATCTATGGCAGCTGAATGATGGTCAGATGGGTAGGGCACTGCTTTTCAATACCGAAGTTTGTGGGTCCGAATCCCATTATTAGCATGATTTTTCTTAGCCGATTCCAATTTTATTAGCCCTTGTGTAGCAAAACAGTAGACCGTAGCGCTCCAAACCAAACCAAACCTAGTCTATGACAAGGTGCAATCAGCTGATGATTCATCTACAAATTTTAAATTCTGTGGCAAAAATCGTACAGTTTTTTCCTTGTTATTGAATGATAGTCAATAATAGCAGAAAATAATTGAATTGTAATAAGTGTGTCCTCTCAATGAATTATTTTTATACCCCTGTTGACATTTCATTTATATGGATATTGTTAGTTTACTGTATTTTTGTCACGTAAAGAGATTTATCCTTTAAATGTTTACCCCTAAGCATTTTCACCACTTTAAATTATAATAAATTCGTGTCCTTTAGTATCATCCTGTAACTGGGCTTTTAAGATCACTTTTCAAGTTGCAAGCTAGTTAAAAATTAATTGAAATAAACAATTGAAGATAGGTTTATCACACTAAGTACTCCCACAGTAATTCAAAGTTAAAGAATTTAACTTAGAAAGTGAGAATGCTTTTGGTATAGCACGTTGTAAAGGTATAGAACTATAAACGTTAAAGTGCCTTAAAATGAAGTAGCTCTTCCAGTGAAGGTAAGAATTTGGCTTTCGTAATATTCCGAAGTCACTTCGAGGTGAAATAGAAACAATCACAAGACATGCTTGTAAATAGTATTAATTTTTTTCTATTATGTCTAGTTTTATTGATTCTAAACTTGAGTACTATTTCAGCAAAGAAGCCAAGAATCTATTTCAAAACAAGTAGCTCTTCCAGTGAAAGGTAAGAATTTGGCTTGCGTAATGTTCCGAAGTCACTTCGAGGTGAAATACAAATTAATCACAAGACATACTTACATTGTATTAAGATAGAATATAATGACGCAGAAATGAAAAGTACAGCCGAAAAAAAAAATAATGGAAATTTGCTAATGTAAAATTTAGTTTTGTGGTTTAGAGAAAGTCTTAGTGTGCATTATATTTGTTTTAGATTTGATATAATAATCATTAAACAGGGAAAGTTTTTGCTACGTTTTGTCAAGTGATACATATTGAAAACTTGTGATGATATTTCGCCTTTATTTCAGCTAGATGAAATAAATAATAGTTATATTTGAATGTTTATCAGATTTTAAAAATATTACATATTTGATCGTTTGACTTGCATTTAGTATAGTCTAAAAAAGAAACTGTAGTAATTTAGCCGAAACGATTGTTTTATGTTAGATGAATTTGTATTTAGAAAACCTAATATATCTTATAATTTTCAGAAAAACTAGTTAAACATCATTAATCTAGGGCAGTGGTACGCGAATCTTTAGGTGCCAAGTTCATAAAAATTTGACAAATATATAACAATAAAGGAGGGAAATACGAGTAAAGTTATATAATTTCTTAAAATAGAGATACAATTTTTTTCTTTCCAGGGATTGCATCAAAATTTTATTTAAAATGGGATACAGAGGTGTCAAAAATGAAAAGTTTATTCATAACTATGTAAAGCAAAAGATTAATAATTAACTAGTTTATTGATATTTAATGTAAATGTAGAGAGTTAACAAGTAAATTAAAGCAAAGCATTGAAGTTAGAATTTCTAATTTAAAATTAATCCTAGTAATATAATTTTTTTTTTTTTTTTTTTTTTTTTTTTTTTTTTTAACAGAGTATTTGGGTTTTCACCTTTTATTTGCTTTTTTTGTGTTAATAGAGATAAAATATTTGTTTTCGTATTGTGTATCTCTACGCTTTAACCCTAGAATGCCATTTTTAGGTCTCAAAGGAATTATGTAATTAAAAATAATAAGGTGTTTAAAGCTGAGAAATCCTTAATGTGCAATAAATACATTTTTAAAAATTGAAGGTATGTATTTTTTGTTTATCCTTTAAAATAAATTTTTAAAAAGTTGTGCTGCAGATATAACAATAGTAACAACGTTTGCCAATAAGAGGATAGCCTTTCTAGGGTTAATAATGTAATATTGACCTCCCCTTTGAAGATATTTTAGAAGTCCAAGTATTTAATTATACTTGGTTATAAGTTAAATGCAAACAAATGCTATTTTCAAACTCTTACAACATGTGGGAATAAATAACGTAACGCAAAGTTTAAAATTGAGTTGTCCTTAATTTGTAATAATTTTTCAACTCTTTTTTTGCTATTACACTTTTTTGAAGTGGTTTTATTAAGTTATAAGAATGTTGTATCATTAAAAAGTGTTAGTACTCGTAATAAAATTCAAAGATGTATTGTAGCTATAATGCCCATTTTACTCCTCCTTGCACATATTAAATTTACATACACTATTTCTACATGCATTTTGGCATTCATCAAATGAAACAGCATTTAGTTGAGATACAGAACTGCATTACATTTTCTGACGTTGTTACTTACAGTATCATTTACAGATCATTTATATTAATTATGATATGACTTAAAAGGACTGACCGTGTGATCATTCAGAACGTTTCACTTATGTTCACTCAAACACACAACACATTACAATTATGAGCATAATAGCCCCACATCGAAGATTCGATCATATTTACACAATGACTCTGTTGAAGTACCAGACTCAGTATTGTCCTAGAGTCTAAATGTTAAATATACGAATAATGTAAAGCACTGGCGACAGTCATGCTTTTGGCTAGTTGATAATTAGTCAAATGAATACTGGCTTTATATTACTACACAAATTTCTAGATCTAGAATGGAATGTTCGCAATTCCTTCATTCTGTTTCACTTGCACGTGTATTCTTCTGTCCTTTCTCTGCAAATATTGCAATCTACGTAACAACACCAATGAAACTTGCAGTTGCACTGAGCAGTTCTAGTATACTGGTGAGTGTTATACCCTCTTCCACAGCACATGAGGTCACATCCTTCAGTTCCTCGTGAGGTGCGATTGCATACTCGTCCAGCTGTCCCTGTGGACCCTTTCATAGGATCCGCTTCACAGTAGTTAGGGGATTTCTCTAGATACACAAGATCTCGCGGCCTAGGTTTTCTATGAGGCCTCTTGGACTTTCGTGTTCGTAGAAAAAGCGGCCTATTTTTTCTCGTTGAGGTCATGGCGTTTTTCGAAGATCCCCAGTGGGCGAAAACACGTTTAGCTGCGTGATACCGTCTCATTAGATAGTCTCCAGTTTTTCCGAAAGGAGGAAGAGTGTTCCAGCACGTCTTCATGGTGCACGAACCAGACACGCCATGGCACTTACATTCTGTCTGAACTGTGTACAAGACGGCCTACAAAAGAAATATTTGAAATACTATAGGAAATTATTACAGAAATAAGTACAAACACATATAATATAAAGACATGTTACATGTTAGTGAATCCCCATTTTCAAATGTAATCACCGATAGTCACTTCTTTGATAATTTATCAATTTTGTATCTTTTTTGATGAAAATGAGGATCTTTTGTAAGAAATAGGACTTTTATAATACAAGTCCCTTACTTAAAAGTCCATTTTCTTAGAAGATTGGAACATTCTTTTGTATTCCAGATCCTAAAAAATTAGACATTTTTAGATTTGAACGTTTTCGAGATTTTTTTATGTAAAAATTAACTACAGAAATTTGTTTAATAATATAGTTGCATCAATTTTATTTATATTATCTTTTATTATTATTAGTCATACTTAAGGTAGAGCCCCCCCCCCAAAAAAAAAATGGCACCATAACTCAAATAAGTTTAGGAAACACTGACATAGATCATTTTTAATATAATTTTTAAATCTTTGTGTAAGAACAAGACATTTTTGTCATTTTACACTTTGTGTAAAAAGACAACCTATCATTTTTTGGTCATTTTTTACCTCTGATTACTTGCATATCTAAATATAGGTTTACAAACATGCCGACAGGTTCTATTGATCGAAGTTCGCGGAATAGGTAGAATGCTGCCTTTTCATACCAAAATCTGGCGTTTCGAATTTCGCGGGTGGCACTATTGATATTCAGAGCTGCTCGGAATGAAATTTCAACCGTAGACTTCGGTCTAATTTGCCTCTGTGTTATCAAAAATTACCGTATCGCTACACACCAAACCAGTCATAGGTACACACAAATTGATATGTAAGTGTATGCACAAAGTAGCACAAGTGTGTTCAAAAGTGTATATACTGACATGTTATATGAACATGAATATGGAATACACAAATTATGGTTTTCCAAATATGCATTGCAGTTATTTTATCAAAAATGTATTAAAGTTGAATATTTAGGTTTCTTACTGAAACATATTGGATTTGAACATACAATAGGAATTTTTAACTCTTCCTTTAAAAAAAAAAAATATTTAGTAATTGATTTGGCATTAAAATGAGCATTTTTACCATACCACCTTCCTTCCCAAAATGAGATAAACACAGAGCCATGTGCGTTTATATATTTTTTCGTTTGTTTTTACAAACGAGTGAATTCAGTTAACGATTTTAATTTTAAAAGCAAATTTTTGTTAGAAGCTCTATCTACTTTTCCTTTCCTTGATGCCATTAAGATTTAGCATTAAATGGAACTGAGAGTAGAAATATTGCTTCTATTCAAAAATCCAACTGACAAAAGCGCTTTCCGTTCAAAAGTAAACGTTGGGCTATATATAAAAGCTTTCCATACAAACAGAACGCTTTCTGATCGATCTCAAAAAATCCTGACTTATAAAATAAAGACTCACGGTAACAATTGTGCTTATAAAACATGGAGCATCAGATAACATCGGGGATTAAATACACAAAAAAGCCGCTTGGTGTTCGCCTGGGGCAGTGCCTAAAATCTCTCATTCTCTGTATCAGTCACTTTGAGCATGCATTTGACAGCTTGTCCACGCAGCACAAAGTATCGACTCCAGTTTCAATGAGAACTTTGCGGATGTAAGTCCATCAAAGGACTTAATCCTGTACCATTTGTGTTTACAACTAGAGTGAAAGCAAAGGAGGCGGGTTCTTCAGTTGTCAACCCCCCTAGTTCTTATGGAATACAAAAGATGCGAGTTAGCAACAAAAGTAGGTGCTTAGCTTTCTTTTCTGTTACAACTTGTAGGTACTGTTTGAGGAAACAGAAGAGGGCACTTTCAGAAAGAGCAGACCGAGGGCAAGTTTAAAGGTCAGAAGGTCGCCATCATTACCTTCATCGTTCAGGGACTCCGTGGGGAGTAAAAAGTAGTTCTCTGGAGGGGGTCTGTAGTTCCCCTATCCGGGAAGAGGGCTTCTGTTACTAGATATTGCTTCGTACAGTGACGTCTGCCTGCTAATAGAGTGGCGAAAGAATGCCTAGCATTTTAGAATGGAATGTTAAAATAGTCTACTTTAATTCACTAAATGCGAAAAAAAAAAAAAAAAAAAAAAAATCACCGCATGCTTTTTCTTTTCTTCAACGATGTTTTTTCCAACTTTAAAATTCGGTAACAACGGACTGAAGCTGTTTAAACAACCTATTTTGTTTTTCTTTTTTTATATCAACATAAGTGCGTAATTGTATTTGTAGAAATCAGTGTATAAAGGCAAGATTTTTCGCACGTATTTACTTGGGTAATCGGAGGGGGAAAAAATGTGGCGCAGAATTTACACCAATTAATCCAACATTGTTTTGATCTTAGATTTTGAAATTCATATATTAAAAAGTTTTATTGCACGGTACACACAATGCAACTTTTTAAAAGTGGTATCTGATTGGACTTGAGTTTAATATAATTAATTAATTTAAAAATAAAACTTCCCAAATGCACGAAACATTCATTTACATTATACAGAAATCTAAACCAACCCTGTAAAGGGATAATTTCTGTGTCACAAAGAAAATTATTTAGCGTCAGGGCCGTAACTAGGTCCTTTAGCGCCCGTGGCTAAAAAACTAGTCTGCGCCCCTACCGCCAAATACAGTGAGAAAATATATAAACATGTTTTTTATATCATATATTCAGAATAGATTCAAAATATTTTGTTGATTCTTAAAATGTTCCTAGCATATTAAATTTTAATTTTTCTTCTATTTTTACCTTATTAATACTTAAAGATATTTTTGAACTTTTTAGGGATATTATTTTGCTGATAAACTGAATAGTTTATTTGAGGGGAATATTTTTTATTTAAACGTTGAATTTTCATAAAAAAATTGGCGAATTTCTAAATTTAAATTTAGTTTTAATAACTTTAATAAATTCAAAATTTAAAACGAATACCCAGATTTATATTAAAGCATATTAGTGGTGTTTGGTAAACATTTTGTAAGAATCTATAACAAGTTTAGTCTTTAGAAGCATTTTAAAAAATAAGAAAATTTATTAAAAAAAACTTTTAAACACATTACAGTAATTGGATTTTAAAATTAAAAAAATTATTTCTCAAATTTTCCTTATTTCTACTCTGGGCGAATCGTCCTCTTTTAGGGTCTCATTAGCCCTCGTGTTGCAAAAAGTAGATCGTAGCGCTCCGAAACCGTCCTCTTTTAGATCCCATTTTCCTTTAGGTGCAGCTCCCTTAAGACTGATGTGCACGTGGCAAATGCCACTTTTGCCACGCCCTAGTTACCGGCCCTGATTGACATTACTTTTAAGCTATTTATTTCATTAAAAACATATTCCATTTCTTAATATTTCAATAATGTAGATTAAAAATTAAACGAAAACCAAGATATTTTTTAAGCTGTCAGTCCCCACGCAAACACACAAGCTCTTTTAAAATTACAAAGACATTTTTCACGTATTGATTGAAATATACCCTAACATCGAAGCTTGCTGATTATGCTGATTTATGATGCTCATTTCTGGATATGAAGAAACAAAATCCATTCTCTATGATTTTACTGTAGCAGTTCGTAAAATCTCATGCTGAGTACTGTATTTACGACTCGAGAAATTGAATATTTTACCTCTGCATGGTCAAAGAACTCCGCTGATTGACCATCCTCTGTCTTTTTCGATTCATAAAGTAATGTTATATTCCACCCCACCCTTCAACATGTGTGCGGCAACCTAATCTCCCTCTAACAAGCTGCTATCTTTCTATTAATCAACACCCTTATTATTTATAGCACATTTGCGTGTGAGGGATTTTTTTTAATCAATTTCTTCAACCCTTTTTGAGGGTAAGTGGTTGGTTTGACCACGGAGAAAAGAAGAAACTGAAAGTGATAAAATAGCATTTGCTCTTGGCTACAGCTCATAGTTTCGTTTAATAACATTATATTTTTACATAATGTATTTTGGCAGCCTTGTTCATTAAACCATTCAGTTGAGTTTCGCAGCAATCTACATAAGATATAAATGATGCGACTGCAGAGAGCGAAAGTTCTGACTATTTGCACGTAGTTGTACTATATATCTTCTGCCCGGATGCAGAACGGAGATTACCAATCAGTAAGGACGTTGGATGCGTAACATTAGAGAGCTTTTAGACTGTTATGAATGAGCGAATCCCATATTCGGAGAGTAATTTATTTGTTTTGGCGCTAGTACATGTTGAACAAGATAACAGTTTGACTCATCAATTTCTATTTTTATTATAAGTGAAAACTAAACGCGTAGAAATGGTACAGTTAATGAATGAGAAAAGGATGAAACGCTTTACATAAATTTCTAATAAAAGCAACAACCTGAATTTTAAACAGTAAAATAAAAAAAGAGATAAACGATCTTTAAAAACTGATTTTGATTGCTCAATCGTCTATTTATAAAAATGAGTATTAATTGTATAGTTAGCATTATTAGTTGCATTATAACGTTTCAGCTATTAATCTTATTAGTGGGTAAAATATTGCTGTTTAAATTTATAGAAATGTTCTTGATGCCTTGGGACATCAATGAAATTTATTTTTGTTAATAACTAATTTTTGAGGGGATTTTCAGAAACTCTAAACCTGATACTACCAGATTAACTAAATATTTGTGTTAAAAACTTAGAACGTAGAGTCTTGCTTAAATCAAGCGTGCACGTTAAGGGGTTAACTCGAGCGCTCTAAACTGGTCAAATTGTGCACACTCGAGATAATTCGAGCTACGTTGTACTTTATGTTGCTATAATGTTTCACACTCGAATGCAATCGAGAATTGAATTATTTTATTGATATTTATCATTTAAATGGGATGTAAGCTATAACACTTACTTATTCAAGTATAAAATATATATATTTTTTCTAAATTCAACGTTCTGAATTTTTTTTTACATAAAAAAAATTGATTTTTTTGGCCGGCCTTTAAAAAAAACTGGGCATTAAGGGGTTAATGTATTCTTTATAAATAAGTCTGCTTGATTAGTTCAATATTAATTTCATGCATTAAGCAGCATATAACTGATACAGGTTATAATAAGGCTACTATTATGTTTACAGTGGAGGCTTTGTATGAAATATACTGAGTTTATATTTCCAAATTCCAACTGCTTGTATATTGTAGACTGAGATTGTGTGTTTCATGTTGTATTCTTAATTTTAAAACAAGATGGTCAACTTCTTCCTCATCCCCGAATACACTGTTATATGTTGTGTTTCTTAACACACTTACAGTTGCAGTTAACCAAAAAGACGTTGCAAATTAGGGCAACCCAAATTATTTACCAGCCCACAGCAGTATACAACTGTGTTAATTTGTAGTGGTATAAGCCATTTATTGAATTAAATGTAAAAAAGTAAAAGTTCCCTAATTTCACCAAATTATTTAATTTCGAGATTTCTTTGATTGAGTATAATTTTTCGATTTATTTAAACATCAACAAGATAATAGAGGGCAGGAAAAAGGTGTGCTACTTTTCCTTTTATTAATTAATAGGCTTTTAAAGAATTTATATTGGAGAATATAGAGATTGTGACTCATGGATGTGGGATTTAAAGGTTTATGAGATTTAATTTTAAGGTACTACCGAGTATCACATTGTATTCATCTGCAAGTACTGTTATTAACTGTGGGTCTTAAATAGACTACGCCAAAATGGTAGGACGCTGACTTTTGGTTCTTGAGCCGGCGTATTCGAATCACGTTGATGGATTTTTTTGGTTTAGGTTTGGAGCGCAACGGTCTAATTTTTGGCAACACGAGGGCTAATGAGACCATGACCTACTGCTTAAAGCCGATTCCGAACGGCTACGAACATCCGTGCCATAGTGGGATTCGAACCCACGAATTCCGGTACCGAAGGCTAGCACCCTAACCAATCGGCCATCGTTCGGTTCGCGTTGATGGAACGGATGTTCGTAGATCTGGCCTAAGTCAGCCCTATTTCTGGGAAGAATTGACCATAGCGCTCTAATCCTAACCAAACATTTTATTCAACTGAAAAATATATAAAACTGTAAGCCAAAATTGATTTTACAAAATTATATTATTAATATTTTTCCTTGTTTTTTTTTACAAAGATTTTTACTTCTGTACTTGTTTTGAGCAAATGGTATGTTAATATGGAACTATTACAAGAAAGTTCTTAAGATTTGAATTGTAGCTACGATATATTAATTCATGCATCTTAATTATGATATATACATTCATATATATCAGATTTAAAACTGTTTTAGAATTGTTATGATTTATAATACTATGCAATGATATATTAATTCGAAATTATTGAAAAATAAATTTTTACATCTTACATACAAAGACGTATAGTTTTTTTTTTTTTTGATAACTTTGAATTAATATGAAATTTACTTTCAATTAAAATACATATAGTGATTCGAAATGGATGTTTTTTAATAACATAAGCAATGCAGATTTATTCTTAATATAAATACTGATAGAGGTTAATAAACATTATATATTGAAAACTGATTTATAAACAGTTTACAATACGTTTGTTGCTTAATATGTTCTTTCTAATATTTAATCAAGAAACTAAGATACAAATACAATTCTAAAAAATATTAATTGACAGAGTGATGGAATATACTAATATAAATCAGTAGTCAAATCACAAGATCTTTTATCGGAAAAAAAGCTTCATTATTATACGGAATGTATATCAATCCTCTCGCTTACCTGAATCTCGCGTGAGGTTTCTAATTAAACCTATAAAAAATAGTTTAAAATAATTTTTAACCAATTTTTTTATTTTGTGACACATCACGTGCATATAGGTTTCATGCGTGGCTTCAAATTTGATTTACTGCATTTTCAGGTAGATAAGTCGCGGCTTAACAGTTAAAATTTAACTTCTGTTGCAGGACAGTGTATCTGATCAATTTTATCTTCTCCTTTGCCAGCCGAAAGATGTTTTTTCAACTAAATGTTTCAACGTGCCTCTATAACACAATTTATTCGATTTTGTTATAGTGTCGTACAGATGAACCCGAATTAACTTGTTGAACGATATTAGTTATTCCTATACAAATGTTCCGGAGCCGAATTGGGGAAGAGTGTGCGGAGACAGATGATATTTGTATTTTGCTAAGATAATTTAAAGATAACGATAGGTTCATCCGGCATTAAGTCCGAAAAGCACGAATAGTTTGGTTTGGTTATGAGCAACGGCCAAATTTTACTAATGAGAAGAGACCTAATAAGTAAAGCAGATTGAGCTGAGCATATACTCCAGGGAAAATAAAGTATATGAAATAAAAAATGTGTGCAAAATTTAATAGGTGTACAATGAGGTCACGTGTTCACATATTTTTAAATTTGCACCTCCATTCTACCCTTCAGTCAAATGGTTAGGGGGCTGATTATCCGAACTGGAGTTCGTAGGTTCAAACTCCACTATGGCATAGATATTCGTAGCCCTACGGAATCGGCTTTAAGCAGTAGGTCCCGGTCTAATTAGTCCTCGCGTTGCAAAAAAGTAGAACGTAGCGCTTCAAGTTAAACCAAATCAAATCGACTCTTCCAATCATTAAAGCCTCTTGTAGAGATCTTTACTTTATATGATCAGGCTGAATAAATTATTTTTTCTACATAATCTAGAATGTAATTTTTAAATTGTCATAATCTAGAATATCCTTTAAAGTATAAAAATTTACGAAAATATTTCTTCTATAGGATTTTCGTTTAAAAAATCAAAGCCGGCCCTATAGGTAAGTCAAAGTAGGCGACTGTCCACGATGGCAAAACTTGATCTGTAAAACTTCCTAAAATAAATTAAAAAAAAAAAATCAAAATATATTTTGATTGCTTAAATAATAATAAAAAAAAAGACTAGAAAAATCTACAACATGAGAATCTAACAAACTTCTGGAGATTCTTGTATTTTAAGATACACCACAGACTGGATTTAACAAGCATATTCTAAGGTAACAGGAATTGACAGGCGTCTGGATAATTCTATTCTGGGTGTAAATTTTACGTAAACATGTATTAATTCATTTGTATATCCTTTTCAAGTTAGCATTATTTTATAATCCTTCTTTTAATTAAAAACATGATTTTAAGCTTGGGGCGACATCTGTGGGGATTGCCTACGTCGGCAAAAATGCTAAGACAGGTCCTGAATAAGTGAGCAACAGGGTTAAATAAGCAGTCTTCATCTCCAGTCCACTGGACAGGTCCTTGCAAGATAAGTAACAAATTATTTGCTTACTTCCCGAAATCCAGGATCGTTCACAAGTTGAGCCCATATTTTATCTTTAGATGTTGAGTTGCCATACATTCTCCCTCCACTTCCCCCCTCTTTCGGTTGAGATGAATACTGAAAACCTAGTCTCGCGGACTCACGCTTGTGGATAATTGACTTATTTCACCTGTCTTCTCCCTGTTTACTGACTGACCTCTACATGCTCAGCATTACTTCTGGGAGGTCGAACTCTCACCCTAACCTCCCGAAAAATTACTGTTCGTGTGAGTCCAAGGACGTTCATTTAAACAGCATACTTTGTTTACTTGGGAGGTCAAGAATGACTTTCAACCACCCTTCTGCCTTAGATGCTACATGTATGTTATATTAAAAACCCGTCGGTTCTGAGAAAAAGCTTACAGTAAATAAACTTGTCCAACTATTAAAAGTATGATACCTGTTTACAGGAACTGAAAAGAACACCAAGATTGAATCTCTTATTTAAGATGAGTGATGCCTTCTTCCGAACACCTTATAAATCGAAGGTGGCGTCCTACCTTGCAGGTTACCTGTATTTAAATTTTAATCGTTTCTTACTGAAAATTACACTTGAAAATCGGAAAAAAGGCTGGAGGATTTGGTAAGGATATATCTGGGTAAAATTTGGTGATTGTATGTCTAATTTTGCTTTTCAGAAATGCGATGATAAACATACACTCCGTCTCTTTTATGTATTAACCCTTTCGTGGGCCATTTATTTCTCACTCCATGTTTCCAAAATATCAAAACAGAACTGTTAATTTTGTTCAATCTATCGAACAATAGATGACATAGCAAAACCGAAGCGAGAATCAGTCTTCCTGTCTTTTCAATAGCAAGACCAATATATTAGGATGGGTTTTGAGCTTCCCACAGGGTATTTTGTAAGATCCTGTAGATGATAAGTAATCTTTCCACGGCCCACGAAAGGGTTAAATTTAGTTGCACGTTGTGTGCCTTGTTGTTTATAAATTTGATCACAATTCCCCACAAAGTAGGCTAGGTATGTTGTAGCTATTTCTCTCCTTTTAATTTTTTATAAAGTGTTGTTACCATAAATTTTGAATGTAGCTGATCATTTTAAAATTTTAAAATTGGATTTTCTTGCATACCTGAAAACTTCAAAAGTTGGTAAAATAAATTCCCCAGCTGCTATATGTGCATTTTAAAAGAAACAAAAATAGTTCTACCATAGTTAAGTATTTACATTGCAATATTGCGTGGGTATTATGTTATTATTTGTATTATAATATTAAATGGTGATATGAAGTTTCTCTTAAGTATTCCTTAAATATTTAGCTAAAAGATTTTGTAAATATGAAATAAAGTATTGAGCAATTGGTTAAATATGGTTTGGAGCGCTACGGTTAATAAAATCGGTATCAACTACTTATTGTCGATTCCGAACTGGGCAACAAACATCTATGCCAGGAATGGGATTCGAATCGTCGGGCTCAACACCTTAATCCTATACAGTAATTCTCCCTGTAACGAAGCCTATTGTTTTAATTTTTTATTGTCTTACATATTTATGATCATTAAAAAGTACATTCTTCTTGTAACATGATTTCTTTTCTTTAGAAAGCTTCTTTATTGCGCAACGCTTATGTTTTCCATTTGTCACATATTTTACATACGTTTATTTTTTTTTATAACTATTTAAATATGCTTTCAAAAAATTACAATAAAACAAAAACAATTACTTTTGGTTATTTCATTGTCAAAAAATCTGTCATTTTGTCTCTCCTTTCATTTGATACTTTGGGTCTAATAAAAAAAAAAAAAAATCAAATAAATCTTGTTAAAATTTTAGATTACGATAATGTTTGGGATAATGTTTCGTTTCCGACTTTTGTGTAATTCTGTTTCTCTTTATTTTTGTATGATTTTCACTTTTCTCCGAGCTCATGCTTTCTACTACCCAATCTATTCCTGACGTACCACATCATGGATTATCGAAAATATTCGGCACAGATGCAATTTTAGTTTCCCCGAGGGTGTGACTTCCTGTACCTGATATATTTCTCCCCCATCCCATGGCAATATATAAAAAAATACTCTCACAGGAACTTCTGCTTTTTACACATAAATAAACTTTATCACAATGAGACTTTAATGTTCCTCGTATCGGCATGGCATTTTGGGTAGCCATTTCCCCCCTCTACCTGAGGCTCTCTTTTGTGTGCTGGCTACCGAATAAGGGTTGTGGTAAAAAAATGAATTCCACCGCGAGCAACTTTCTTTTTCTAACTTTCTCTAAGATTTTATTTTTATTTCTTGGAAGTGTCGTTGTTTGTTAGACACCGCTGAACGGGAATGGGGAATTATAGATAAAGCTCCAGTGACTCAATTTCAAAGATAATTTTTCTTGCCCTTATCAGTTTTGCATAGCATCCATGATTAACAGTTGTCAGAGAAAGATTTATAAGTCTGGGTACTATTGAATAGTTGCAGCTTATCATCAGTTCTGCAATATTATCTAACCAAACTTCCACTTATTGTTACATGGGAAGCAAATAACCCTGTACAGAAGTACGTGAAGATAATTTGAAAAAGTTCGTGACCGGGAGAAAAAAAATTAAAAAAAAACCCATTAAATTAAAGAGGCCCCCTTCTGAGTTTAAAGGGGTAAAATAATGGATGTCTTTTAAAATTTCAAAACGGGGTCTTTTACCAATTTGACAGTTTAGACAAATAATGAATGTTCCGAGATTTGGAGACTGGTAAAAAGTGTGGTAAATCAACAGTCGTCTTTATTGTTTTACAAAGGAGAAAAGTTTTCAAGCGAGTTTTAAAGAAATATTGGTAGTCAGATCAAAATCATAAATTGTATGTCATTCGACGACCTTGAATTTAATTTGAAAGTAAAAATTGTTCATTGAGCATTAGCATATCATATTCCCCTGTTTCTCTTCAAAAGCGAGGGTTTAAACTGGACGTGGGTAAAAACGCATTGGATGATACTATACGTTTCTCATTGGAAGATTTTTGCAAACTTATTTCACAAAAATTATATGTATCATATGTACTCGTATGGTCCATATACGTCAAATCTCATCTGATGTATATAAAATTTAGATTTTTAACTTTATTTTATTCTTTTAAAAAGTAAGGCGGATAACTGTGAAGACATACATACAGTCTGTTTAATAAGAGCGTGTCGTCTATTCCTCTGAAAATACAAACGAATTTGTTAAAAATACATTTGTAACGTGTAGTATACATATTGAGCTGAAATGCATTTCACCTAATAAGTTGTCCAGTCCCCATTATTATCGATTATGCTAGAATCACTTTATCATTCGATTTTGACGTTGAGCGGCGTTTACCCCGTTCCGGTAGATCGTCAACATTTTGTACTGCTTTATAATGTGCTACCCACTTCTTGACGAACGTCTCCGACTTTCTCATGTACCAGGTTACAGCTGCACAATACATTTTTGGTCCTTTTGAATGCTTACTCAGAAACACTGCCTCAAAACGGCTCTCATACGCGTCACTCATTTTGGAATTGTCGATTTAAACACAGCAAAACAAATCGAATAAAGAATATAACCATAAAGCATTCTTCTCTAATGGTTGAAGAATACGTGCAATTAAGCCAGTATCTGTCAGCGCTGTCTATTGATGAAATTACGAGCGACAAACTCTTATGGAACAGACTGTAACACTATAATCTGTTTCCTGGCAAATTGGTGAATGATAACATCATACATTTAAATTACTTCCGTTCTGTCCACTATATCAGTTTAAAATTCACAATATTTTTACTGTTAATTAAAATTTTTTTGCAGGATTAAAATTAATTAAAATTATGTTTAAAATTATTACAGCAGAACAAAAGGTGCATACAAGCAATATGGTTTTGGCGATACATTATGTGTTTATTTTTACTATTCATGCTTCGTTTTATAAGCACAAAATGAATATGGGTATAATAATGGGTATGTGGAAGTGCCTGTGAAAAGAAATTTATGAAACTCTTGAAAAGATGTTGACTCCTTCCTTTACAGTTCATATTGAATTATTTTTTTATTATTATTTTGAGGATTTTAAGCATCAATACATTACAAGCCCAACGTTGGCTGGTATGCAGCGAATCCTTGCATGCTAGCGGCAATGTTAAGAGATTCAATCATTGCCCTGCAAAGACGTACATAGAAAGAAAAAAAAAAGCGGTAAGCATTAAAAATTGGCTCTTACGGGATAAATTTTCCAGTTGTTAGGGAGGTGTAAGATAGAATGAATAAAGTGCGGTGGAGTGAATTTACCTTTCGTCCCGCCCTGTTGTTGTGGAGGTTCATGAGCGACCTCTCGTCGCCTTCAATTTCCCGGGCGTCCATGAACTGCCTGCTCATCCTCATGCCGTGCCGGACGTCTGCACTGCATCCGCCCCACTTGAAACCCCCCTGGGCGTCCACCAGCCCGTCTCGGGAGGAATCGCAGCCGCAGTACCGCAGCAGACCCCGGCTGCACGCTTGTGTGATGGCGTATGTGACGCCTGCGCTCGTGATAGCGTAGGTGTAAGCAGCTTCCCTGCTACCTGGAAAAGAAGCATAATGCTTAAACACGGAAGGGACATCACGTTCTTAGAATATCATGATTTTTGCCCGAACCTCATACGGGGAACGCTTTTTTTGTGCTCAGCGTTATCCGTATAGGGTGGGGGCAGCATATTATCAAAGTTTGTATTTCTGATTAACATGTCTAATTTATTCTAGTTAGTTTTTTGGTATATAGATTGTGTTACTGATGCGTAGAATGTAGTGTTTAATTTTGGGGTCAATAAATGATTTAAAAAAACATTTCATAAGTAAATTGATTTTCTAGCAGTTTCGGCAATAATAATAATAATAAATACCAACGGGGTATTTTTTTAACTGCTGAGTGAGTAAATATTTTGTTATTGGGCAACTAGTGAAAAATGCAACGGTACAAAGATAAAATGTTTTCATTAGAATTAAAACTGCACTCCATTTGAACCAAAATGTGTTCTCAATAATGATTTTAATAAGTAGCGTTTTACCTGCTGTCATTCGGAATCGGCCTTTAAGCAGTAAGTTCCGCTCTCATTAGTCCTCGTATAAGGGAAAAAACCCAGATCGTAGCGCTTCTATTTTAATGTTACTGCCAACAAAATACTGAATAGATTGAAGCACTATCATTGTCAGCAAACCCAGTACTAGAGGGCTTGGCCCAGGGAGTACTGTTGCCAATTCATCCTATGTGGCTCCTATGTAGCGCTTCAAACTAAATCATCTACCAACAGCCACCTTTTGCTTTGCGAGCATGCCAACCTCTTAACGATCCTATCGATATCAAATATATTCTCGGTGAGTGCCATAATTTCCGGCATCATCGTGTTCGTCATTTTAATTTTCAATTGATTGCATAAATTTCTTGCTTTGTGATTGACTTCATTTTAAATTGTTTGACATCTTAACCGCTTTCCTTACATTTTTTTTTCGTTTAAAAAAGTTTCAAAAAATGAAAAATGTTTTATTTTATCCCATTATTAAATTGAAGGAACTGAAACAAACGAACAAGAAACAGGTTTTAAGTTCAATTTTTGATATTTTACAGCCGTGAAAGCATTTATTTCATTATCGACTTCCCTGAATTATCATAAGTAAATGGAAAAGCTAAATATCAGTCTTTATATGATTGTTTTGTAAACAAGGAGGTAACTTAAAGTGACTGACATTCGGTACATTAGTAGTTGGTTTGTTTTCTCGGTCTGGCTTACCTATGGAATCTCTTTTACGGGAACATAGAGCACTCTGTGTCGTTGGCTCTGATATTTTCTCAGCAAGAATAACAGCTGGGAAGTGCCTTGGGGTTATCCTGAGTGGTGAAGGACTAATGCTGGGTCTTCCTGATGTGGCAGAAAACTTCCCACAATGATCTTCTGCAATTAGTTTTTTAAAAAGTTTCATTCTAAATTGTTTAGGTGATCGTGAAGGTCCTTGTTTATAGTACAATATTGGGGAATTCCATAAACCCAAATCCGATAAAGGAAGAAAATAGTCCTTTTTTTTTCAGCTTCAGAATGAATAAAAACGAGACAAAATACATTTTACTGATGCATTCTGTTACACCCGAGTTTTTTGGGGATAATAATAAATTGTAATATTTAAGAAACCGAGCTAACTCAGGATAATCAGGGAAACGGTTGAAACATTGGTTTTAAGTTTATACGTTTGAGTTCAATCTGGACATCGCCTTTCTTACTTGTATGTACCGCCTGTTTGCTCTATGTTTGAATTTATTTAATCGTACTAATATTAACTTTTTACAATTTTTTGTAATTTTAACCACTCGTTTGGTGTAATATGCCCAGAGAACACTCATCTCTATTAGGCTTCATCAACTTCATTAATTTTTTGCTTAACCAGCATTTTTGTTCGCTGGGGGAAATGAAGGCTAACATCCAAACTATATTTTTAGGACAGAACTGTCAAACTCAAGTAATCATGCAATATAAAGTTTTTTAAGGCCAAAGGCAATAAAAATTTGAACTTTTACTTAAACCCGTCGGTTTCCAAGTTGCTGTCAGCAAACTATTGCAGATTCACTTACACATGATTGTCTTAAAGATTTGAAAATCAATAGAAAAAATCACGGCTACTGATTCCACTTCAGGTAGTATTTTTGCTTCAAATATCTTTGTATCAAATTGTTTATCTCTAAAATATGTTAAAGTTAAAACAATTGATAGGATCAATTGTTAAATATGTTGTTGTCGCAATTGTTAAGCAACGCAAGATGCTAAGAACTTGTGAAAGCTCTTGTTAAATATATCATTTTAATTTCTGGTTTAAAAATCGGGGCTATTTTTTTTTCTTTTTGACTCTCTGTGGTAAACAGGCCTTCTCTAAGGATTAGGCTTTGAGATATTTGCCACAAAACAGTTGACTCCACAACAGCAAAACAAAATAGAAAGAAAAGAATAGAACACACTCATGAGCCATTCTTGAATGATGTCTATTTTTTAAAATAAATTAAATCAAATTACTAGAAGAAGAAAAGTGTTATGCTAGCCGTTTATAGTATTATCGGGGCTATTTTAGAAAATATCGTACTCGTATAATAAAGTGTTCAATTATTATAAACATTAACTGTTCTTTAATATAGGACAGGAAAAGTATTTTGCCCGATGATTCCAGTCAGAAAAATTCTTTACGCTGCTTTCACGTCTTGCTCCCCTTTAAGTTTGATTATTCGATAATCTGGGTTATTTTTGATGTTTCTAGAAATTCTTGTATAAAGCCACTTTGAAATCCTGACCCGGATAATTTTTTACCAAAATTAGAAATGAATAAAAGTGGTTGAGGTTTCTTAATAAAATGTTTTTGAAAATATGAATATTTTAATGTGTGGAACATTTAAGCTCAGAAGAAATGAGTTCTCGTCTGAAACAGAAGAGTAGGAGACATATTGTTTTAATATGGCTTTCATAGACATGAGTTATAAACCCAAAATCCAATAAAGGGGGTGATTGGGCATTAGGTAATTCCTTTTCAGTTAGGTCATTTTTATTTATTATAAATTCATTAAAAGATGATTTTAAAGAATCATTTAAGATAGTTTGCAATAAGCTGGTTAAAAAATAAACCTCCCCCTCCAAAAAAAAAAAAAAAAATGGTTTTTGTATGCTTTAATAACTTGAACAAATTGTCCCGTTTATTATCGACTGTCAAAATACTCCACCAAAAATAAATACACTACCCATGCATACTCAAGACAAGCGTAATGTAGATTACAATAGTGCCGTTATGCAAAATGACGAATTTTGCAATGTGAAAGAAAATAAAATTGTTCTGTAATTAAAAATAAAGGTTTGCGCTGCGAAATAGACGACAAGGATAGATGAAATTGATGTACTCTATGACAAAGCGACGAGATTTGATCTTTAAAGAATATTTTAAAAACTTAACAAAAATTAAATTTAAAAGAAAAATTACCACATTCCGTGTTTCTAAAAATATCTCTAATGAATATAAAAGCTAGTGGCTATATTGCAGTCAAAAGTAAAATTAGCAACGAGCTTATCTCCTTGAACCCAAACACGACTGTACACGTTGTTCTTCTATTTCATTTGAATATCTGAATTAGATATTTCACTGAGAAGACATCTCAATGTGAAATGACTCCATGTTTTGCAATGAATCACACAGTACTCCCAGAAACTCTTTGAATGAATGCTTATGCATATTAAAACATCTGTGGCTCAGCTTATCGTTTCATCTCTCAAAATTCATCTTCGAAGAGAGTTCTCTAATTAGATGGATTTTCTCAAAATAGATAAGACAAGTTTTTCTCTTTGGTCACTTGAGATTTTATGCCTATTTTATTGCACCTTGCTGATCATCAGTTCCATGGCTTGATAAAAACTTTGCTTGAAATGTAATAATTTTAATTTAGCGATGCTGCTTTTCTATGATTTTATGCAGTTGCTGATAATTTTTATAATTCTAATTAGAGTAAAAAGTAAGTTTATTTATATCGAAGCCCTATACCAGAAGTAAAATAAAGTTATTCGTCTGTAAGTACATAATATTTTAATTGTTTTTAAAAAGTTTTAACTATCTCGCTCATTTGAACCTCATATGATGCTTCTAACTTTATAAAAATATTGAAATTAAGTAATAAAAATTTCGATATAGGGCCCTGTCTGTTCTGGTACCAGTTTGGCATTTATAATGCAAAATTGATAGAGGGAAAATTGAATAAAGACATAGTTACTAGTTATATTGTTAGATACTGAATAAATAGATATATAGTCATATTACATAAATATGTATTTCAGAATTTTAATATATTTTCATTTTTCTTCTACTTTTTTATAGAAGTATTTTTAAATGTTTGATTTTTTTCCTCCTGAAATAATTGTTTCAACGTCTATATGTCACGATAAGAATCTGATTTTATCTTTTGCATTAAAAATAATTTTTTTTACTATAAATATTCTTAGATTTTATCCCACTTTATCAGGTTTTATATTTATTTCATCTTCATGATTTAGACGTTTGATCTTAAAATTCAGTAATATCGTCTTTCTCCACCTGTTGGAAAATTATATTTTCTCTTAATGTCCTAATCAGCCGTGAATGGGCCAGTTTGCCGTTCTTGACTGGAAATTATTAGTTGGCATTATAACGAGTTGGCACTTTAAAGGATTTTTAACATTGTAAGTCGTATATGATATATTCGTTCCACATACGTTGTGGCGCAAATCAGGGTTTGATCGTAGTTTAAAATTGTCTTTGGGCAAAGTTTTATTGACGTCTACACATTTAGGTGTTATAGGTGGCTTCAAATCTACACTATCAAAATCCGATTGTACTTATCTACACTGGTGTCCAGGGCCGACTAAGATACTTTTGTGCCCAGGGCACAATCCAATTTTTGTGCTCTCCACCCCCATGCAAATTTATAGCGACAAGATATTACCATAATTACAGACATATAAAAATTAACATTGAATTATCAAACAAATTTAAGAAATTAGCATTAAAGTAATATTCAAAATCAAAAAACACCAAAATTTTATTTTACGTAATCTTTATTATCTCTGTTTAGCCATGCTAAAAATTAAGGACTTTTAAAGACCTAGAGTGGCCCACTTTTTTTTTTTTTATTGTTACCTTGTCACACTCACAAGCTCTGTGGTGTAGAAAATAAATAATAATAGAATTAAAAATAATTTAAAGTGATGAGATGATTTAATGGTTTATAGTGGTACGTAGCTAATAATCTGTCTTATATATGCAGTAACCCATAGGATAAAAAGAGCACCAGGTTCGTTGAGGGAATTAATTATGAGGTAAATAACAGTAAAATTAAAGTAAATAGGAAACAATAGAGTTCATGACAAACACAGTTACCTCATATAATAATTTATTAAAACTTAACGATGGTAGCGTAAGTTTGCAATTTTCCCCCACTTAATATATGTTTCAAGCACTGGACTAAATTTTCGTGCCCAGGGCACATGCCCTAAGTGCCCTTTCGATAATCATGCCCTGGTGGTATGCATCTGCAATACTTAATTCCTCGCTCAATGTTAAACTATGGTAAAAAATTAAATTATCTCTGGAAGGCTCGCATTTTAAGCATTCTTTAAGATATATCACGTGATAAACAATTTCTCTATGAAGTTATCTATCAATTTTTTCCTACTTAATATGTGTTTCAAGCACTCGACTAAATTTTCGCTCCCCCTAAAATTTTCGTGCCCAGGGCACGTGCCCTAAGTGCTCGTGCGGATAACCAGGCACTGCTGGTGTCCAAATGTTAAGCATAATTTATATTTATGTGAATATTCGAAATGCCAAGTCAAAATGGGAGGAAACGTAGTATGCAGTTTGTAATACAATTATAGCAGAAGAAAACAATGCAAAAGAAGGATATTATTCCCCTTTATTTATCGAAAGGAAATGTTTGAAAGAAAAATAACAGAAGAATAGTTTACATTTTAGTTAAAGAAATTAAAATAAAAATAAAAAAGTGATTTGGCATAATTTAATAAAGTATATGGTTGCCTTTGACAGCCATGTACGCAACACAATGATTCCCCAAAGTTGCCATATATTATATATATATATATCTATATATATATATATATAATATACATATATATATACATATAGTTGCATATATATATATATACATATATATATATATATATATATTATACATATATATATATACATTATATATATATATATATACATATATATATATACATATATATATATATATATTACATATATATATACATATATATATATACATATATATATATACATATATATATATATATATATATATATATATATATACATATATATATATATACATATATATATATATATATATATATATATACATATATATATATACATATATATATATATATATATATATATATATATATACATATATATACATATATATATATACATATATATATATATATACATATATATATATATATATACATATATATATATACATATATATATATATATATATATATATATATATACATATATATATATATATACATTATATATATATACATATATATATACATATATATATATATATATATACATATATATATATATATATATATATATATACATATATATATATACATATATATATATATATATATATATATATATATACATATATATATATATATATATATATATATATATATATATATATATATATATATATACATATATATATATATATATATATATATATATATATATATATATATATATATATATATATATATATATATATATATTATATATATATATATATATATATATATATATATACATATATATATATATATATATATACATATATATATATATATACATATATATATATATATATATATATATATACATATATATATACATATATATATATATATATACATATATATATATATATATATACATATATATATATATACATATATATATATATATATACATACATATATATATATATATATATATATATATATATACATATATATATACATATATATATACATATATATATATATATATATATATATATATATATACATATATATATACATATATATATATATATATATATATATATATACATATATATATACATATATATATATACATATATATATATATATATATATATATACATATATATATATAATATACATATATATATATATATATATATATATATATACATATATATATATATATATACATATATATATACATATATATATATATATATATATATACATATATATATATATATATATATACATATATATATATATATATACATATATATATATATATATATACATATATATATATACATATATATATACATATATATATATATATATATATACATATATATATATATACATATATATATATACATATATATATATATATATATATATACATATATATATATACATATATATATATATATATATATATATATACATATATATATATTTATATATATATATATATATATATATATATATATATATATATATATATATATATATATATATATATATATATATATATATATATATATATATATATATATATATAAATAAAGAGTGGTATTTGCAGGTGGCATATTGTGGACCAAAAACATACGCTAATTATTGTTCGTTATACTGTTACATAAAGTTTTTGGTTTGTGTACCTTTTTTTTAAGTATGTAGTACACATTTCTTGTATTTTATGTTAGGCAAAAATTACCGGTAAACTGGTATTCAAATCATCATTTACCAAATTAATATTAAATGAAAAAATCGGTAAATTTTCTAACCCTAGTCTGAATACTATTTTCAGAAAGTGGTACAAGACAGTACTCAATCCATATACAACCCCCTGAGTTGCACTAATTTTCAAAGCCTTCTATTTAAAAATAACTTGGCTGTTACATTTATTAGTATAGTTTACTTATTTTGAAAAGCGTGAAAAGATTTTACCCCTTCTAATACTATATAATTTTAAAGGGATTATGAAATTTAAATTTATTTTTCCCCTGAGGCAAATTGGAAAGAAGACTTGAGTTTTCCTTGTTTTTGGTTAAAAGAGGCTATTTTTTTCTATTGAATAGACATCTAATTTCCAAGTATCTTATAATTCGCATAATAATTGTGTATTTAAAAAATTTAGTTTTACTACAGTAATTATATTGTTTATATCTTTAGTTTCTTACTACTGTTTTAGTTAAGAAAAGAAATTACCTGCATATGTTAGATAATATATTAGTTAAAATATTAAGCGTTCCATTTCACTGAATTTCGACTGCAATAAATTTCTTTTCTCACGTTATTTTTTATATAGCAAGATCTTTTTGATATTTATGTATTTAAATCCTCCATTTCGGTTTAGGAAAATAAAAAAAAATTATACCCGTTTAAAAAATATTGAAGCTTTAAGCTCCAAGAAGTCAAAGCTATAATATAATAGAAAATAATTACATATATTTTTCAATAAATTATTACTTTTAACAGTCCTTATGAATAATTATCAATATCATTAATCTGAATTTTTGTATGAAGCCTTATTGATTTATAGATTTCTTGTTTTAAATAAATCTCATAATAATGGAGCCTGTTTTTTTCAAATAAATTTTCATACATTTATTACTTTAGTATGTTTAGGAATTTTTCTGAATTTATGAGGTAATTAATGCAAATCGACTTTTTAGTTAAAGTAATTCCAAGATTCCGAGATAAAATGTCGAAACTATTACAATTTCGTAGACTATGTCACATAGTTTTAAGGCTTAATTTTTCTTTTTTTTTATTTAAAGTAATCTATCTTGCTTTGAGTGGTGTAATACCAGTTTTAGTGATATTCATCATCATTAACGCAAAATTAATAGCATCCGTTGTAGAAATCAGTTTCTTCCGTTATCTTTACCTTTGTACCTCTCTACAGTTAAGTTATTTGCATTCTGCACGCTTATAACAAACCAGAGAAATCCTTTAAATATCAGGATTATTTCTCCGAATACAAAATGCATTTAATATAAGTCATTTTGTTTTTCTTTTAGTAAGTGAGTGTTCGGTCATAGCACTAATTACGCTAGATCGCTTTTCATGATAACTCTTTGTAGGTATTTTCACACATCACATTTTTCCTTTAATTACAGGGCCAAGTAAGAATTATTGCCACATTTATCATATTTAGACATACAATTACTTTTATCCAAAATCATTTAAGAAGGCCATAACTCTAGTTGTTAAACAAACCACATAGGAAGATGGTGGCTAATTCGTCTAATTTTGATCTGATGTACGCTTGTAATGCAAAAAAAATTTCAATTTTTTTTTGGCATCAAAAGAAATAATTCTTGTCTTTTCGGTTTCTCGACATTTTAATTAGTATAGAAGAAAGGTTTAAGTTCGTGTTAAAAAAAATTGTAATGGCTTTAAAATTGCTTGCTCATAGATGTAAATTTATTACACTATGTTAAAGGAGAGGGCATCTTAAACGTGACTAATTACCTCACTAATTACTGCTCCGAAGGTTCGAGTTTCAAGAGCTGTTAAGTATAGGATAGTCGTTAATGTAGTAAGTTATGTAGAGGGTAATATGTATGACATTACTATAGGCAGGTTTAATGACACCTCTAAGCTGAAATTGCTTTGCTTCTCAGTTTTGGAGGCTGGAGAATAATGGTTAGTTTGTTAACTCCGAAGCGACCAAAATAGTCTAAATCAGTGGTGCACAAACCATGAGTTGTGGGTCGTCAGATTCAAAGAAATTTATTTGACAGTAAAGTAGTATGTCATTTTTTTTAAAAATGATCACATACCAGTTGAAGTTGGGCAACAAAATTATATGTTATAAAATTAGAACTTATTTTTTTACTTTGAAGTAATTACAAAATCTACACAATATTTGGGGAGGGGGGGTTGAGACGGTTACAAATGAAAATTGCACAATGGTTTAACTAAAAAAAATTGGTAATTGGTTAAAAAAGCAATACCGTTTTAAGACTATTATTCATCTTACTTAGTTTTTTAAAGTGGTAAGCATTTGCTCATTTCACGCTGTAGGTACATTGGCTATTTTATTACGAAGTAACTATATTGGCGATATCAGAATTACTCTCGAGAAGTGACGGCAAAAACATGGCTAAGTCTTATCGGGAAGTAAACTCAAGCTTACTTCGTGGAAGCTCGTGACAGGAATAAATAAACAGCTTAAGCATGTAGAGGTTTGTTCTTGAACATGAATACTCCTAAAAATCAACATTTGTTATTCGAATTCCCAAGCGAAGACATATTGTGTGACCTTTCAGGTTATATACTACAGACGAAATCAACAAAACTGTTTTGCGGAAGATTGATGGTAGCAATATATTTCTGGACTCCCCAAAAGTAATAAAAATGTGTAATTTTGTAAATGTGTACGTTTTTGAAATGAATACTATCAAGTT